>BLSH010023060.1:1296281-1324483 GCA_018402905.1 Glandirana rugosa
CGCGAGTGACACAGGCCCCCCCCCCGGTCCCTCGCCCACGCCGCCGAAGCTAACGGCAGCCGGTGGGCGCTACGGGGGGGGCCTCACTTCCTCGCCTCCAGGCACATTCATTTGTGCCTGGAGGCGAGACACACTCCCCCTTCCCGACACTAGTGTCGGAAGGAAATGCACTTCCGACACTGGTGAAGGGAAGGGGTCGATCCGTTCGGGGGTATGTCAATCGTGTGCGGGTCCCTTGTATCAATTGGGAATCTCGCGGGGGACGTCCAATTGGGGAAGTGACGGTTACCGTAAATGTGTCATTAGTCACGTAAAAATATCGTGACTAGCGACATATTGCAATCGAAGCCGCCGCACCCGCTCCCTGGCCCCCCCCCCGGACACAGTGAGCGCGCTCACTGTGCGCGATCTGGCAGCCGCCGTCGTATGATGGCGGTTTGCCTTACAGAGCCACTTTGCCGCCGTCAGATGCCGATCGGCGGTCGGCAAGTGGTTAAGAACCTTTTCACACCAAAACGTTTTTCAGGTGCTGTTGCGCTAAAGATAGCGAATGAAAAGCTCCTGAAAAACTCCCCCCAATACAACCCAGTGTGAAAGCCAGAGTGCTTTCACACTGGGGAGGTGCGCTTGCGGGATGGTAAAAAAAGTCCTGCAAGCCGCATCTTTGCAGAGGTGTGGGAGCGGTGTATTCACCGCTCCTATACCGCCCCTGCCCATTGAAAACAATGGGACAATGGGGCAGCGCTCCCGAAGCGCTGAACACACCGCTTCGGGAGTGCCGCTAACCGGCACTTTTAACCCCCGTTTAATCCCTTGTGGGGGGTTAAAGACGCACCACTGCTGCCTGAATAGCGGCACCAATTAGCCGTGTTTTATCGCTAGCACTCGGGCGGCCCTGGTGTGAAAGACGTCTAAGAGACCGCGCATGTTCAGAATGCCAACTCTCCTAGTAAATTGAGGAATCACTTATTTGACACTCCTCTCCAGGTATCCTTCATGCCTCAACAGCACTCTCAAAGACTTTCAAGAGCTTGTGACACCCAACTGCAACAGAACAGGCCCATCCATGTTCAGTATACATTGTCTTTCCAATAAATCTCTACTTGATCATTTACTGTGTAGAAGTGATAATGCACTCATGCACACAAAAGGTAATTAAATGTGAAACCACAATGTGAAAATGTGGAACCCAACAAGGTGAAATTCTAGGCAAGCTGCTATAATACAATCAAACAAATTGGTAATCGTATAACAAAAAGAAAATTATATAGCGCTCAACCTACAAGAAAGATTCAATTTAGTACAAACTATATATCAAATGAATGACATAAAAAACATAAGTATAAAGAAAGTGAAATTCAAAAATTAGTGTCAATAAGTAGCCGTTGTGTAGGTGTTTTCATCCGAAAAAGTAGTATCCAAACAATCCCATACGGCTAATTGGGAGGCAGATGAGAAATATCCATGTAAGTAAAGTTGGAGGCTTACCAGACACAAGATCAATCAGGCACCGGACAATCAGGGGAATCCTGAGGATTACAGAGATGAAGAGTTCCGTCACACACTCCGGGGTTGCTCACGAATTTCCATCCAGGGGGATTCCTCACAGCTGGCTTGTGAATGCTCCGAGATATCCTATTGGTAGGGTGTAGGTCCAGCGCTCCAGTGGTACTCAAGGGGTAGTACGTCACACACTCCAAAACGATTTAGTGGGTCTTACTTGTAAGACAGATGTAATGTGGAGTTATCACCACCAACCCTTGGTGGTGGTGGATATGGGGTAAGCCTACCCAATGACTCCGAGAAGGTGTATTACCGAGGGAGATGAGAGAGACTCAAAATAGTGTAAAACCTCTTTTAAGCCTCCGACTTTACTTACATGGATATTTCTCATCTGCCTCCCAATTAGCCTTATGGGATTGCTTGATCATTTACTGCTTGTGATAAGTCCCACAAGTACACTACTAGTTGCAGTAGGCTGTAAGGGTTGCTGACCTACCAGACCAGCAGTTGGTTCAATAGAGCTGGGTGTCCTTGTTAAAATCAGTCCCAGATTATTAAAATATGAACTAAAAGCTGGTTAAATTTTTATAGGGGCAGGTCAGTGTAATGTGTTCATTTTTTTATTAACATAATAATAATGCAAACATAACCTCACATATATCTGATGTTACTAGGCATGTAGATGCCTTCTATGTACAGTATCTGACAAAAGTACACACCTCACATTTTTGTAAATATTTTATTCTAGCTTTTCATGTGATAACACTGAAGAAATGACACTTTGCTACAATGTAAAGTAGTGAGTGTACAGCTTATATAACTCTGTAAATTTGCTAATAAACAAAAACTGATGTAGCGCAACCAATGTGAAATAAAAACAATCTATAAAAGTCCAAACAATGTAAAAAGTTCCACCGTTGTGCAACTATAAATGATAGTTCATAGGATTATCATATTATCTAGTGACTTCAGTGACCACCACCTCTGGCTAGAATGCCTGCTCACCTCAGGATAATGACCCCACTACAGAGTCACCCATGCCTGACAATATGTCTCCCAGAATGCCATGGGGAAAAGCTCCTCCTCCTGCTGTCCCTGGATCACGCTGGCCTCCTCCCGGGATCCCAATTATTTGTGTGTGGCCATAGAATGACAAAGGCAAACCTTAGTGCTCTCTGCTACAAATATTTATTAAAACTGTACACAGGGATTAAAATACTCGCATAGATATGTGAAAAACACGCATATCATCAACTCTCCATGTTGATATAAAAACGAGAAAAAACTTCCTGAATGGCGGCATCTCACACCTGTACGCGTTACACTTGATTGAGCTTCTTCAGCTTGACCTGCTGAAGAAGCTCAATTGAGCGTAAAGCTTACAGGTATGAGATGCCACCATTCAGGATGTTTTTCCTCATTTTTATATCTAATATAATTTATGGTGGAATTTTTTACATTATTTGGACTTTTATTGATTGTTTTATTTTCACATTGGCTGCGCTACACTAGTTTTTGCTTATTGGTTTTGTTTTAGCCTGTTTTATTTTAGCCTAGCTGTAGGCTATAGACATTTTGATTTGTGTTACACTGAACACTTTATTTATATTGCGCTGATTATACTTTGTTTCACATTAGTGTACATTTGCTCTCTGTATACCCCCTAAGACTCTGTATACCCTATCTGGGGCTCTGTATACCCTATCTGGGACCATGTATATCCTATCTGGGGCTCTGTATACCCTATCTGGGACTCTGTATACACTATCTGGGACCCTTTATACCAGGGTTAGGCAACCTGGGGCCCTCCAGCTGTTGCAGAACTACAAGTCCCATCATGCCTCTGGGAGTAATTGTAACTGCCAGCCTTGCAATGCCATGGGAAATGTAGTTCCACAACAGCTGGAGGGCTACTGGTTACCTACCCCTGCTGTATACCCTATCTGGTGACTGTATACCCTATCTGGGACCCTTTATACCCTATTTGGTGACTGTATACCCTATCTGGGACTTGTATACTTCTATCTGGGACCCTGTATACCCTATCTGGTGACTGTATACCCTATCTGGGACTCTGTATACTGCTATCTGGGACCCTGTATACCCTATCTGTTGACTGTATACCCTATCTGGGACTCTGTATACTGCTATCTTTGACCCTGTATACCCTATCTGGTGACTGTATACCCTATCTGGGACTCTGCATACTGCTATCTGGGGCTCTGTATACTGCTATATGGTGACTGTATACTGCTATCTGGGACTCTGTATAGTGCTATCTGGGGCTCTGTATACTGCTATATGGTGACTGTATACTGCTATCTGGGGCTCTGTATACTGCTATCTGGTGCTCTGTAAGTGTATACTGCTATCTGTTGACTCTGTATACTCCTAACTGGTGATGCTGTATACCACTATCTGGTGAGGCTGTATACCCTATTTGGTGATGCTGGGCTGTACATTCCTGACAAAAGGGGTGGAAACAATAAGGGGTGGGGCTTATGAGACGTGGGAGGGGTCAAAAAGGAAGGGTGGGGTCTGGCACCCGCCCATCCTAAAATTTCACCAGCCGCCACTGCTGCACCTTAACAATAATGCCAGCCACAACAGATCATTGGCCCACCTCACCTGCTCCCTCACTGAACCTTTTGCTTTGTCCAGAAGTGAAGCGAAAAAAACTGCCAGTGTAAAGCATTTTTTAGTGTTAAAGTAGCAGGCAAGTGAGCTCTATCATGAGCAATGAGAAAGGATTGGGGGTTTACTGGGGATTTATCTAGTGGACCAAGCACACTGCATATGTGTCATTTCCATCCTACTGCAACCAGGTTGCTGAACCTTGGAGATATAAGATAAAGAGGAGCCTGAAAAAGCTGGTAAGTCCCAAGTTTCCCAAAGTTTTCCTTTTGACGCTTTTGGTTTCTGTGGGGTAGAAACAGAGAAGAGTGATGGTAGAAAAAATGATCCATCAAGTCTGCCTTTTGGAAAACATTTTGATTTTGTTTTTAACCTTTTTTGTCTGCTTATATATTTATATTTGACCCATACATTTTTATATTCACTTACTGTTGACTGACTAACTGCCTCTGCTGGAACTCTGTTCCAATCATTGACTACTCTTTCAGTGATATATATATATATTGTGACATTATGAAAGGCGAGGTGATCGATGGACGATATGTGTCACCTCTCATGCGTTCATTTGCAGTGAACTAAGGGAAAATGCGGTCTAGGTGCTACCAGCCACTTTAGCAGGGTTGGTTCCAGACCAGATTTTGTGGTCCACTTGTATCCACCAAGATAAGCAGGAATAGAGCAAAGGTTTGCTCTTGTCCTGGGACTCAGTAAGCCAAAACCATGAGAGAGCTGCAGAACAGAAGTTCTGCTTTGTGACTGAAACAAAAGGTTTGCATTATCTTTGTTGTGTGTGTGACTGGGAGAAGCCCTTCACCTCTGAGTTAGGAACCTGGAAATGTTTAGTTCCAGAGCCTGGGTGGCAAGGATTTATTTTCAGTTTTGTTTGTTCGATTTTTCATTTTTTTTTTTTTTTTTAATGAGATTTTATTTGAATATAAACAGGAGAGTACATGAAATTATGATCATACATCAACGTCAATAATGTACCTTGGTGAGACCATGTCTCCTGGTAGCAATGAGTCAGAATTACATATGAAGTCAACATGGAAGAACATGGAAGAAACTATAAGTCGGTTTGACTTAGTTAGGGTAAAAGAAAGCAGAAGAGAAAGAGAAAAAGGTTGTGTATTAACTGGATGAACTCCTGCCAAAAGGGGGAAGGGGAGGGAGTAGGGTGGGGAGGGGGGGTGGCTGCACCCTTTTTTTTTTTTTTTAGTTAGAGTCTTGACAGATAAGGGCAGTGTCTTTATCAGGGAAGTCTCTAGAGTATGAGAACTGAAGTTGGGGAGAAATGGGTGTATCCTGTGGGGAAACAAAGTTTAAGAAGGTATTCCATCTTTTTTCGAAGCGGGAAGCTGCAGGTGGATGGTTAAAATCTGTTAGAATTTTTTCTCTCCGAAGCTGAGTCATGAGTTCGTGTTTCACTTGGGACAAAGATGGAGTGGAGGAAGAGATCCCGTTTTTTAAGATCGCCTTTCTGGCTGTGAAGAGGCAAATAAATATCCAGTCCTTGTGGAGTTGGGTGACTCTGTCGATAAACTTTGAGATCATCTCCCAGAAGTTGGTGATAGACGGGCATGACCAAAATCGATGTGTAAGAGAGGGTTTTTGGAGATTGCAGAGTGGGCAGGACATGACGGAGCTGTCCTGTGTATCCGTTCGGGCTGGTTTGTAGGCTCGATGTAGTATCTTTAATTGGGTTTCCCTCCATATTTCGCAGGGAGAGAGATTGATTGTGGTGTTGAAACCTCGGAGAAGTTTGACCGTAAGGTCTTTTCCCCAATTTTTGACGGAGGTGGCATTAATCGGGGTTGCTGTTTTAGCTAGCAAAGGTTTGTGTATTTCTGATATGGTATATGGACCCGAGTCCAGAAGGGTGTCAATCAGTGAGGATTTGAATCTTTTTGCTTTGTCGTTACAGGAGGAGCGGATGAAGTGAGCACATTGGCAGAAGTTAAATAGATGAGGTCTGGGTATGGAGTATTTTAGAGCTATGTCATCAAAGGGGAGAGGGACTCCCGTGGTCGGGTCACAGAGGCTGAAGAAGGTTGTTAAGCCGTTTCTGTTCCAAAGTTTAAATGCTTGGTGGTGCATGCCAGGAGGGAAATCCGGGTTCCCTTGAATGGGGAGGTGTCTGGAGATGTTAGGGGGGACCTTTAGGATTTTTTCGGAACTCTCTCCAGGCTATGATCGTGTCGCGTAGCAGAAGGTTATTTTGTAGGTTTGGCGGAAGGATTTTCCAAGGCGTGTAGAGAAGGGCCTTGAGTGAGAGCGGTTGTGATATGGCAGATTCCAAGGGGGGGTTAGCATATCTAGATTCATTTCTGGACCAGTCTAATCCAATTCGTAGGAGGCATGCCAGGTTGTATAGTCTAATATTGGGTAGGCAGGTGCCACCTTCGCGCCTGGGGAGATATAGTTTAGTCAATGCTATTCGTGATCTCTTGCGGTGCCATATGAAATTGGCGACACTTTTGTTCAAGGATTGAATATCCTTGTGTTTGAGTAATAGGGGAATAGTTTGTAGTGGGTAAAGTAGGCGTGCAAAACTGACCATTTTAAATAGATGGCATCTCCCCAGTAGCGAAAGCGGCAGGTCCATCCAGTTTTCCAATTCCAAAGATGTTTTATGTATCAGGTGGAAAGTTCAGAGTGTAAAGTGAAGAGGGCAAGTTTCCAATTTTTATCCCCAGATATGTAATGTGTGACTTAGCTAAAGTGAAGGGAGATTGGGAGGACCAGGGGCGCTGTGTGAAGGGGCCTATAGGGAGGATTTCACTCTTGCTATAGTTGATTCGCAGACCAGCATATCGCCTGAAGTCGTTAAATATTTGGATGATAGTTGGCATGTCTTTGGCCGAGTTAGATGAAAATATTAGGACATCATCAGCGAAAAGCGCTGACCGCAGTTCGTGAGCTCCTATTTGGATTCCGTTAAGGGGGGCTTTAGTGGCGAGGTATCTCGATAGCGGCTCTATGGCCAAATTGAACAGAAGTGGGGATAGGGGACACCCCTGTCTCATGCCTTTGAAGAGTCTGAACTCCTCTGAGAGGGTGCCAGCCACCACCAGCCTGGCCGCGGGAGAGGTGTACATGGAGTGGATTAGTTTGACGAATGGGCCGGAGAAGTCCATCCGTCTCAAGACAAGGAATAGCCAGTCAAAGTTGACATTATCGAAGGCCTTCTCCGCGTCAAGGGTGATGATGGCGTGGTCCCCCCCCTTTGTAGGTATTAGCGTGGTCGAGGGCAATAAGTACTTTCCTGATGTTCAGGGAGGTGGTTCTGCCCTTGAGGAAACCCGACTGGGCAGGGTGAATTAGGGGCAGGAGGATAGTAGATAGTCTGTTGGCAATTATTTTGGACAGCATTTTTATATCAAGATTTAAGAGGGAAATGGGGCGGTAGGAGCCTGGTTCCAGTGGATCTTTTCCTTTCTTATGAATTAGTTTTATGGTGGCTTGGTTCCCCGAGGGTAGATACGGGCCTCCATTCCATATCTCGTTGAATACTAGTAATAGGGTGGGTTCAATTGCCTTATGTAGGGTCTTATATAGTTCCCTTGTGAACCCATCTGGGCCTGGGGCTTTTTTGGGCTTGAGGTGCATGATTGTGGATGCTATTTCCTGGATTGTGATGGGGACATTGAGACTATCCCGGTCTGAGGGTGAAATTGAAGGGAGGTCTAGATTGTCCAGAAAGTTTTCGGCCGAGGTGAGATCCGTGCTGTCAGGTGAGTATAAGTTTTGATAGAATTTCAGCATAATTTTGTTTATCTCTTTAAGGGTGTTTGTGATGGTTCCTTGGGGGTCTCTGAGGGAGGTTATGTGAGTGGGTGTGTAGGGGCCGCTGGCTAATCTTGCCAGGAGTTTCCCGGATTTATTCCCGAATTTATAAAATTTTGCATCAAGATGAGATTGTTTGGTTAATTCTATTGATTCTGCCCAGGAATCGAAGTTGGCTTTAGCGGACCTCCATTCCTCTCTAGTGTGGGGGGTGTCCTGGATGGACAGGTTTCGTGCTAATTTTAGACGGGTGCTGACCGCTTTGAATTTGGCTAGGGAGTGTTTCTTGAAGGAGGAGGCATAGGAAATAATTTTCCCTCTGAGATAGGCCTTGCCTGCGTCCCAGAAGAGGTTCGGGTTGTCTGAGTGCTGTTCATTGGTGGAGGTATATTCCCTCCATGCCAGACGGATATAACTCTGAAAATCAGAATTGTCTGAAAGATATTGGGGGAATTGCCATATCTGGGGGTTAGGTTGGGAGAGCGAGTCTTGAAAGGAAATGGAAATTGGTGAGTGGTCTGAGATCGCGATCTCATGGATTTCAGCCTCTCTGATCATGGGTAAAATATTTTCTGTGCAGTAAAGATAATCGATCCTAGTGAATATCTTGTGTGGATTTGAATAGAACGTAAATTCCTTCTCTAAGGGGTGGAGATATCGCCAGATATCGGTCATGTGCAGCGACTCCATGGTATTAGCCAGGGGGGTGGATGTTAAGGTTTTAGGGTCGTGTTGAGATTTTCTTGGGTGTGATCTGTCGTCTATTACGTGTGAGATCGAATTGAAGTTGCCCCCTATTATGTGGGGGGTTTGTGGTGATTTAGTTAGATTGGAGATAAGGTCCTGGAAAAAGGGGGAGCCCGGGGAGTTGGGGGCGTAGACGTTCGTAATCAGAACGTCCTTACCCGATAAGCGTATGTGGGCTGTCAACATACGGTCCTGTATCTCTGAGCTTGAGGAAAGGACTTCACATGACAGAGCTTTGTGGATTAAGATAGCTACTCCAGCCTTGCAACCTATGGCTTCAGAGCCTAACACTGTTCCTACCCAGAGTTTTTTCAGGCGCTGTAAGTCGGATTGTCTCAGATGGGTCTCCTGCAGTAGTGCTATATCTGTACCTAGCCTTTTCAAATGTCTCAGGATCTTCATCCTTTTAATGGGGGATCTAAGACCCTTCACATTCCATGAAGTGCATCTTATGAATGTGGCGTGAAAAGGGGGCATGAAGTCTGGAGTGAAGGTGAAGGGGAGTGTCCCGTGGGCTGTGGAGAGGTGAGGATACAGTACCAGGTTGTTGCGCTACGGAGAGAGGTGCATAGGTGGACACTGAGGTGTAACATGACTGAGGGGTGGTAGGAGGGGTTTGAGGAAGGGAGTTATGTTTGCAGAGGTGTTCAGATAAATAATCCAAAACATAGCTAGTCTGTACTTCACTTTTTTCCGCATGGGCTCGCAGACAGTAAGTCGCTCCCTACCAACGGCCAATTAGGCGATGATAAGAGTGGGGCCAAGTGAGGTGTTCGAGCTATAAGGGTGATTTGAGGCTATTTAAGAGTGTGTAAGGAGCGCGACTCATCTGTATGGAAACCCATGTGAAAAACGGAGATTGAGACCAAGTATTAACATAAAACATGAGTCATAAACTTATAACAATAGTGTTACATACCAAGTGTAATCTTAGTGGTAACATAAGGAGAAGGGATGCTTCTCGAGAGCGAGTCCAGTATCAGGGGCACAGGCGGGCGTCATCTGTGCTGCTATCCTGCAAATGGACTGAAGAAAGGAGAGTAAGACATAAAGGTTAGCATAGGTCGGGCAGGAATTAGCCCACTAGATGAGAGTCCGAGGGCTTCAATCGCTTCGGAGAGTCCTTCCTGGGGCTGTGCTGGTTTAGGGATGTAGGAATTGAGGATGTCCATTGTGATTTGATGGGTTGGAGTTCGGTGCTGATGGAGCGGAGATATTTTTCTGCCTCTTGGGGGTCATGGAAGGTGAGTTGTTCACCGTTTGCTGATCTTAGCCGCAAAACTGCTGGGAATACCAGGGAGAATTTCATTTGTCGTTGGTGTAGGGTAGTGCAGACTTGTTGAAATGCTTTCCGTTTTTTAGATACTTCTAATGAGTAGTCAGCGAAGATTAAAATTTTTACCCCATCGACTATGAGCGGGTTTGTCTGTCTGTATTTAAATAGAATATCTGACTTGTCCGCATAATTAAGGTATTTGGCAATTATGGTTCGGGAAGTCTTGCGGTCTGGTTGAGGGCTTCCAATGCGATGCGCGCGTTCCACCATACACGGCCTGGGTAGGCCTAAGGCCTCCGGGATGCGCTTCACGCAGAAATCCATGAGGGCTGGGGCCTGAAGAGACTCTGGGACCCCACAAAGCGAAGATTACTCCTTCTCAACCTGTTCTCGAGATCATCAAGTTTTTGTAGAATAAATTGATTGGTCTTGGATTGGGATTGCTCAGCCAGTTGAGATTGGTAGAGTTCGTCCTCTATATTAGATATTCTGTGTTCGGCCTCATCCAGGCGGGTCTTATGCTCCCCCAGTTGTTTTGTGATTTGTAGCATGCCTTCGCTGACAGCTTGTTCCACTGTCGTTTTAATAGTGGGGGCTAAAATCGCCGCTACAGCTTGGGCAATCTTTTCGTATGTGCCCTGGTCCCCTGGGTGAGTTGTGGGGGTATTGCTCACCTCCATGTCCGCGGTGATCGCGTCCCGAACGTTCGTGGCGCAGGCCGTATCCCCGGCCTCGATTTGCGGCTGGGGCGGCGTGACCCGCGGGCCACCTTTCCCTAAGTAACGCTCCATGTCAGAGTGCCGGAGGGGTGTCAGGGATGCTTCCTCTATGGGTGGGTGCCTCTGTATGAGCTCTTGGTTGGCTTTGTAAGCGGATTTTCGGCCGTGGAGTGGGAGCAGGAGTGGAGTGCTGCTACTCCATAGGGCGCCGGAACCGGAAGTGTGCAACCTTTTAAATAAAATTGGCTACAAGTGAGCTTTTAAGAAAGACCAGGTGTCTGGATTACCTTTTTCCCAGGGAAGGTGATCCCCACTTGAGCTAACCCCACAAATATGGTGGAGGATGCGGGCACCTTCCTGGACAAGTGGAAAGATGGAGGATGTATTAAAAACCCTGCAACCCAGCACAAAACCAATAGCCAGGTCACACAGGCCACTGCAGCGCAGCAGGAGGCAAATCGCCAGAAGCTGGAGGCGAATCACCAGGCCATTGCAGCCCTGCAGGAGACGAGTTACCAGTTTTCAGAGGCCATGGTAGCGTTAAAGAAGGGGCCCGCAGATCCTTTGGTGGTGGAACAGAAAATAGTACATGTCAGCTATTACCTGCTGAAGTTGACACCTGCAGATGATGTGGAAGCTTACCTAGCAACTGTTGAAAGAGTCGCTGTTCGAGAAGGATGAGAAATGAGTAATGGTCAGGACTGCTAGTGCCCTTTCTGACAGGAGAACCACAAAAGGCCTATTATGGCCTGGAACCAGATGCTGCCAAGGATTATGAGACACTGAAAGCTGAGATGCTTGAGTGCCTGGGCGTCACCATTGCAGTCTGGGCTCAATGGATGCATCGGTGGTCATGCAGTACTGACAAGCCACCCCGCTCCCAAATGTGTGACTTAATACACCTCACCAAGAAGTGACTGCAGACAGAGACTTGGCCCTAAGATTGTGGAGCGTGTGGTCATGGACCGTTATTTACATGTGCTCCCTGCCACGGGACCCTAAGACTGCAAAACAGCTGGTGGACCTGGTGGAGAGATATACTGCTGCCAAGGTTGAACCCATCCGTGCCCCACTCTAATGTCTCTAGGGGTGAAAAACCACCCGGAGGATTCGGTAAGACTGTTCGAGGGTTCAAGGGCATGGGGAAAAATTACAAGACTGTTGCCATAGATAATGAGACCACTAGGCTCAGGACCTGGAGACTGGCCAAATGGGTCAGGAAGGTCTCTGAGGCCGTTAGAGGACTGGGTACAGAACACATAAAATGTTATCACTGCCATGCGTTAGGTCATATTGCTGCTAACTTTTCCCTAACTGATGAATGTAATGGGATAATGCTTACTTGAATAAATGCATGTCTCTTTTTGCACAGATGGCATGCATTGCATCTTGTCAGGGATGCATGGAAAAACAAATGTGTGTGATTTCAGTTGATGGAAAGATAGTCACTGCTCTGCTAGATTCTGGTAGTGTTGTGATATTAGTCAAAGGTGATTTTGTAAATCCTGCAAAGTTACACCCAGCGCTATTGGGGTGATCTATATACATGGTGACACATGTGACTACCAGACTGCGGTGGTTGAGTTTGATACCCCTTGGGGCACCGTGACACATGCTGTGGGGGTGGTACCCTCACTACATAATGAAATCCTAGTGGGGAGAGATCATCCACTCTTTTGGAGTTTATGGGAAAACAAGAAGAGTATGGAGGACAGAGCTCCCCCTGCTGAGGAAACAATGGAACTCACTCCGGACCCTTTTGAAAATTAAAAGGGAAACTGTTGGTGGGTAGAGCCTTTTCCTTTTTCTGTAATGGCTGGTGAGCACGAGGAGCTGGATTCCAGCCCTCAGCTTGAGAAAATTGAACAAGAAATTATCTCTGACTCTAATAATGAGAGTGGACAGATGTGGTGCCTGACTTAGAAGTGAGGAAAGATGAGTTTTGTACAGAACAATTAAGAAACTCCACACTCATTAGAGGCAGAGAAAACATTAACATGATTCATGGCAAACCTGTTGAACCCAATGTAGAGTGTCAGTATTCTGCGCCATTGCCCCGTTTTCGCAGTCCGCTGGTACCGTTACCGATAATTGAAGGGCCTTTTGAAAGAATTGGCATGGATCTGGTGGGAACAGTAGTAAAGTCTGCCCTGGGCCATCAGCACATACTGGTAATACTGGACTATGCCACACAATATCCTGAAGCCATTCCCTTGCGTAATACCCCAGCTAAAGATATTGCCAAAGAGCTTGTCCAGGTATTTAGTCGTGTGGGTATTATAACCTCCCTGGCGGTATGATTATGTCAGATTTTTGCGTCTCAAAGCAGACCATTTTTTCACATAGAAATTTGGCGTTTTATATTGTAGGCCTGTAATTCTTAGGAATAACTCACTTAAGACAAGAGTCTAGTAGACATCCCAGGTATGATAAAGTTTGAAATAACAAAATCATAAATTATAATATATATGAAAAAATTATATAGTATAATAACTATAAATAATCAAAAATAATAATATAATAATAATAACATTTATTCAATAATGTAATCAAGTCCAAAACACTGAAATTTGCTCAGTTGCAGAATTGTTACTGTCAGTGTCTGATGATAAATTTCCCCACAAATCAGTATCACTCAATTCTGCAAATGATTCTTATTTACTATCGCCGTTTTTTAGCTGGTCAAAAACCACTTTTGACGTAAAGAGACACTTTTTTCTGCCATGGACGTTCTCAAGTTTCCAAGCAGAAAGAATGGCATATACTGTATAATATAAAAGTGTATGCAGAGCACTGGACAAAGCACTAGGGGAAAATGGGATGTGAAATTATTTGATACAGTAATGTAATCTTACGGATTACAGTGCACTGTATGTTTGCTGTGTGTTTCACTTTTTGAATTTCCCGCCTGGCTCCACCCCCGTGCGACGCGACACTCGCAGGGAACGGAGCCCGGCAACACATAGGCATCGGACACAGCCCGCAGACACAGCGGGGGACATCGCTGGATACAGGGGACAAGGTAAGTAACCCAGTCTTGGATCCAGCGTGCAATCCCGAGTGTGGCTCGGGGTTACCGCTATTTGCAGTGAAAACATACCCCGAGCCACACTCAGGAATACCGTAAAACAGGTTAAGAGAGATATTAACGGATCAAGGCACACCATTTATGTCCAGAGTCACTAAAGAATGGTGTAAATGTACAAAATCTCTCATCTCCGTACCTCTGTCTACCACCCCCCAAACTGATGGTCTTGTGGAGAGATTTAACAAAATACTCAAAAACATGTTACAAAAGGTGGTGGACAAAGATGGAAGAAATTGGGATTTTTTTCTGCCATACCTCATGTTTGCCATACGAGAGGTACCTCAGACATCTACAGATTATTCCAGACATCCCAGGGGATTGCTATATGACGCAAAAGAAACATGGGAGGGAGAGTCCACGCCTTACAGAAGCATATCACACTGATGCAAGATAGAATCGAGGCTGTCATGCCGCTTGTATGGGAACATATGGAGCAAGTCCAGGAGGCCCAGAGAAGGGTTTAGAATTGGGTTGCCAAGTACCGGACCTTCAACCCTGGGGATAGAGTGCTGGTACTAGTCCCCGCAGGTGAGAGTAAATTCCTAGAAAAGTGGCAAGGTCCCTTAGAAATTAATGAAAAGAGTGGGGGAAGTAAACTACAAAGTTTACCAGCCAGGGAAAAGGAAACCAGAGCAAATATATCATGTTAATCTCTTGAAACCTTGGAAGGACAGAGAGACTTTACTGGCAGTGCCAACCTCTCAAAAGGACATGGCACCCATGACACCTGAGGTACCCATAACTGAAACCTTATCAGTGGCCCAGCAAAAGAATGTTAAAGAGTTTGTAAGTAAGAATAGAGACTTTTTCTCTCACCTACCCGGACTGACCACAGTTATAAACAAAAGGTTTGCATTATCTTTGTTTTGTGGATGACTGGTAGAAGCCCTTCACCTCTGAGTTAGGAACCTTAAAATGTTTAGTAAGAGCATGGATAGCAAGGATTTATTTTCTGTTTTATTTATTTGATTTTTTCATGCAACCTTTTAAATAAAACTTGGCTACAAGTCAGCTTTAGAAAGACCTGCTGTCTGGACCACCTTTTTCCCAGGGAAGGTGATCCCCACTTGAGCTAACCCCAACAATATATGCAGTATATATATATATATAAAAAATAATGTAAATGAACAAGCATACATTTTTGGTGCTTCATTGGTCCATCACTGCAACAAAGTTTAAAAGTCAAAAGCTTTGACGTGCTTGTTTTTTGTTTCAAAAGAAGCTTATTACGTTTCCAAGAAAGAAAGAAAAGGGTTACAATTGCAACAGTGAAATAGACATGAAGTAAGAAACAGTGGCAATGTCCGGTATACATAAGATCAACACAGAAAACTTTTGGCTAGCTGAAAGATCAAACCTTTGCATCTGAGTTGGCAATTGATGCGTATGTTGTGGTTCTGTGTTGTGATATTAAAGCAGCTGCGCGTATGGGGAACCCTCTGTGCAGAGTTCCGTCGGGGAGTGGCCAGCACCAGGGGACGAGGAGTGGTATATGCCATCTCATCCAACAGTGTAAGCCCTCCCCGTCATCCGACAGGACGCGGGTGTCTGAGTTTCGAGATGGTCGGCCTGCTGAGCCGAGTACCGCTCGGCAGGGTAGTTGGGGCTAAGGATTTAGTCGAGGGTCCGGGTGGGTCGACCTTGCTGTCCTTCGGGAGTATGTGGGTAGCAGTTATGGAAGGGTGTCTGAGATAACCTGTAGTATTTGGAGGGGTCTTGATGGAGCAGGGGGGTATAGTTTGGGTTAATAGGCCAGCTGCTAGCCTCTAGGGGGATCTCGGTGTTGGGTGAGGGGTTGTGCGTGGGGTGGTGTGCGTGAGCGTAGAAGGTGGGGGTGACCCAAGTAGATGAGGGGAGGGGGAAGGGGGGGTCTGGGGTCTAGTGGCGAAATGTCATTCAGGAGTTCGCAACATAGGGCCAGGGGCCAGAGCGGGTCATCCCAGGAGGGGCCTGAGCCTCCATCACTCCCTGGGACCCACCCCTCGGGCCCCAGGGCCTTTTCTGGCTGTAGATCCTTGTGTGGGGGTCGCTATCAAGAAGGTATAAAGTGACAAATCCAAAATTCTTAATCTACATTGCCTTTAAATGTCTTTTTTTTCCTCTTTTAGACCCCACATTTTAATTGGTTGATGACTGGGTATCTTTGGTAGTCCAGAATTCTATCTACCAAGGTATGTACCCTGGCTTTTCATACATTGTATTTCATTCCATCTTCATCAGTCACTATTTCTCTTCTTGCAGGTCGTACTGTGACTGTTTTATATCACAAAGCATATCTTCCCGTGTTTATATTATTAGCACATATTTACAGCTTTAGCTATAACGTCAATCTATAAAATCTGACTATAAAAATAATGGTGTGTATGTTAGTGTTATAGGATGTTTAGGTTGATGTCACTCTTTTTAGCTGTTTTCAATTCTGAGTAGCTTTGGAGTGAGTGTAGGTGAACTGCTCTAGGCCATTTACACCAGACTATTAAATTTGTGAGAGAACTCTATTCTATTCTCTATTTTTGAATTATAAAGTTACATTGTTTTTCTTGTTGATGCAGTGAAGTTTGACACTGCATATGTAGCTACATGGCCATGTGTCATGTATGTTTGTTTAATTTACAGTACTATCATAAAAAGAATACAAAAAAGAACGAAACCTCTGGTGCCTAAAGAGGACACCAAGTAACCCCTCAGGGATTAATGCGGACACAACCGGTTTTAGTATAAAAAAAGTATAAACATTTTATTACAAATATAAAAAATGTACATGAACACAATGAAAAAGTTGAAATGATAATATAACAAAAGGGCCTATTGGCCATGACTGTGTGTGGTACCCAACATGCTCGTGGTAATTCCGTGGCCGTCCGCAGTCAAGAGGCAGTGGGACTGGTCATTGCATTTTCCAAATGTGCAGACCTAACATGTTTCAAACCACTTTGAGTCCTTTTTCAGAGGTACATGAGTTTGGTTTGGTATCATTCTCTATAATATAAGAACATATAATTACTTTCAACAGTAAAAGACATTTTGATTAACATCATAGTAACTAACTATCACATGTTCAAAGGGTACATTTCAGGAGAACAGCCATCCGGGCAGGAGTGACTATAGTATATGAGCCCGCAGTAGTTCATGAAGGGTGAAGGGGAGAAGGGGAGACAGCACCAATCCCGCAGATGAGGATCCCCCAGCCTTGGAGATATTACTCCTGCTGTTGTAGCTCCAGCTGCTGTGTGTGTCTGTACTTTAGCTTGTAAAGGGACCAAGTGGGGCTGTGTTTATAAATGAAAATAATGATGTATATACCGCAGGCACTCCAAGTGACTGCAATGTAAGGAATTTTGCAAAAGGGCAGTGTAATATATGCAGAGGGAAGACAAAAATGTAATATCTCCCCTTATGTGCTGCATCACACTAACCCCTGATGCTAATGGACGGTCTAAAATAAAGAGCCTACCTTGTCCTCTGTATACAGATCTCAGTGTTGCTCCTGTACGCATGAAGTCTGTACTTGCAATGGGGTTCAGCATTAGTGTGTGTCATGATTGCATCTTAAATCTTTACTCACCTGTGATTGTTGTTAGTTTCAGCTGTACTGGAGAGCCGTCTATCAGCGTCCATGCTAATGAACGCTGGGTGTGGACATGGGAATCCCCCGACGATGTGGTGCCTAGGGGCCGGAGCCGGGTCCCACATCACCAGTGTCCTGGTCCTTTTGCCATGCATTTTTATGCTAATATTTTGCATTATTGCTTTTATTGTTTTTTTTTTATGAATATTTGTCCTTTTTTGGGTATGAATTTGATTTGCCAGTTTATGGTGATATTATTATTGTTATTATTATACAGGATTTATATAGCGCCAACAATTTACGCAGAGCTTTACAACTTGCGGGTAGACCGTACAAATACAATACACTTAAATACAGTAGGAATCAGAGGGCCCTGCTATATTTATATTTTTTTGCGTCATTCGCGTCATTCCGACTTCTTCTATTTCATCATTGGTGCCTGTACAGCCGACCACGCCTCTGACGATGTTCATTAGAACAAAACCGGTCAGGAGGTACGGCTGCAAGCAGGCACGCTTGTCTACATGTGTGGAACGATTTTTGATATAACATGCGCTGACATTTTGGATGTTTGTAAGTGCAACATTTTACATTTATTAAATGCTTTTTAAATGGGCTTCACTATCTGTGTTCCTTCTGTTGCTTTATTCCCTGGCTTTACCTTCTCTGTGACACATGGGCTATAAGAGAGATCGCTGCAGGGTTGGCTACTTTTTCATCCCAGTTGGAGAAGGTGTTCCTGAGAATTTGGAAGCCTTGATCATACATGCTTGTTGTGCATTAAGTTCTGGTAAGAAGATTGAGAGATCACTGGGTGCGATTTGCTGTTTCTTTTGTGCACATAAGCTGGTGTTGGTCTATCCACTTCTCACCATTGGAATTTAGAGACTGTATTTATGAATACTCACCTGTTCTTATTTTAAGTGCTGCAGAAGGACTTTATGTGATACTATATATTTGAAGATCAACAAATAGTGCTGGCTGCTGATTCTGTGATAGTCAAAAGCCATTTTTTTGTTGCTATAGCGTGAAATCATTGTAATATTTACCTTTTTCATAATCGCTGCAACATGAGTCTCGGCGGTATGAACGGCTCCATTGCTGGCAATGGGGTGCAACTTGTCATGCGATTTGGAACTGTCAATCCGCATGACAAGTCACACCAGTGTGAACGAGGGCTAATGGTTAGTTGTCAGAGTCATGACAAATCTGCCGTCATACACACACCCCACCACTCCAGTTGGTGCCATTTCCTGATTCTTCTTGGCACAAACAGGCTGTATATATTGGTGCCTATCACACCACCATGAAATGTGAGTGGATTTGCTTTTTTATATTTTTGAATGCCAAATTTAATAAAACTTACTGCACTATGAGTTCCCTTCTGTTATATGTTGCTCATTGTTAATGAGGAAGAAGCAGTTGGAGATCTTCCATTTTTGCCTTGTGGGATTCACATGGTGGGAATACATAAGCATTTTTTAACCGTCTTGTTATAAGAGGTCATTTATTTATGGTGAGTTTGTAGTTTTACTCCATGTGGTGTGCACATTGGAATAGAAAAAATATAGAAGAGAATGGTGTTGGGATTTTTTGAAATTTACATTTATGGATGCTAAATGGACTTTATTATATTTTGAGTGAATTATGAATTTTTTATATATATCTGTTTATTGTGTCATTTGTGCCTATTTATTTGTTTGGGGTGTAGCGTCTTACTTTTTAAGTTATTAGTGGTTTTCATAGCCACATCACGTTACACGTGGAATTCATTTTTGAAGTGAATAGGGAAAGGCACCCCTTCTTCCTTCTAAAATCACATCCTGTTTTATGGATGGCTGAAATTGTGACGCACTTTATAACTACTCTGACTTTGAGACTATAGGACATAACATTATTTAATGTGAGTTGGTAATTTTTAAAACAAATATGTCTATGTTTAATTTACAATGGATGGGCAACTTTTAAGTATTTCCCAGCTTTCAATTATCAACATGCTTTTATACGAAAAAAAGAAAAAGAAAGAACAAAGCAAAACATTTTAACTCATATTAAAAGATCTCAAGCTTCTAAACCTTGAGCACATTCAAGTCGCCTTGACCTTTCATGAAAACCATGCCCAGTCTTGCAAGTGCTGCTTTTCCTGAGAATTGGAGCTTTCAAATATGACCTGCATGTATATAACATTTTTGATGTTCAAACTTCTATAGAATCTGTGCTTGTTTCACAACTTACTTAAATACATCCCTGCACAAAGGTATGAAGAATCTCTTAAATTTGCAATAAATACATTAGTCATACCTAAACCCAAAAACAAAAATGTGATATTATATTGCAGCAGTTTTATATTATCTTCACTGTGATACTGTGTGAAAAACACACTTCCTTTTCTTATGTTCATTTCTCCATTTCTCCAATGTATTTATGGAAGAAACCATGCTTGTCACAAAGGCTGAACTTCAAAGAGGCCTTCCTTTGTTCATCTCTATTATATGGTGGTCATATGTGAACAATAGATTAAGCTAAATAGTTAAAGTGTTACTAAACCCACGAGCCTGCATTCACTATATCTGGCCTCCCACAGTACACAGAACATGGAAATGCAATTATTTTAGTAGCTATAAACTGCTAAATACCTTTTCTCATCAGCAGTATATATAAGTCTTGTGACTTCTATCAGTGTCTGGCCGAGCGCTGGTTAAAGCTTGTAGGAGGAGTTTTCATTCTCCTCTGACTGTCCTATGAGGCTGCATGACTCCTGACCCTCTGTCTGGACAGTGCTGATTGGCCCTGGGCTGATCACATGCACTCTCCACAAAAAAACAAACCTCTCTAGCAATACACACCAAACTGAGCATGTGTAGAGTGATCCCAAGGCTCTGTATTATCAGCAGATGGATTGGGGACTGTGGAAGAAGAGAAGACAGGATTAAACAGCCTTTTTACACAATGTGCAGGATTAACCCCTTAGGTTCCACGGTGAGTATAACAAGCATGTTTTACTGCAGTGGTTCTCAACTCCTGTCCTCGGGACCCACCAACAGGCCAGATTTTAAGTATTACCTTGGGGAGATGCAGACTAAAATACTGCAATCACTGAGCAGCAAATGATATCACCTGTGATGTATTTCAGTTATCCTGCAAACCTGGCCTGTTAGTGGGTCCTGAGGACAGGAGTTGAGAACCACTGTTTTACTACAAATACAGACTGGTTTTACTGTTGTGGGTTTAGTAACACTTTAAGAATGTTTGTGCTTTAGCTCAACTCCCAGTGGCAAGGACTCATTTTTGGCAAGATCAACAAGTGTTTTCTGTACTTGTTGTAAATTATGTTAGCCTGAAAAATAAAAATCAACCATATCTAAAGAATATATTACAATATATTGCATTTTGTCCTTGGAAATGTTATAGATAGGCAACACAAATAACTTTTCTGTTTATTCGGTGCATTTGAGTTTTCATTTATAGCAATATTTACATAGTGTAAAGGACACCGAGGATGTGTCCTAGAAGGCAGGTATATTCCACCCAAAATTAGAGCCATGGTCCCTTTAAGAAGGACGATTGCAGAGTCTCAAACCCAGATCACTAGGACTTCGGTACCTATGGGGCTAAGACCCGGGGGAGGGAGGTCTGAAAGGCAGCAGGGACTCAGTGCACCTGTGTCAAGGAAGTGAGAGAGAGGGAAAGAGCTAACAAGCTGGACAGCAAGCGTGAGCTCTCTGTATCAACTGAGACAAAGGCTGCTGAACCCCTCTGTCTGGCCGGCATGACACCCTGACTCTGGAGGAGCCTAACCGAGCTGTGGGACCGGAGACTAGCGGTGAGCCTGCTGTTTTTAGTTATCAATGCCAGGATGCTGGACTATGTATTTACTTTGGCTGAAGAAAGCTGTCATTTGATTTTGGTTGCTTAAAATAAATTGCTTCAATAAACTGGCTGGCGGTCATTACGGAGCTACCCCCAGGTTACAATAGGCATCACATTAATATCACAATTCTAAGCAATACGCAGGAGAGATAGTCCTTATTAAAGTGGATGTAAACCCACCACTCTCCCAATATAAACGAATGGCACAGTATTAATATATATATACATGCAAGCCTCCTGCATCTATCCCTACCTTGCAAATGTCACCCTTTTCAGCAGTAGCAGATTTGCTAAACACTGGAATCAGTGGGTTTCCCTCTTTGCAGAAGCTCGGTGGGTGGAGTTGTGATGTCACAAGACTTCCCACCCAGGTCTATACTAAGAGCTGGATGAGAATGGAGGGAGAGTGTGGGGCTCTTTTTGCTTCATGCAGGAGATAAGAATATGACCTGTCAGTCACACAGCACAGGATGAAACGTCTCCTATTTCTCCCTCAGTCTGATTTATTGTAAGGGTATTACTCGGAAGTTGGATTAACTCTTCATGGCAAAACTGGGCACAGATGACATGATATCCTCTCCTGTACAAGGTAGAAGTGTCAGTAAAAATGTTTTTTTGGGTTTACATCCACTTTAAAGAATGTGGGTATGTGGCAGAAAGTTAGTATGATGATACGGACATTGGCTCCAGTAGGCAAAGCATACAAAATGAAATACATGTACAGGCGCTCCCCGGGTTACAAACAAGATAGGGACTGTAGGTTTGTTCTTAAGTTGAATTTGTTTGTAAGTGGGAACAGGTACATTTTTTAAGTGTAGCTTCAGCCCAAAAAACTATTTTTAAGCTTTTTGGATAGCATAGGGAAGGGTTAACACCCCTGTAATGTTTGTTTTGCTGTCTATGTTTCTGTTCAGAAGATTTCACCGCACTTCCTGTCCCAATGATAATTGGATTTTGAAAATTTTGGGTTGTTGTGGAAACAAACCTTGGTGATAAAGCTTCAGTGGAGACATCTTTTTCCCATAATAACTCTTACAGGAGTGAATTTCCCTTCCTAGGGGTAGATTTCCTCTCACTTCCTGTTGTCTCCCTCTGTTTGTAAGTAGGAGTCGTTTGTAAGTCGGATGTTTGTAACTAGGGGACCGCCTGTATATACCTAGTGGGACATCTTTATCATATCACTCCTCTTTGACCAATATTTTACATTTCATTACTGGCCATACGCACTATCATGTTTAACCTTTGTTAACCTTTTGTTGTGCAAGATCTCTTCCATAAAGTAAGTTTTTCTTTCACTCATTATATTTACTGAGACTACATACTTATAAACTACTTTTATTTTTTTACTTTGACACTGGTCACGTTTCTGAAAATGTACACACAGACAAGTGCATACTCATAAAGCGGAGTTCCACCCAGAATTTTTTTTTACATCATTCAAGCCCTTTGCCTATATAGACTTACTTTTGAAGGAAAAAAAAAAAGTATACTCACCCTAAGGCTACTTTCACACTGAGCAGCAGCCGCAGTAAAACCCTGCTAGTTTTAGCGGAGTTTTACCAGCGATATGGCTCCGCTATGCGGGCTGGAGCGCCGCGTTTTAACCCCCCACAAGGGGTTAAAAGTGCCGGCGCTCAGCGCTACCGAGGCAGTGTGCAGCCGCTTCGGAAGTGCTTGCCATTCATTTCAATGGCAGGGGCGGTAAAGGAGCGGTATATTACCGCTCCCCTCACCGCCCCAAAGATGCTGCTTGCAGGACTTTATGTAACGTCCTGCTAGTACACCGCCCCAGTGTGAAAGTACTCAGGGTTTTCACATTGGGGTGGATTGGGGGGACTTTTGAGGCGCTTTACAGACGCTATTTTTTAGCTAAATAGCGTCTGTAAAACGATTCAGTGTGAAAGTAGCCTAAGTCGCTTGTTGCTAGGTGGTCTCTGTAAACTGCCCTTTTGGTCCTAGGCTCTTTCTCACTTCATGCTTCGCTTGGACTCCTGGGAGATGTGACTCGTCATTTCCCAGGAGTCAGTGGGCTTCCCTGTACTGTAAAATCATGTTATTTTCAGATATGAAATGACACGATTTAAGGCGGACCGAGATTGAGGAGTGCATGATGGTTACCCACCATGCACTTCTTTCAGGAAGAGATGACAGGAGACTACGGATGGGCTTCAGATGCCCTCACCTAAAATGAAGGAAAGTCCAGCAGTGAGAAAAACAAAATTGTGAGTAAAAAATACATGTAATTGCTAGGCGGTTTGAAAGTAAGGAAACAAAAGGCTACATCTATTTAGTATTAAAAGAGTGGATGCCGAAAAAAAAAATTCTGGGTGGAACTCCGCTTAAGATGCTGACTTGGGCATCTGGATATATTATTTTGTAATCTCTGAAAGGGATTTTCAGATTTTGGTAACAGGTAAAACCATAAGCTGTATATTTCACAGCAACTGTGGTAGAAATGGTGCTATCCATTGGTCGATTACTAATGCTGGACATACACTAGACGAAAAATCATTCGAAAATCTGTCATTTGGTTAGTTCGCTCGGAAAGGAAGGAAAGGTTTTGAAAACTTCGGACGAACAGACAATAAATTGAAAGGTTAATGTGTTTCTCGCCCGAACAGTTTGCACTGGGCTTATGTGACAAAATTAATGAAAAATGGATTCATATATGTCAGTTGAACGATTTATCGATCAAAAAATAGTTTGCTCTCACAATCGCATGTCCCTTTTTCTAAAACTCGTTTGGCCAAATTTTCGTATAGTATACGGCCAGCATAAGGCAGCCATAACTGTTTTTCCTTAAGTACACAGTCCATAATTAACACTAGCCATCACAAGAGAAAAGTGACTTTTCCAAAGTCCTATTTCAAGAAGAGCTGCTCCAATTGTGGATCACCTATTTTTTTCACTTTGAGGTACCTGCTCTTGAAGTTTTTTATTAAAAAATTGAGCTCTATTGGGCCAGAACTAGGGATAGGGTTTGTGAGTTGCACAGTCTGTGCAAGTGTTTGGGGCTGTAATGTGGCATTCTTGGCCATCTGGTCTGCTCTATGACTTCCCTTGGCCTCTGTTTTGTTTATGTAGTGTGCACCTTATATTTTATTATAGCTACCACATAACCAATCAACTAACTTAGATAAATGAATCAACAGCTCTCAGAATCTCTCTGTACCTGGGTGATATTCCAATGATCCTTTATGGGGCATGATGTATACTGTGATATATGACCATAAACTCCCAACTAGTCCTCAAAGCAATCTTTATTAATTTCCACAGTAGATAAACAATTGTTGCTGTTTTTTGATCATTATTGCACCAGTCATGAGTTGGCAGCTCTGCCATGAGGAAGAAAGGGCTTCTCCTCTACCAAGATGGCCACCTGTGTCTCCCCTGCCTTCCAGCAAAGCCTGTATCTCAAGATGAAAGAATGCTTATCTTGCTTGACTGGTTTAGCTGCTGAAGTAAAAAAACCTTTAGGTTCTCCAAATGGGACCATAATCATGCACCACCCCAAAAAGAACATCTGCTCTCTTTGAAAATATTTAATCTTTTGTCTCCAGCCTCATCTAATGAGATAAAAGGGTGGCTGTTTCAATGCGTGAATGCATGAAATCTATCTCTGCGGCTAGTATTTCCCTGCCAGGTTCTTACATAAGAACTCCAGTTACACGTCCTTAGATTTCATGAAACAAAACAGTAAACGATTTCCTGTAGTCTTGAAAGGTCAATGAAGGGGCGGCGGTGCAGGCTTGTATCAGTGCTTGCATTTGTCTTTTTTTTCTGGTGCAGGATAGAGTACAGTGTTGGCTGCTCCACTAGGGGCACAGGGGCGCTGCCCCCCTAATCCATGCACCTAATCTACATGCAGGGCACCAGACACATGAATTTCTATAGGGTTTTTCTTTTTTGGAAACACATGATTAGAGGCTGAGGCTCTAATTGGCTTCAAAAAAGGGTGGGCTCAGGGCGCAGAGCACTGCGCCCTGGGTCCACCCAGCAGTGTGACAATAGTGAATTAATATTCACTATTGTCTTCCTGCTTTTCCTCCCGGCCAATTAGGAAACAGGTCCCGAGACCCAATTGGCCGAGAGGAGAAGTGACCGTATTGGCTGGTACTGGGAGAGGTTGTACGTGGAGATCCAGAGGAGGCCGTCCTCATCGCAGAGAGCATATCCTCCACAAACATAGAGCACCTATGCTCCACATCTCCACACCATATGCCTGTTATATTGGGATGGCTCCTTTTTTTAATTGCTAGGGGTTCCAGGGCCCACAGGAATAGAATTGGAGATAGAGGACACCCCTGCCGGGCGCCTCTTTGAATATCAGTCTGCCGTGAGACATAACCTTTGATCTGAATTTTGGCTGTGGGCATGCTGTAAAGGGTTTGTAGCAATGCCAAAAATTTCGGGCCGAAGCCATAACTCTGTAATACATAGAAAAGGTAGTCCCACGACACAGAGTCAAATTCCTTACATAAGTCTAAAGACAACAACATGCCCTTCCTGGGTCCTTGTTCATCCCAGTTGGACTGCACTGCAGATATGATATTTATCAGGCGTCTCATCTGGTCAGGGGCTTGGCGATTAGGCACAAATCCCAACCTGATCTGGGTGAATATATTCCGATAGGAAGGTATTCATACGGTTCGCTAATACTTCGGTAAGTAGTTTGAGGTCAACATTTATCAGTGAGATCGGGCGGTAGTTAGCACAGTCACCATGGTCCTTGCCGGGCTTAGGGATAACATGAATGAGTGCTGCATTTTCATTTGTGGGTAGGGCAGAGTCCTTTCTCAGGGCATTGAAGTAAGCACATAAGTGGGGCACCAGGAGTTCCGCATATTTTTTGTAATAGTGGCCCCAGAATCCGTCTGGTCCTGGGGCCTTGGATGGATGCGTATACGTATTGCCACTTTAATTTCCACGTAATGTGCCGCAAAGTCTCCCTCAATCAATTCCGCATGGTCGCCATTCACCTTGGGCAGAGGTATGTCGCTAAAGTACTTATCTGCCAAAGCATTGGGAAATGTGCAGGGGGAGGCATATAATTTAAAATAGAAGTCATAGAATTTCTCTACCACTCTTTGTGGGTTTTGGGTCAATTTGCCATCACGTAAACGTAATTTGGGCAAGGCGGGATTGTAAGGGCGGGGTGTTAGTTTCCTAGCTAGTAGGGTATTTGGCATATCACCCATTGTGTAGAAACAATGTCTGGACCAGCGTAGGCCCTTCTCCGCGCTTGTGGTAAGACTAAGATTCAGTGCCATCCGAGCTGTATCAATTTTGTGTCTCAAGTCTGCTTGAAGGTTGGCCCTTTGTTCCTGCATCAATGTCTGTAAGGCTGTCTCCTGTTCCCGTATTGTATGCATGTGTATGCGTTTGGTCCTGGAGGCCAACCGAATCAATCATCCCCGAATCGTGGCCTTGTGGACTGCCCAATTAATGCAAGGGTTTGTGTCTTTGGCTTGATTATCAGTGAAGAATTGCTTTATGTCCTTCTCAACCTCTGAAGATAATGGGGTCATTAAGCAGGGACGCATTGATGTGCCAAGCCATGCGACGCGGTTTCAATCCGAGGCCCGATAAGCAAATCTGCACTGGTGAATGGTCTGACCATGCCGTAGTCAAAATCTTGGCTGTTTTGATGGAAGGAAGTTGGTGGGTTGGCGTAAACATGTGGTCGATTCGAGAGTATGTTTTGTGCACTTGGGAGTAACGCGTGTAATCTCTAGTTGTCAGGTAAAGGTCCGTCCATGCATCAGCCAGAATGTAGTAGACATGCCAATTTACAACCCTCTTTAGGAGTATGTTTCAAAATAAGTTTGTGGGGATTGGATCTAGTGCTTGATCAAGTGAGACATTGCTGTCTCCGCATATAATAGTGTGACCTTTCATATCGAGAGAATGTTTTCAAAGAATCGCACTTGACCTACGTTGGGGGCATAATAGGAGACCAGGGATATTTCCTGACCATTGATCCTACCAACTACCATGATATACCTCCCCTCTTTGTATTTCAGGACCATATCTGGGATAAACAGGACTCGTTTAGCTATGCATATTGCGACCCCCCCCCTTTTTTCTGAGGGCCATTAGAAATATAATATGTGGGGAAGCGGGGGCTGAGGTATTTAGGTGCTGAAGACTGGGAAAAATGTGTTTCCTGTAATAGTACTATGTCTAATCCCCATTTATGATATTGGTTGAATGCTATTGTCCTTTTTGTGGGTGAATTCAAGCCTTGCACATTATGTGTCAGGATTGTGAATGTGGATGACTGGGTGTTCAACACAGTAATGCGGTAGACTGTATCCGCCTGTCACCGGATCTCATTGCTCCTTTTGTTATTCCACTCTGTTCACGAGGGATCCCTGTGCTTAGGGTATATGGTGCACTTGAGATGAGATTCGGAAAAAGAAGAAAGAAAAGGTACTGGTTAAGATAAAGATGAGACTCCACGCTGGAAATTTGCGTGGCTAAGAATATAAGCAGTATATACCATGCCGTTTGTATTATAAGAACATAGGTCAATGACCTTTGGGAATTCCAAGTTCCCAACATTGATTGTGAGTAGTGTTGAGCGAACCCGGACTGTAACGTTCGGGTCCGTACCGAACTTTAGGGTGTCCGTGGCACGGACCCGGACCCGGACATTTCAAAAATCGTTCGGGTTCGGTCCGGGGTTCTGCTATTTTACTCCACGTGTTGAGAAGCTGCAGGGCAGCCAATCAACAAGCGTTTCACTGGTTTGCCCTTAGAAGCCATCACAGCCATGCCTACTAATGGCATGGCTGTGATTGGCCGGTGCATCATGTGACCCAGCCTCTTTATAAGCTGGAGTCACAGTGCTGCAGTCACATGCTCCTTGGGTTAGTATAGGGAAAGGTAGCTGACGGCGTGAGGGACAGATTTTAGCCATTTTAAGACCTGATCCTGCATCCTGAGATAGATTACTTTACTACTGCTGTCTGTGCTGTTGCTCTGAGGACAGATAGCAGAAATTAGAGATTT
>BLSH010023155.1:36762-73231 GCA_018402905.1 Glandirana rugosa
CATTGGAGGCCTCCCCCGCACTGAGCTCTCACTGAGCTCGGCGGGGGGAGAACTGTCACAGAGACGTCCGTCTCTGTTTACAATGTGACTGCTGTGATTGGACACAGCCGTCACATGATCAGGAGGGCCAGTCACTGCACCCGTATCCCGATCGCTGCTCAGCTGGATCCTGCGATCATAATGATCACAGGATCCAGCAGCAGCGCACCGCGTGGCCGCGCTGCGAGCTCCCGTTCTGCAGGACGTAAATACATGTCCTGTCAGAACGGGGAAGCTCCCACCTGGCCGTATATATACAGTGGCCGGGTGGGAGGTGGTTAAAAGCAACCACACCATCTTTTCCCAGAGCAGCCTGTATTTCTCCGGAGGTTACCTGTGGGTTTTTTTTTTTTGTATCCCGAGCAATTCCTGTGGCAGTTGTGGCTGAAAACTTTCCTGATCTACCTGACCTTGGCTTGGTATCAAGAGATCCCTGAATTTTCCACTTCTTATTAAATGATTGAACAGTACTGACTGGCATATCCAAGGCTTTGGATTTCTTTTTATATCCTTTCCCATCTTTGTAAAGTTTCATTACCTTCCTACGCAGGTCTTTTGACTGTTCTTTTCTACCTCCTCATGGCTTAGTGTCTAAGCCTGCTTAGTGCATCCTTGTGAGAACTAACAAACTCAATGACTATTTATACACAGACACTAATTGTGATTTAAAAAGCCACAAATGTGAGAAATTAACCCTTAATAGCCATTTTAACCTGTGTGTGCCACCTTGTTTGTCTGCACCAAGGCCAAACATTCCAGGGTATGTAAACTGTTCATTAGGGCCATCTTGGTGATAATAAATGGCTTCACGTGATCACTATCCTTGAATAAAAGACAGTTTTTTTGGCATGATTAGTCATTCAATATAAATAGCAACATTTCACAATTTCTGCCAGGGTATGCAAACTTTTAAGCACAACTGTCTCCTGCTGCGTTCCTCTGTTATCAGGCTGACAAGTCCTCCATCACATGTAAAAAAAAAGCAGCCGGAGTTTTGTGTTGGGGAGATTGCTATAAATAGATTAGCAGAGCCCTGAGCTATACAACAAACAGAGTTGAGAGTCTCTACCTATGAGTAGGGGGGTGGGGGGGGGTGCCTTTCCTCCAATCAGCTGTCTTGGCTATGTGCCCAGGCCTCACTGCAGTCATAACCAGGAAGAGAAAATCTGCTACCGCAAATAGACAGTATATATAGTTGAAGACAGCAGATATACAGGTAAAACTTATATAGGGAGATTTGTTTCATCTTTGTGTATCATCTGAGGCTGTTCACCTCACTGGGTATATGTGAGCGCACAGCTAACATTAGAGCCAGCGCTAGGAAGGGGGATTAGTGAGTGTCTCTTTCTCAGCAGATAAAAGCTAACAGCAGGGAGAGGGGGAGAGACCAGCTTTCAGCTACTGGAGGAAGAGTTCTGTAGTTGTCATCCATCAGTAATCCCCCTCCCTGTGTGGGTCCCCCTGTGTGCTCGGTCCCCCTACAAGAGGACCTGTGCCCCCCCCCATCAGCGGCCCAGGGTTAACATACTAGGTAGGTATTTAACCAATGAAATCCATTATCCCCTATTAATTAGTATTTTACCTTTACCTGGAATGGCTCAATTATCTAATATCCTCTATAGGCATCTTGCGGAATCTCAAAACTGTCGCGGTGGGCAGCTGCTAGCCTTATGTTAACTACTTGTAAACCAGGAGCGTTTGTTCATCTAAGTACCATGGATAATCCCTTAAACACAGGGTCCCCTCCCCAGCGTGGTTCTATACCCAGCAGTCATTGGGGCTGGCTGTCAGTTGGAGAGCCTGCTCTCTGCAGCGGTTCCTGTGTAAAGAAAGCCTACTACATTGATACATACATTGTAACTATTATTGTTACAAGGTATTTAAGTTCCTTTGCATGCAGTTTGAATGAGTGAGCATTGTTATATAATAATTGTTTTAATATAAATATTTCCTATGATCATCAGCTCCATCTGGTGGCCATCATTTTCCTGACATGCTATGAAGAACATCTGGCCTTTATGCAGAATATCCCCTTAGAATACCTTTTTGAACAGGACACCCTCCTTAGAGTACCCCTTTCTACAGGACAACCCCTTTAGAAGACTCTATTATACAGAAAGAGAAACTTTCCACCATCTCCCAGCTTTCTGTATTGCTGATCTCTTTTCAGAACAGAAGGTTTTCCACAATGCTGTAAATGGGAATATGAAGGTGGAGGGCGCCATCTAATGGTTACTACATGATAGTGGCTGCTCTTACTGTGTTATTGGAACATTATGCATGGATATCACTTGTAGTTCTGTCTCACCCTCTGTAGAACATTGACAGTATACATCTTTAGAAGACCTTATACAGGACCCTCCCGAAGACCCTTTTATAGAGAACTCTGTTCCTTATGTAAAAAAATACCCCCTTAGAGGACCCCTTCATACAGGACACTCACTTGGAATACCCCCTTATATAGATAGCTGCTTAAAAGACCCTTTAATACAGAACACCCCTCTTAGAAGAGCCCTTTATGCAGGGTCACCTCTTTAGAAGACATCTCTATATAAGACACACACCTTAGAGGACACCATTTTACAAGATACCCCCCTTAGAAAATCTCTTTAAAAAGGGGTCCTGTAAGTGGATTATAATGAAGACTAGTTTTATATAGAACACCCCCTTAGAGGACTCTTTATACAGAATACCCCCTTAGAGGACTCTTTATACAGAATACCCCCTTAGAGGACCTTTTTTTTACAGAGTTTCCCCTTAGAGGACTCTTTTATACAGAACACACCCTTAGAGGACCCCTTTATACATAAAATCCCCTTACAGGACCCTTTTACACAGAACACACCCTTAGAGGACCCCTTTATACAGAAAATCCCCTTACAGGACCCTTTTACACAGAACAACCCCTTAGAGGACCCTTTAATACAGAATATCCCCTTAGAGGACCCTTTTATACAGAACACTCCCTTAGAGGACCACTTTATACAGAATACCCCGTTAGAGGACCCTTTTATACAGAACATCCCCTGAGAGGACCCTTTATACAGAATATCCCCTTAGAGGACCCCTTTATACAGAACACCCCCTTAGAGGACCCCTTTACACAGAAAATCCCCTTACAGGACCCTTTTACACAGAACACCCCCTTAGAGGACCACTTTACACAGAACATCCCCTTAGAAGACCCTTTAATACAGAATATCCCCTTAGAGGACCCTTTTATATAGAACAACCCCTTAGAGGTCCACTTTATACAGAATACCCCGTCAAAGGACCCCTTTATACAGAACACCATCTTAGAGGACCCCTTTATACAGAACACCCTCTTAGAGGACCCCTTTATAAAGAACATCCCCTTAGAGGGCCACTTTATACAGAATACCCTATTAGAGGACCCCTTTATACAGAATATCCCCTTAGAGGACCGTTTTATACAGAATACCCCCCTTAGAGGACCCCTTTTTACAGAATATCCCCTTAGAGGACCTTTTTATACAGAAAACCCCCTTAGAGGACCCCTTTATACAGAACACCCCTTAGAGGACCCTTTAAACAGAATATCCCCTTAAAGGACACTTTTATACAGAACACCCCCTTAGAGGACCATTTTATACAGAATACCCCCTTAGAGGACCCTTTTATACAGAACATCCCCTGAGAGGACCCTTTATACAGAATACCCCCTTAGAGGACCTCTCTTTACAGAGCATCCCCTCAGAGGACCCCTTTATACAGAACACCCCCTTAGAGAACCCCTTTTTACAGAATATCCACTTAGAGGACCCCTTTTTACAGAATATCCACTTAGAGGACCCCTTTATACCGAATATCCCCTTAGAGGATTCCTTTTATTCAGAATATCACCGTAGAGGACCCTTTTTTATACAGTGAACTTCCTTAGAGGACCCCTTTGTCTGTTAGAGGACCCCTTTATACAGAACACCCCCAGCTTCTTGTATTTCTGATCTCTTTCCTTTGCTGAAGTTGGTGGATTTGCCCTCTAAATGGCAAGGTGATGTCAGAGGGCGCCATCTAATGGTTACAACTAGGTAGTGGCTGCTCCTTTTGTGTTTTCAGAACACTTTACGTCACAGAAGTGAAGACAGTAATGAGAAAATGCAAAAAATGCATTTAATAGAGTGTGACTGGTTCAGGCATTAGAGTGTAAGCTCCTTTGGTACAGAGACCAATATAAATAGGATCATGTTCTCTTTGCAGCACTGCCGTATATTGGTCCCTGCAGCAGGGGCGCTTACACTCCAATATCTTTTCCAGTCACAATAATAATTATTATTATAGCTGTGACCAGAGGCGTAACTAGAACCTTCAGGGCCCCGGTGCAAGAAATTATGAAGGGCCCCCTGACCCCTGGCCAGGGCCCTTCCCTCTTCCCACTGATCCTGGGGCCCTTTACTCCCATCGTGGGTCCCTTTATTATGGTACTGCAGTGGGGCCCTTTCACAAGTTCTGCAGCAGGCCCCAGGGGGACCAGGGAAGCACACAGGGGCCCTGGGAACAGCAGAAGACAAGTAAACTGGATAGAGGAAAATGGAGGAGATTGGGTCCTCTAAATGCCACCCCCGCCATCCCTCCTATTCAGGTGTACAAGGGAGGCACATGGGCCCCCTGGACCATGGGGCCCGGTTGCAATTGCAACCCCTATCGCTACGCCCCTGGCTGTGACATATACTGCAGTGCTGTACAGAGAATATGGTCCTATTTATATCAGTCTCTGCACCAGAGGAGATTGCACTCTAATGCCCAAACCACAGCCCCACAGTATTGCACATCTGTATAGCTCTGACATATACCACAGTGCAGTATACAGAACACTGAGCCATTCACATCATGAGGGAGGCCCTCAGGGGATCTCCAGGAATGAAGGAGGTCCTCAGGGGATCCCCTGGGATGAGGGAGGTCCTCAGGGGATCTCCAGGGATGAGGGAGGTCCTCAGGGGATCTCCAGATATGATGGAGGTCCTCAAGGAATCCCCTGGGATGAGGGAGGTCGTCAGGGGATCTCCAGGGATGAGGGAAGTCACCAGTAGATCTCCAGATATGATGGAGGTCCTCAGGGGATTCCCTGGGATGAGGGAGGTCCTCTGGGGATCTCCAGTGACACAGAGGCCCTTCAGGAATCTCCACAAATGAGGGGGGGGTCCCCAGCCAAAGAGGGGTCCTATGGGAAGTGGGGAGCTTTGGAGATGGAGGGTCCCCCAGGGGATCTCTGGTGATTGGGGAGCTCTGGGAGTCAAGGGTCGATCAGTGACACAACGCATCAGTAGGAGCCAGGTGACGTCACTTCCGGTCGCGCCCAAGGCCGGAAGTACTCTGTACTGGAAGCTGTTTTTTTACAATTTTAAATGTAAGTTACTACTTTTTTTGAATAAATGCTGATTTTGAAATACTACACTATGGAGTTCCCCCTTTACTATTACATATGACCCCTGGAATGGAGGAGAGTGTGGGAGCTGAAGTGATCTATATTGAAGGTGGAAGTGGAAATAGGTCCTGCGGCTGCTGCCTTTATCCTTACCCTGATCAGTATAGGAGAAGAAGCAGAGTGATCTACCACGGTTATAGAAGGCGTGACTTGACTAGACCCTTGAGGGTCTTCATATGAGGTGAGAGGCTAGGGCACACCATGGGTGGATTGTTAATAGGTGGCAGTGAGCGGGCTTGTCACTCCTGAGGACATACCAGTAAAACTACCTTTTCTGACTACTGCACTTTACTGCAACCTGCCTGGAACTATTTAAGGATCACTTATTATTTGCATTGCAGAATTATTATATCACATGTTTTTAATGGATTTCTGATTACTAGAGTTGAGCGAACCCGAACTGAAAAGTTTGGGTCCGTACCGAACATTTGGGTGTCCGGGACCCGGACCCGAACCCGGACTTTTCAAAAAAAGTCCGGGGTTCTGGTATTTTATTCCACGTGTTGAAAAGCTGCCAAGGGCAGCCAATCAACAAGCGTTTCACTGGTTTTCCCTAGAAGCCATCACAGCCATGCCTACTAATGGCATGGCTGTGATTGGCCAGTGCACCATGTGACCCAGCCCCTATATGGGGCTAGAGTCACCGTGCTGCATGTCATATGCTCTCAGGATAGTTTAGGGAGAGGATGCTGCTGGCTCTGTGAGGGACAGATTGCAGAACATCTCATCCTGCATTACTGAACGATCTGATTGTGGATTAGGGAGAGATACTAGTACTGGTGCTTTGAGAGACAGATTGCACACCTCATCCTGCTGCACAGAACGATCTGACTGGACTAGGTAGAGTCTGTTGCTTTAAGGGAAAGATTATTCTTCTAAAATCATCTCCAAGATGTACAGGGAAAGATTCCAGCTGTTGCTTTAAGGGAAAGATTAGTGTTCTAAAATCATCTCCAAGCTCCATTCACTAAGTGTTATGTAGCCACATAAAGCCATATTAGTGTTATAAAATCATTTCCAAGTTCCATTCACTAAGTGTTATGTAGCCGCATAAAGCCATATTAGTGTTATAAAATCAATGATTTTATAACACTAATATGGCTTTATGCGGCTCCATAACACTTAGTGAATGGAGCTTGGACATGATTTTAGAACAATAATCTTTCCCTTAACCACTTGCCGACGGCTGATCGGCATTTGACAGCGACAAGGTGGCTCTGTAACGCGAATCGCCGTCATATGACGGCGGCCGCGAGATCGCACCCGGTGAGCGCTCACTGTGTCCGGGGAGGGCCAGGGAGTGGGTGCGGCGGATTCGATCTCCGCCGGCCACCCGCGATGCCCCCCCCCGGAGTGAAAGAACGGAGGTCCGTGTAAGTAAACACGGACCTCCGTTCTGTGAGGGGGGAAAGGCTGTGATCACAGCCTTCCTCTACACGGAAGCTGTGATCACTTCCCTTCCCCAGCTAGGGCAGCCCCCCCACAGTTAGATCACGCCCAGGGAACACTGTTAACCCTTAGAGCGCCCCCTGCAGGTTAACCCCTTCACTGCCAATGGCATTTACACAGTAATCTGTGCATTTTTATAGCACTGATCGCTGTATAAATGGCAATGGTCCCAAAAAAGTGTCAAAATGTTCCGACATGTCCGCTGAAATATCGCAGTACCGCTAAAAATCGCACATCACCGCCATTACTAGTAAAAAATAAAAAAAATAAAAACCCCAGAAATGAATTCTCATCATCCGTAAACGCGACCACTTTTGCGCAAACCAATCAATAAACGGCGATTGCGATTTTTTTTATCACAAATATGAGGAAGAATATAAATCGGCCAAAACCGATGAAAAAAAAAGTTTTTTAATATTTTATTTTTGGATTTGTATTTTAGCAAAAAGTAAGAAATTTGGGTTTTTTTGCAAAATTTTCGCTCTTCTTTTGTTTATAGCGGCGATCAGAAGTGACACAGAGGTGATCAAATACCACCAAAAGAAAACTCTATTTGTGGGAAAAAAAGGACGCAAATTTCGTTTGGGTACAACGTCGCACGACCGCGCAATTGTCAGTTAAAGTGACGCAGCGCCGAATCGCAAAAAAGGGCTCTGGTCCTAAAGGGGGAAATCCTTCCAGTCCTTAAGTGGTTAAAGCAACAGCTGGAAACTTTCCCTGTACAACTTGGAGATGATTTCTTGCACAAAAATAAAAAAACAGTGTTGGCTCCTCCTCCACTGCCACTTTCACCGCCTCCTCAACCTCCAACTCCACATCCACCTCCATTTTTGATATTTTTATGTGATTTTAGTTTAAAAATTATTTGAAGTTATTTCCCTATCCCCACTTCTTTGTAGGGCACTTGTCCAACTCTTACCCCCATTTTCCTTCCTTTTGCAGACCTCTAGGACTTGCCAGGACTTTGTCACAGCCATTTTTGTGCCTAAAAGTTTGGGTCCCCATTGATTTCAATGGAGTTCGGGGTCCGGGTCAAGTCCAGACCCGAACCTGGACCTTGTCCCGAAGTTCGGCCGAACCCAGACTTCCAGAGGTTCGATCAACTCTACTGATTACTGCTCTTGTTGCACAATTGTGAATTCTATTATACGCACTTTATGAAAAACTTTTTTGGGAGCTAGTTGCACGATTTAATACTGTTTATCGCATATTTTGCACCTTGAAATATGAAATGCTATTTATTTGCTGATTTGCACATTGATATTTATTAGTAATTGATTTAGATATTACACTAATTTATATTGTCTACTATTGTTAATTATTAGCGACGTCTTGTGGTCAAACCTGATATTACAGCCTATATTTATATGGAACGTATTATTATCACTGCTGAGTACTACCGGATATTATGTGACCATAATCATTTACTTTAGGATACACTTTTATTATTGAACTTTTAGTTTATTTTGCGGTGTGTGGACACATATTGGAGATTTATTTATTTGGTGAGCGCTACACATTTTTTTCTTTACTTTTATAAAAGAATTAGAATCACACCTATCCCTCAGTCCTTGGCTGTCTTCATAATCAGCAACTGTAAACCAGGATAGAAAATTAGGTACAAAGTCTTGCAAGCAACTATAGGTATTATATCTAGTGAGAGCTGCTGACACCTAACACATTCCCATATACACTATATTGTCAAAAGTATTGGGACACCTGCCTTTACACGCACATCCCAGTCTTAGTCCGTAGGGTCCAATATTGAGTTGGCCCACCATTTGCAGTTATAACAGCTTCACCTCTTCTGGGAAGGCTGTCCACAAGGTTTAGGAGTGTCTATGGGAATGTTTGACCATTCTTCCAGAAGAGCATTTGTGAGGTCAGGCACTGATGTTGGACGAGAAGGCCTGGCTTGCAGTCTCCACTCTAATTCATCCCAAAGGTGTTCTATCGGGTTGAGGCCAGGACTCTGTGCAGGCCAGTCAAGTTCCTTCACCCCAAACTCGCTCATCCATGTCTTTAAGACTAAGACTGGGATTCCATTAAAGTTCATGTGCATGTAAAGGAAGGTGTCCCAATACTTTTGGTAATATAGTGTATAATGGTAGATTATGTGTTTCCTTTCTTGCATGGGAGGATCCCTATCTTTCAGATGCCTGGAAGACGACTTGAGAAAATTGTGCAAAAAACATTAAATTATCACTAAATCCACATCATAAAAACTCTCAATAAATGCTGTTCATACTCAATCACTAGGAGATTCCTTTTCTGTATTCTGTAAAAAAAAACTGGTTGATCCTTGTTGCTCTCCATCTCCCCCTTCTGTCCGTTTCCCCAACTCAGCTTGGGTATATTGCAGCTGCGGCGGCAGCTCTGCACATGCTCAGTTTTCAGTGAGTGTCTTTGCTGAGCATTTCCTCCCTATTACAGCTGAGCAGCAGTGTTTATTTTGGCAGCAGATTTTAATTTAGTTTTAGTCTTAGGACTATAATGGCATTTTAGTTTTAGTCCTATTTTAGTCTTCTGCAATTGTTTTAGTTTTAGTCGTATTTAGTCGACAAAATCTCCAGGACATTTTAGTTGACTAAAAAGGGATTTTATTAAAACTTACCGTAAAATCCTTTTCTCCGAGTTCACTGACAGACGCAGCTCTTCATGACTTTGTGGGGTTTTATGTTCGTCCTACTAGGAGTTAACTAGGCAGGGAAAAGAATCAGCTGGCCCCTCCCCTGGGGGCCGTCCTCTCTTCCTACATTAAACCCCCTCATAGCATAACTCTTCAGTTCGTACACAAGCCGTATAGAAACAGAGCCCAGAGGGGTGGGTGCTGCGTCTGTCAGTGAACTCAGAGAAAAGGATTTTACGGTAAGTTTTAATAAAATCCCTTTTTCTCCTTACGTTCACTGACAGACGCAGCTCTTCATTGACTTTGTGGGGACGTCCCCAAGCTGTGCCAAAAAGAGGGATGGGTAAACGCTAACAACAGTACCCAACTGAACGTCTGAGGAGGCGCCAGACGCGCCTACACTACCGCCTGCAAAACTTTGTGGCCAAAAGCAGCATCCGAAGATGCAAGCACATCAACCTTATAAAACTTAGTGAAAGTGTGAACCGAGGCCGAAGTGGCCGCCTTGCACACCTGTGACACCGAGGCCTGGTGTCTGAAAGCCCAGGAAGTACTAACCGCCCGGGTAGAATGAGCCGTGACCGGAAAAGGGGGAACCTTGCCCCGAACAGAATACGCATGGGTCACGTTTTTTTCTAATCCAATGAGAAATCGTAGCCGAAGAGGCCGCCAGTCCCTTGCGCGGGCCCTCTGGCAGTACAAACAAGGCGTCAGCTTTTCGAAAAGAAGCTGTAGCAGCCAAGTACACCCATAAGGCCCTCACCACGTCCAAAGTATGCAACTCAAACTCCTTTGGGTGCGATGGACGAGGGCACAATGAAGGCAGGACAATATCTTCATTAATGTGAAAAGAAGAGACTACCTTCGGAAGAAAAGAAGGAGAGGGTCGCAAGACCGCCTTATCCCTATGCATTACTAAATAGGGAGACTTGCACGATAGTGCAGCTAATTCCGACACTCGTCTGGCAGAAGTGATGGCAACTAAAAAGGCCACCTTCTGCGACAGAAGTTGTAAGGAAATCTCCCTGATTTTCTCATAAGGTGGTTTCTGAAGAACAGAAAGCACCAGATTCAGATCCCACTGAGCCATCAGAGATCTCACCCGAGGCGCCACATGTCGCACACCTTGTACAAAGGTACGAATCAGCGAGTGCGAAGCTAAAGGTCTCTGAAAGAGTATGGCTAAAGCCGAAATCTGGCCTTTGAGTGTACTCAAAGCCAGATTTTTATTCAGGCCCTGCTGCAAAAAGGTCAGGACCCTGGACACAACATAAGAGCGAGGGTTATAACCCTCCCCCTCGCACCAAGCTATGTAAGCCTTCCAGGTGCGGTGATAAATCTTGCGAGAAGTGCACTTGCGAGCTTTTAACAGAGTAGGGATTACGGAGTCGGCGACTCCCCTGTCCCTTAACACCTGGGACTCAATAGCCAAGCCGTCAAAGCTAGCGAGGGTAAAGCAGGGTGCAATATGGGTCCTTGAGACAGAAGATCGTCTCGCAGCGGGAGCCGCCAAGGGGCGTCTGCCACCATTTGCACCACGTCGGCGTACCAGGTGCGCCGGGGCCAATCTGGGGCCACCAGGATTGTTGGTATCCCCTCCGCCATTATTCTGCCTACCAATCTCGGAAGCAGTCTTATCGGAGGGAAAGTGTACAGGAGACGATAATGGCTCCAGGGGGCCACCAGAGCGTCCGTGGCCACTGCCAACGGATCCTTCGTTCTGGACACAAAGGTTCTCACTTTGTGATTGAACCGGGGCGCCATGAGATCCACGTCCGGCGTTCCCCATTTGCGGCAAATCTGATTGAACACCTCCGGATGGAGGGACCACTCTCCCTGGTCCAGCGTCTGGCGACTGAGAAAATCCGCCTGCCAGTTCTCCACGCCTGGAATGTAAATGGCTGAGATCGCCGGAACGTGAAGTTCCGCCCAACGCAGTATCAGAGCTGCAGCCGCTGGACTCTTTGTGCCACCCTGATGGTTCACATACGCCACCGCTGTGGCATTGTCTGATTGAATTCGGATCAGACGACCTTGCAATCTCATTGTCCAGTGAAGAAGACACAGTCTGATTGCTCTCAGCTCCAGCACGTTGATGGGGAGACGAGCCTCCTGTGCCGACCAACGGCCCTGGGCAGATAGCTGCCCCAGGATTCCACCCCAGCCCGCCAGGCTGGCATCCGTGGTGATGATCACCCACTGAAGGGGCAGGAACGTCTTCCCCTGAGTTAGGGCCGAGTCCCGAAGCCACCAGGTCAGAGACGCCCTGGTCTGGGGACTCAGACGGATTGGAAGGTCCAACGACCGATGAGACTTGTCCCACTGAGTCAGGATTGCTCGTTGGAGAAAGCGAGTGTGACTCTGAGCAAAAGGTATCGCCTCAAACGACGAGACCATGAGTCCCAGCACCCTCATACAGAATCGTAATGAAGACCGACGGTGCGACAAAAGGTTGCGTACTGCCGACTGTAGACACTGCAATTTTTCCGGAGGGAGGAACACCTTCAGCCTGTTCTGTGTCTAGAATGAGACCCAGATACTCCAGGCGGCGGGATGGATACACCAACGACTTCTTCAGGTTTAGCAACCAGCCGAAGTCCAGCAGTGAGGCCATTGTGATACTCACATTCTCCTCCAGAGCTGAGGCGGACTCCGCCCGCAGGAGCAGATCGTCCAGGTATGCCACTACCGCAATGCCTCTCTGACGCAACAACGCCAACACCGGGGCTAGCAACTTCGTGAAGACTCTGGGTGCTGAGGTCAGACCGAAAGGGAGTGCCACAAATTGAAAATGACGGTCCCCTACCGCAAAACGCAAGAAACGCTGATGTCGCGGATGGATGGGTACATGGAGGTACGGATCCCTGATGTCCAGCGACCCCAGAAATTCCCCTTGATGAAGGGCGGCCACGACCGAGCAAATAGACTCCATCCGGAACTTTCGCATACCTTGACATACCGGTTCAGGGCCTTCAGGTCCAGAATGGGCCGAAAGCCCCCCCCCTTTTTTGGGTACCACAAAAAGATTCGAGTAAAAACCTCGAAACCTCTCTCCTGGGGGAACTGGTACAATCACTCCCTGGTCTGAGAGGGCCTGTACCGCCCCAGATAGGGCCTCCCTGCGTTCCTGCGGGAGGCTTAAATATGATGGGAAGAACCTGTCTGGGGGTAGAGTGATGAACTCTATCCTGTACCCGGTGGACACCACCTCCCGGACCCAGCGGTCGGAAATGTGAGCCAGCCACCGTTCTGCGAACCCCAGAAGACGTCCCCCCACCCGACACTCGGGAGGGGGCAACCCATCAGGCTGAGGAAGACTTGTCCTTCGTCTTTTCGGTCTTGTGCTGCCACTGCCGTCTTCCGGCCCCTGCAGCGACCATACTGGAACAGGTCCCTTTACCTGTCGTGCCCGGGGCGCGAAAAAGCTTCTTCTGACCCGAGGGAGGGGGCCCCTGTCTACGGCGAAACTCACGTCTGCGGGGCTCCGGAAGGAAGGTACTCTTACCTCCCGTGAAGTCCTTAATAATCTCATCCAAACGTGGGCCAAATAGACGTCCACCTTGAAAAGGGAGGTCAGCCAGACCTCTTTTGGAAGCATGGTCACCGGACCAAGAACGCAACCAAAGAATTCGTCGGAGTCTGACGGCCGAGATCGATATTTTGGATAACAGGGGCAGAATATCAATGGCCGCATCACAAAGGTACTTGAACCCTTGGAGTAAAAACTCAGCCTTCTGCGGCGCCTCCATCAGGCGACCGCCTTCTAGGTCCTTTATGAGTTCTTCCATGCAATCAGATAAATGCTGTGCCGCCATGGCAGAAGCTAGGGCTGGTCGCACAGCAGAACCAGCACCCAGGAACAGTGACTTCAAAATTGCCTCTGTCTTTCTATTAGCGGGATCCTTAAAGGAGGGAGTCCCTTCCATAGGAATGGTAGTCGCCTTAGTAAAGCGTGCAATCGGTGGGTCCACCACAGGTGATTCCCATTTCTTTAGGAAGCTTTCCTCAAAAGGATAGCGAACAGAAAAACGTGTTGTCAGTAAAGAGGAACGCTGTGGATGCTGCCATTCACGATAAAGGAAATGGTCAAAAAATTCATTGTAGGAATAAGCCTTGGGGGCCCTGGGGGGCTAGAAGACCCGCACACATACGCAGCAAATCGTGATTTGCCATCTTGATCCAGCTGCAACTTAGTGCGAATGCCAGTGATAATGGCAGCAACTAGTGCTTTTTCTTGCGCAGCTGCCGCCCCCTGATCCCCTTCGCCGTCCGCTGGTTCCGTTTCCTCATCGGACAAGTCCGCTGGGGTCCCTGAGACCCCTGAGGCCACATCCAGCTCCGAATCCTCCACTGAGGAATAATGAGGGGGAGGGGACGCTTCTTGGGGACCCGCTGAGCGGCTTCCGCACGGGGGAAAAGTTTGTTAAAGACCACCCACAGCTGGTCCAGAAAAGCCCCTTGATCATATTGCGCCGCTGCTGATGCCACCTCAGCGGGTTCAGCAGGGAGATCTGTCATAGCTTCCCTCAGAAAAATGACACAGGAAGGAGAAAAGGGGCGCCCCTACACTGCCACACACCCACAGGCCACAGAGGACAGCACCCACCACCACCAGCACCCGGAGGGAGCCCAGCTATACTTGCTGTTCCGCTGCCCGTTACAGTGCAGATCGTCAGATATGTTATTATTTATGGTATTGATGTCTGAACAGCACTGCAGACCGGTGTTCAATTTGACGTCAAATTTCAATTTAGTTTTAGTCTTTTGACTAAAATGGAATTTTAGTTTTAGTCGTATTTTAGTCAACTAAAATGGTATTAAGTTAGTCGACTAAAATGTTTTAGTCGACAAAATTAACACTGCTGCGCAGCCCATGTGACAATAGTCACACATGTATACACAGCCCACTCCCTCCCTCCTCCATGCCCACTAACCAGGTTAACACAATGGGGGGGGGGTGCGATATTACATGCTGATTGATGGAGGCTTCATCTCCCTCTTATTCTAAGACACAGGTTGGAGGGGGCGTGACACTTGTCTGTGAATGGCAGAAATCCACCCACACCGTGTTATTGTCAAAAAATAATAAAGATTTTATTTCAACTATATATTTGTATGACAATTCATTACAGTTTATTGATAATGATTTATTTTTAATCTGTATTCCAAAGGCTGTTTTTTTTCATTTTCAATATGTGAGCAGCAGCAGAGGACTAGAAGCTCCTCCCGCCATAACTTCCCTGCAGACAGGCTGGGAGAGAGCTGGGTCAAGTGGTAGCTGTATATCCATTAGGAAAAAGGTACTTTGATGGGTTTTTAAAAAAAAAATTAAATAATTACAGTGCCGTCATCCACATACTGATATAGAAGGGACAAAACCGTGTGTTTAGCATCACTTTAAGTTTGAAAGTGACAGACCACACAGAAACTGTGTCTAGGTTCAATTTTCATGCAAGTGTGTCCATTGCTGGTCTTCAACCAGCATAGCAAAGTGCGTCACCACGCGTGCCATCAACGGCCACCACTGCACACTCACCAGCTCCTAAGCTGCACAAGGAAGCAGCAAAGAGCGCATGACGGATGGATAATGGCAAACGTCTCTGCACAGATGATGATCCTCTATCATGAAACTCCTGGCCACCAGGGGGGGGAGCAAACTCCCCCCTCTTTATTAAAGAGGTTGTCTACCCAATTTGTTTACTTTTACCTACAGGTAAGCCTAGAATAAGGCTTACCTGAAGGTAAAATGAATATCTTCTAAACCTGTATGGTTTAGAAGATATTCCCTTTCTAATTCAATGTGGCCTTACGGCGCATGCGCCGTGTATGTCCCGGCAAAGGCCCGGCATTAGTTCCGGACCTTGCCGGGAAAAACGTGTCCCGCGCGCATGCGCGGGAGTGACGTCTCGCGGCTCCGGCCAGTCACATCGCCGGAGCCGCGTACCCGGAAGCAAGACCCGTGGGAAGATGTCCGCTCCCACAGAGGGGACCGAGCAGCCCGGTCGGGTCTTCGTTTCAAGGTGAGTATTTTATAATGAGCTAGTATGCGGTGCATACTAGCTCATTATGCTATTGTCTTGCAGGTTTTTATTTTTTTTTTTTAGGGTAGACAACCTTTAAAGCGGTTGTATACCATTTAAAAAAAAAAAAAAAAAACCCTGTAAGAGAAAGGCATAATGAGCTAGTATGCATACCAGCTCATTATGAAATGCTTACCTCAGAACGAAGCTCCGACAAGTCAGCTCAGTCCCCGCAGAGCAGTGTTTCTCAACTCCGATCCTCAGGACCCACCAACAGGCCAGATTTTAAGTATTACCTTGGGGAGATGCAGACTAGAATACTGCAATCACTGAGCAGCAAATTATATCACCTGTGATGTATTTCAGTTATCCTGCAAACCTGGCCTGTTAGTGGGTCCCAAGGACCGGAGTTGAGAATCACTGCTGCAGAGGAAGCTGACATCTTCCTTCAGGGGATCCTTCCGGGTACGCGACTCCGGCGCTGAGTGGCCGGAGCCGCGAGATATCACTCCCATGCATGCTCGATGGAGCCCGTGTTTCCGGCAAAGGTCCAGCACTATGCACCGGGCTCTCACTGCGCATGCACCGTGACGTCAGCGGCTGCATGAAGGGCGAATATCTCCTAAAGCGTACAGGTTTAGGAGATATTCATTTTACCTACAGGTAAGCCTATAGGCTTACCTGTAGGTAAAAGTAAAAAAAGAGGGTATGCAACCGCTTTAACCACTTCAGCTCCAGAAGGTTTACCCCTGTTTATGACCAGGCAATTTTTTTTGCGATAAGGCACTGCGTTACTTTAACTGATAATTACGCGATCGTGCGACGTTGCACAAAGATAAGATTGATGTCCTTTTTTTCCCCACAAATAGAGTTTTTTTTTTTGGTGGTATTTGATCCCCTCTGCGGTTTTTATTTTTTGTGCCATAAACAATACTGACAATTTTGAAAAAAAAACAAAACAATATTTTTTACCTCTGCTATAAAACCATTCCCAATAAAAAAAAAAAAAAATCTAATTTCATCAATTTAGGGCAATATGTATTCTGCTATATACTTTTAGTAAAAAAAAAAACCCAATAAGTATATATTGATTGGTTTGTGCAAAAGTTATCACGTCTACAAACTATGGGAGATTTAAAAAAAAAAAAAAAAAATTTTTTACTAGTAATGGCGGCGATTAGCGACTTATTGTGGCAGACAAATCGGACCCCAAGTCAGTGGTTCTCAACCCTGTCCTCAAGCACCTCCAACAGGCCATGTTTTGGGAATTTCTCTTAGATAAAATAGCTGTCCAAAATACCAAGCCATTGACTCAGATTTAAAGCATCTGTGCGAGATAAAGGAAAACCTGCAAACATGGCCTGTTGGGGATACTTGAGGACAGGGTTGAGAACCACTGCCCTAAGTGACACTTTTTGGGGACAAGCGACACTAATACAGTGATCAGTGCTACAAAATATGCACTGTCACTGTACTAAAGACACTGGCATGAAAGGGGTTAAGAGAAGCCCCCCAGTCCCCCCTCCCCCCCCACAAACAAATTAAAACTCAGCAGCTACAAATACTGTAGATTCTGACTTTTAATATATTAGGACACTTACCTGTCCAGGGTTCCCACAATGTCAGCAAACCAGCTGATATTGGGATCGGCTCTCAGGTGCTGCTGCCGCCATTCCTTCCATGCACGAAGCGCACTGCGCTTTCTAACTGGCCTGACGGCAGAGTGAGGGGGAGGGGCCAAATTTCCGAGGGAGGGCACCACAGTCTCCCGGAAGCAGGGAGGAGTACCTGTCAAAAACAAGTACCCCCTCATTGAAAGGTACCAAATGTGGCACCGGAGGGGGTTTGAAAGCAGATAAGTGGAGGTTCTACTTGTGGGTGGGACTTTGTTTTAACATTAGGGGCGATCAAAGGGTTAAATGTGTCCCCTGGGAGTGATTACTGTGGGGGAGGGGGGCTTTGACTGGGGGAATGTAAAGATTCGTGTTCCTGCTTAATGATCTGGTGCAAAGCGGCCACCCTGGCCCCTGCTGCAGTATATCTACGGTGGGCGGTCGCTAAGTGGTTAATATCTAAGAATATAGACTCACTGCATAGAGCCAAAAAAGGTACTATTTAGTTTTGTATTTTTTTATATTATAAATAAGAAGCCATCCAAATTAAAATCACCTAACTGTGGATCAAAGGCAGAAAAGCATCCCATCCACATAAAGATAAATGTAAAGAGAAAGCAGCACTAAAATGGCCACGGATCCCAGAAGTGAAAGAGTAACATCAGCATGGCGTTGGGTTTCGTGACATTGCACATCCTCAGGGGATTCTACCGAGTCCTGAAGATGTGCTGCACAGGAGCCCCTTCTTCAGCAAAGTGTGACAGCCGACACACAGAGGAGAACGCACAGGTGCTGGTTTAATACTTTATTCTATGATTAAAATGCACATAAGGAAAAAAAAAAAAATGAATCAGAGCTTCTCCAGCACATCTCCCCACCATGGTACTGTGCACCAGTGGTTCTCAACCGCAGTCCTCAAGTACCCCCAACAGGCCATGTTTTGGGAATTTCTCTTAGATAAAATAGCTGTCCAAAAAACCAAGCCGTTGACTCTGATGTAAAGCACCTGTGCAAGATAAAGGAAAACCTGCAAACATGGCCTGTTGGGGAGGACAGGGTTGAGAACCACTGCTGTGCACCAAAACCCTCTCACCACCCTTGATAGGAGCTCCAGCTGACAGTGCTGATATGGCAGCAGTCCTGGGCCGAAAACTGCTGCCGTGCTTCATCTCTGAAAGGTTCCCTGTCATTTTGTGATCATTAAAGTGTTACTAAACCCACAGGTGTGCGCAGCCTATTGCATATTAGAGTGTGCACCCCAAAGCTCAAACACACATGCGTGTCTGTGTGTCTCATTTATATATATATATATATATATATATATATATATATATATATATCTAGCAGTAGGGTAATGGCCAGTGTTGGTAGAGCAGTGGACGGTGTCAGAAGGACAGAGATTGGTGTCAGCAGTTTTTTGTTTATATTACAATTATTTTATTTATTTTTTTTTTTTTAGGAGCCCCATTGTGGGGCTTTGATGAAATATCAGGGGTCTAAGCACACCCCTGTTGTCTCACTTTTGTGACAAAGAAAGGGAGTGAGGACAGAGATTACCTTTCTCTGCAGCCAAGCAGGAGGGAGAATCTGCCCCAGCAGAGGGTGATTAGGGTGTGCCCATGCACACCCTGTGCCCATGCCTATGACTAAACCCACAATAGAAAAATCAATCTGTAAATGCAGAATAGAATGCTTGTTATACTCTGAGGAACTTAAGGGGTTAATCTCTGCATTGTGTAAAAAGGCTCTTTGATCTTGTATGGCCAGATACTTCCTTCTTGCACTATCTGTGTAATGCCATACTACACGCAGGCAATGTGGTAAGTTTGCAAATGCTCAGTTTGGTCTCTTGTGCTGTATTAGATTTCCTGTTTCAGTTGAGTTTTTCAGGTCACATCACACATGTAGGTGTGTATATAGATTCTAACTGACAGCCCAGTGCCTCCCTCCTCCATGCCCAGTAACTTTAAAGAGGTTGTCTACCGGGGGGAAAAAAAAAACTGCAATACAATAGCATAATGAGCTAGTATGCATCACATACTAGCTCATTATGAAATACTCACCTTGAAACGAAGATCCGACCGGGCTGCTCAGTCCTCTGAGGGAGCGGACATCTTCCCTCGGCTCTTGCTTCCGGGTATGCGGCTCCGGAGCCGCGAGACGTCTCGCATGCACGCGGGGCCAGTCTTTCCGGCAAGCTCCGTTCCTATTGACATTACATACACGGCCCATGTATGCAATGCTGGAACGTTTTTGACACCAACTCGGCGAAACGCTCACTAACGCCGTACCGACATTAACTGGCATTTTTGACGCCGGCGTTCTCAGCTGAAAACTAGCAGAGGAATGTTTTTTGTTTTTAAAAACGCCTGCGCTCACTAACGCTGACGCAAAACGCCGTTGCGCCCCCCCCCCCCAATACACCCGTGTGTATAAGGCCTTAAAAAAAAAAAATTGTGGATGTGATATCACATGTTGATTCATGGAAGATCCCCCTCCCTTAGCCACTTCAAGACCGCCCGCTGTCATTTTGCAGCGGCCGTTTGAAGTGGAATACCGTTGCTATGGTAGTAGATAGCTACCATAAAAGCGGTCTTTCCAGCAGGAGATTCTGCACAGGATAAAAGTGGTCTCAGCAGCGGATTCACTGCAGGATCACTTAGCGGTTTCCGGTCATCTCTGCCACTTACCGGACCCGCCGGCGTCTCCCCCCTCAGGGTCCATGAGCCCAGTGAGCAGCTGAAGCTGCATAACATGGCAAGGTAGAAGCGATGTCAGAATTCACTTCCACCCATTGCTCATTGTCTTTGACCCCTGCATCTCATATTTAAGAGGCCCTGGCATGCTTTTTTCCTATTACAAGGAATGTTTACATTTCTTGTAATATAGGAATAAAATTGATCAAATTTTTTTTTTTTTTTTTAGAAGTGTAAAAATAAAAAGTAAAGCGCCCTGTTCCCATGAGCCCGCGCACAAAAGCGACTGCAAGTTCCGCCCACATATGAAACCGGTGTTCAAAACACATGTGAGGTATCGCCGTGATCATTAGAGATCTAGTGCTAAAAAAAACTACTGGTTTTAACTTGTCAACACCGAACTCCAAAAATAGGCTTGGTCTTAAAGTGGATAAAAGCACGTGGACAGACTGCAGTGGATTTCTAGGGCAGTGATTGTTTGCCAATGACATGCTCAGTTCCCAAAGTACCAATCATCTCTGGCCAGATTGTGGGTGAAGGGTCACTGATGCAAAGGAAGTTGTGTCAGATGAAAGTGAACTCTCCTCCTACATGAACACTGGGGAATCCCACGGTCCTTCCAGTTTATCATCTGAACACAATATACAGATGAAGGGGGGCATATGAATGTTTATATTGCTGGGTTTAGTAACACTTTAAGCAATGGTGCACCCTAGTCAGGCGTTATTTCAAAGACTCACTTGCACTTCAGGGCTGAAGCCAATCAATTTCTGCACTATTTAGTCACACTGCTGATCTTCAATGCACAGGTCTTTAACCAGTTCTGGAGAAAGGCAGAATGGCTGTCAGTGTAAACAAGGCAGATCACCATTCGAGTGTGGAATGTGCTGATCCTGCGTTCCCAAGCAGGAATACAGATCTTTACATTCCCCCCCAAAGCACCACCCCCCCAGTTAGTCATCACTCCCAGGGAACCCAGTTAACCCTTTGATTGCCCCTGATGTTAACTCCTTCCCATCCAGAGTCATTAGTACAGCGCCTGCATATTTAGCACTGATCACTGTATTAGTGTCACTGGTCAAGTGTCAGATTTGTCTGCCGCAATAGAGCAGTCATGCAAAGTCGCTGATTGCTGCCATTACTATAAAAAAAAAAAAAAAAAAAAATAAACACATATTTTGTAGACGCAATAACTTGTGCAAATCAATATACACTGACCGGGATTTTTACCAAATATATGTAGCAGAAAACACATTAGCCCAAATTCAGGAAAATAATTTTACTTTTTTTTTTATTGGGTATGTTATAGCAGAAAGTAAAAAATATCTTCCAAAACCCAGTCTTTGATCACCTCCTGCAGTTATTTTGCACTATAAACAAATACCACCAAAAGAAAGCTACTGGTGGTGGGGGAAAAAAAAAAAAAAAAAAGTGTACAGCATTGCATGGCCGCGCAATTGTCAGTGTAACAGTGCCGTATCGCAAAAAGTGGCCTGGTCATGGAGGGGGGGGGGGGGGTAAAAACTTTGGGAGCTGTATGCGGTTTACAGCAATGGCTTCAAGCATCAGATCTGAAGACCAGTATGGATCCGGACCAGATTTGCCATCTTATGCTGGGGCAAAAAGGTATGTGAAAGGACACTGTAGGCTTCCACTGGAAGGTGTTACAGCAGTGGTTCTCAACTCCTGTCCTTGGGACCCACTAACAGGCCAGGTTTGCAGGATAACAGAAATACATCACAGGTGATATCATTTGCTGCTCAGTCATTGCAGTATTCTAGTCTGCATCTCCCCCAGGTAACAAAATCTGGCCTGTTGGTGGGTCCTGACAGGAGTTGAGAACCACTGTTACAGGATGTTGGGCAGGTAAACACAAGCTGTCATTTTCTAGGAAGTGCTTAAAGTGAAGCTCCATCCAAAACGGGAAGCTCTGCTTGTGCACACCCTCCCCCTGCCACATTTGGGGAGGATACCCATCAAAGGTGCCCGCTCCGACTTCCAGGCAAGACTGCAGCACAGCGATCTACAAAATCTGATCTCAGATGAAACAAATCCTCCTACACAAGTTTTACATGTAAATCAGCGGTTTTCAGCTTAAAAGGGATTGTAACTTTGAGGAAACGTGTTATACTTACCTCCTCTATGAAGTTGGTTTTTTGCCCTTTGCTGCTCCTTGCCCCTCCCTCCTATCGAGTGCCCCCTCAGCCAGCATCTTGCTATGGGGGGCACCCAAGCAGAGTCAGAGCTCTGGGTGTCCAGACACGGAGTCCCGAACCCCTCTCCCGATTCCCCAATGGCACTGCTGCTGTGTCACAGCCAAGAGGAGTGCCTTGGACAGTTTAGACATTTGTGGACATTGCTGGAGAGAGATGGAGCTACACAGGTTTATCTTAATGCATAGAATGCACTTTCTGCCTTTACAACTCTGATAGTACAGGGCTTGGGGCTCTCAGTGAGACCGTGTCTCCATGCACAAAGGGATATGCAGCCTCAGAAAAAAGCCCAGTGCATAGGTTTTATGATGGCAGGAAGGGGTTAAACCATTTTACAGACAAAGCAGAGGACACTGTAAAAAGGACTTTATTTTGCATAACGTATTTTAGGTTTACGAACAAATGAAAATACAAAATAAAGTTTGGTGAACACAATCTGAACTGACTGCAAAAACATGAGCATTCTGGGACTTCCTGAGGGCACTGTGGGGGCAGCGAAGGACCAGGCACCAGCAATGGAGGTGGAAAGCACTACAAATATACACAATGGACAGTCCTTAATGCCAGGACTTTACATACTGGCCGGGGGAAGAACATTCCAGCAGCTTATGAATCCAGTCATATGGGAACGCACGCCGTGCCAGGCAGAGGGGCTGCACATCCAACAAACAATCTGGGGTGTACAGAGGGAAAACAGGGTTAAATTACAGCCCCAACCCACAGGGGGCATACTGCAGTGCAAATTGACCAGGGGGCAGAGAAGGTTTAGCAGCCACTGTCCCTTTACACCCCCAGTAATGGGTATCATTTTCAGTCCAGAGTCCGAGTAGTAAGCTCCCTGGGAACAACATACAGATAAAGGGGGCTGGGGGAGGGTAAAGAGGGGGCCAAGCGCATTAATCCACTTCCTCCATGCGAGATGCATCTTCCTCACCCTCCAGAGGGGGGATTTCATCAGGTACAGCTGCAGTAGTTTCCTCAATGGTAGGTTCATCTTCATCGATACCTGTAAGAGTACAGCAGTGGTTATGCAGAGTCAGACATGGTAATCAAAGTTACCCCTTACTCACCACCCAGATACACAAGTTCTCTGGCAAAAATTAAAATCGAAAAAAGCTTTAAATGCCAACAGCACCACCCCCCCTCCCATTTGTTTAATCTTCCATACCCAAAGGCAATTGGTAGCAAGGTCAAAAATAGGCACTGTCCCCTTCATTTTACAGAAACACTAAATAGGATTGTGTCAAACAATTACAGTATTAAATAGAAGCTTAATGATATTTACAGCAGCCTCTGCAAACTAAAAACCCATTTCTCCAAAGCCTTCAGTTTGCATGTGTTCACTAGGTCCTGGCTGATTCACATGGTCAGGAACCACTGACTAGTAGGGATCAGAGCGGTCCAATGACAAGCATCTTTACAATGTGTCAGTTGATAAATTACCATACTCAGCACATGGCATATTTATGTACAGGTTGGGGGCACGGGCCTTCAACCCCAAATTCCTCCCTCTGCTGATCCTAAAAAGCAGACTGGATAAAACCCGATCACTTCATTTAGTATGTTGTGAGTGAAAATCTCATCTATAATGCTAAATATGCTGAGTTAGTAAAGCTGTCTGTCTCCTGCACCTGAAATTATGAGCAGCAAATTTTCTAATGGAAAGGCAGGATTTGCCATAGACCTGCATCCATTTTGTTGCACATTTTGCTTGATAAAATGTTCATGTAAAATACAGGACTAAAAACAAGTCCCATTTACTTACCCAGGCCTAGTTTGATCATCCTGTAGATTCTGTTGGAATGTGTCTGGGGGTCTTCCAGGGAGAAGCCGGATGAGAGAAGTGCTGTCTCAAAGAGCAGCACCACCAGATCCTTGACAGCCTTGTCATTTTTGTCAGCCTCGGCTTTCTGTCTGAGGGTCTCCACAATGGGGTGCTCGGGGTTGATCTCCAGGTGTTTTTTGGCCATCATGTAGCCCATGGTGGAGTTGTCCCGAAGAGCCTGGGCCTTCATGATACGCTCCATGTTAGCTGTCCAGCCATATGTGCTGGTGACAATGCAGCAAGGAGAGGACACAAGGCGGTTTGAAACTGTTACCTTTGAGAGAAAAGATTAAAATTGGTGTTAATTGGAAAGGAAGAGGCAGCTGAACACTACAGTCTGTTCCATCTAAACATGAAGTCATCCTTTACAGATCAACTGTCTTCAGCTCACCTTTTCTACTTTTTTGTCCAAGATTTCTTTCATTAGTTTGCAAAGACCCTCAAACTTGGTCTTGTTCTCCTCCATCTTTTTCTTCTCATCATCATCTTCAGGAAGCTCCAGGCCCTCCTTAGTTACAGACACTAAAGTCTTGCCATCAAACTCCTTCAGCTGCTGGACACAGTACTCATCGATTGGTTCTGTCATGTACACCACCTCAAAGCCACGTTTCCTCACCCGCTCCACAAAGGCAGAGTTGGCCACTTGTTCCTTGCTCTCCCCTGCAGGATCAAATGCACAGGTCAGTTTTCACATGCCCAATCTTACTATCCCATCTGCTAATATCTCCCATCCTTCATCACAACCACCCTATCCTCAAATTCCTTCCTATTTTACCAACCCCCTAGGCTCATATGCCTTAACCTCTTACCACCCATCTTCTAACATCACCCCACCAATCCATCAACCACCCCCACTCATATCCCTACAAGCCATCACCAACCCCTATCCTCTTATCCCCCCCCCCCCATGGATCCTATCCCCCTCCCACCCTTACTGCCCCATCCTCATTCCCACACTCTACCATCACCACCCTCATCTATCCATCACCGCCACCCAGTAGAAGTCTCACCAGTGATGTAGTAGATGCTCTTCTGAGTCTCCTTCATACGGGAGACGTATTCTGAAAGTGAAGCCATCTCATCTCCGGTCTGGGAGGTGTGATACCTCAGGAGTTCAGACAGCTTCTTCCTGTTTGTAGAGTCTTCATGGATTCCCAGCTAAAAAGAAAAACATTTGTCAGACCAACAGAAGACACTCTGCCATGCCCAGAGAACTAAATGTACTATTAGATAAACTTACATGCCACTATGAGGTCAAAGTACAGATTTAGCCTATGAAGGTTCTCTATGCCAGTGTTTCAACTCCAGTCCTCAAGGCACACCAACAGGTCATGTTTTCAAGATTTCCCTCAGATGAAACAGCTGTGGTAATTACTAAGGCAGTGAAACTAAAAATCACCTGTGCAAACTCATGGAAATCCTGAAGACATGACCTGTTGGTGTGCCTTGAGGACTGGAGTTGAAAAACACTGCTCTATGCAATGCAGGCAGATCATGACCGGTTCTCAGGGTGCTGCACATAACTTACCAATGTCACAGCATCCTGCCTCAGTGCTCAAGAGCCCCTAAGCTGATACAAGCAGTGATATGGATTTTAGAGAGTAGTTGTGCAATTAAACACCCTCAGGGGTGGGTGTCAGTTTGGAGAAGGACATTCCAAGTCAGACAGCCTTAGAAGCATCCATGTGATGAATGGAAAGGGCAGCACCAGGGATAGTTCATGCGGGGGGAGGGGGGTAGTAAGGGGCTAGACCATGCTTATATGCTCTCCAGCCAGGAAAGGAGGTGGGCTCTACCCAACTTACTACAGCTTCTAATGCATATTGGGGCTGAATAAAACTGGAGTACAAAATCTGGTGCAGCTGTGCACGGAAGCTAATCAGCTTGTTTCTCTATGCAGATTCACCACATTTAGCATGATCTGTTTTTAACACTATTGTGCAATGAAATCAGAGTAAGCAGTTTCAGTACAGCAGAGGAAAGGCACCTATACAAAACACTGTTTTCTGAGTAATGGGTTCCATTTATAAAGTAGAGGTAAGGTGCCCGCCTCAGAGTTTGCACACCAGGGTTATAAACAATGCCTTCTAAAGCACAAACCCATTTGAGCTCACCTTCAGGTTCTTTGAGAAAGCCTCATAGAACTTCTTGTAGTTCTCCTTGTCCTCTGCCAGCTCAGAGAAGAGCTCCAGACATTTCTTTACAATGTTCTTACGAATGACCTTCAGGATTTTACTCTGTTGGAGCATCTCTCGGGAGATGTTCAGAGGAAGGTCCTCAGAGTCCACCACACCACGGATGAAGTCTGGGGGAAAAAAAAAAATAAAATGTTGATTAGTCATCTACAGGACAAAAACGGAAGCATCTTCAAGAAGAGAAAGAACACACTACATAACAGGCTTCAGTGGGTTCATTTTAATTTTATATAGATGTGAAAATACTACTCAAAATGTTCAGGAAACCATTGTAGGAATCCTGGAGGCAACTAATGAAGGCCTTTCATCTGCATATTCAAACTGAGTGACTTGGAACAAAGCCTATGCTACCTTATGCTTGTTCCAGGTTGGACTGCCAATTAGCAAAGGATGGCCCATGATGACAGACCTAGAGTATACAACTTCAAAAACCATGCATGCTCAGACTCTAGCTGCGCAATCTGCTTATCAGTTGCTTGACACTTTAGGTAAGGGTTATATTGTGGAGGTGCACGTTGTCAAGGAACTGAGCATTATCCATTTCAACAGCAGACTTCTACAAGGTATGGCAATGACTGGACACTTACTCAGGTACTCTGGAATCAGCTCATCACAGCTGTCCATGATGAACACTCTGCGCACGTACAGCTTGATGTTGTTCTTTTTCTTCTTGTTCTCAAACAGGTCAAAGGGAGCGCGGCGAGGAATGAAGAGAAGAGCACGGAATTCCAACTGACCTTCCACAGAGAAGTGCTGGAGAAAGAATTGGAAGTGCAAGATGAGTAATAAAGTGGCACACTGGGACATGGTATTTGTGTGCACATCTTTGAAGCATGGGTACAGGGTGGATGTGCACAAATCACTCCAACCCTCCACATAGATGTTCACACGCTCACCTTCACAGCCAGATGGTCCTCCCAGTCGTTGGTCAGACTCTTGTAGAATTCTCCATACTCTTCCTGGCTGATGTCATCAGGATTGCGAGTCCAGATTGGTTTGGTCTTGTTGAGTTCCTCCTGGTCGATATATTTCTCTTTGATCTTCTTTGTTTTCTTCTTTTTGTCCTTTGCCTCCTCTTCCTCATCAGAGCCCACATCCTCTATCTTGGGTTTGTCTTCACCAGCTTCCTCATCTTTTTTCTCCTCTTCCTTCTCTTCCTCAGCCTCGTCATCACTGATTTCCTTGTCCCTTTCCTTCTCCAGCTGCCAGGAACAGAAACCATCAGTATAGAATTACTCTGAATCAGTATAGAATACTCTGAATTGCTTCAAGGCAGCAGAATTGGACATTACACAAGCAAAAGGGTGTTATAACTTTATAAAAAAAAAAAAAAAAAAGTGTAAAAATAAAATCTAATAAACATGCCCTGTGATAGCAATAAGCAGTAACAGGTCCTCTTTACAGAAATATCTGGAGTTTGACCCCAGCTCTCTCCTCTGCCCTTAAAAGCACAAGATCAAAGATATTTTGATCAGATGCTTTACATGCTAGGGAAACCAGAACCAGCACCTTCTGGCTGCTTATACCATAGAAATGGCCAGAGAAAGACTGATCACCTCTATGGTAAGGTATTCCACCGCTTCAGTCCCAGGTTCCCCAGTGGAACAGGAGAGCACAGAGGGTGGCGAGACGCTAATCAGCCACTATGGATTGGATTACTTTTACAAGTCTTTGCCGGCAAACAAAAAAAATTCAATACCAGTTGCCTGTAGCTGGCATCATCCCAGTATACCCACTTAGACTGAACATACATGAATGTTAGCCAGTGTTAAAACGCTTAAATTCAGTAAAAAAAAATTTTGGGCCGATTCCCCATCATAGCAAGCTTTCTAAAAACAAAGACCCAGTTTACAGACCTTCAGGCTTAAGGAGGGGGGGGTCTTTGGTGTCAGTTTGGGGGGAAACGTCCCATTGTTTGCATCAGAGTATGAAAATAGTACTCCAAGGGCCAGATAAAAGCAAGGGAAAGGCTGTACCTGGGCCAGTTAGTTGGAGTTGAGATTTAGACTGGAAGACCTGCACATCTTTAGTAAGAGCTACTTGGCATAGGCCTTCAACCTGCAACAACTTGTACTAGGGCAAACTGTGTCCTATGCCAAGTTTACACCATATAAACCTTCCTACAGAGGCAAGAGCATGCAGAAATCACTGCCAACTACTGACAGTCCCTCCACCCACCACTGCTCCTGCCAATGTACACCGTGCAGCCGGGACGCTGCCACGCGATTTGCAGACAGTTCTGCTGATCGTACCAAAGTTGTTGCTTTGGTTTATCCAAACATTCTCTTAGGGGGACAGCAGAGGCAAGGAAATGTGAAGGCCTACATGAATTTGTCAGCAAGTTACTTTTAAGGGGCTAAAAGTATTAGTTGCACTCTGCTATACCAGCCTCGCTCAACCAGGGTTCTGTTGAATCCCAGACTTCCTTCAGGAGGTTGCTAGGGTTTCCTTGCATAATGAGTAATATCTGCCTTTCAGACCCCAACACTGATCTTTTTAGCCATCTGTAAGGGGGAATTCTTCCCAATGACCATCACACCATGGGGGTAATTTACTAAAGGCAAATGTACTGTGCACTCTGCAAGCGCAGATGTCCCAGCATTGGGAAGTGGGGCAAAACTTCACTTTGCAAATACCCAACATGCAAGGAAAATACTACACTTTTCTTGCACATGATTGGATGATTGAAGTCAGAGCTCCAAAGCTCTGGAGCAACTGCACTTGCAGAGTGCAGTCTACTTGCCTTTAGTACAGTGGTTCTCAACTCCTGTCCTCGGGACCCACTAACAGGCCAGGTTTGCAGGATAACTGAAATCCATCACAGGTGATATTTTCTGCTCAGTGATTGCAGTATTCTAGTCTGCATCTCTAAGGTAATACTTAAAATCTGGCCTGTTGGGTCCCGAGGACAGGAGTTGAGAACCACTGCTTTAGTAAATCAACCCCTGTGTGTCTATAGCGGTAGATAGTCATTAGCAGATGTTTCAAGACTGAAAAGTTATTTCAAGGGCTCCTCCATGTTAGAGATTGGGAAAGCCTGTTCTATACTATGAACATTACATTTTTGTAAAATCAACTTTCCAAGAATGTGTGTAACCCTATACTGAGTAGGCACGGGGCCCTATTTGAGAAGGGGACACTTACATAGAGTGTGATGGGATATCCGATGAATTGTGAGTGTTTCTTTACAACCTCCTTTACTCTCTTCTCCTCCAGGTACTCAGTCTGGTCCTCCTTCAGGTGCAGGATGACTTTGGTTCCACGGCCCATGGGTTCACCTGGGACAGGAAAGAATCAGGTTGTTGATTAGCTCCCAATTCTCAGCTATCATTTTCAATAGAGCAAGGTACAAGACAAAAGCATATGGTGGGATGCCAAGGCTAACATGCTATTGCAAAACTAGTTCTGAGTTCCCAATACACAGAAGTTGAGCAACACCATACCACTATCCTGTAAACAGCCTGGACCAGAGAGACTCATTGTCCACTCAGGGCAGAATGTGTCAAAATCCCTCACCTCCCAGCAAGACATACTCCACAACTAACAAACCTTCCCCCTGTTAGGAGTCAATCTTGGGTAAGCTCTAGTGTATAACTGCGTTGAGGCGTACATAGGTGGACGACACCTACTGCCGTAAGCCCACCCCCCTCCTTCCATATGCACCTTACTGCAAAGGCCAGGGCGGTTGCCACCTGTTCATACCATCTTCATATCTGGGCTGACAACTGCCAGAAATACAAACACATGTGAAGCTCACATGCTCACTCACACCCAGAAGCTTAGTGCCTCGAGCAATGGAGCGAGGGCTCTCATGCATTGAGTGCAATTCCAGACATTACTGCTGCATAGCAACGCATTTCTATGATGCACCCATCAAGTGTGGTCTATTCACTAATCTACATTTAAAATTAGTATGGGTTTTAAATTCTTAGCTTCATCCTATTTCCCTGTGAGCAAATCTATAGAAAAAAAAAAAATCTTTCCAGTCCTCTGAGAAGTCCACACTTGTTCAATCGAGGTAAATACCCATGGGAGGCAATCCAGTCTTCTCTGGATTCTCATGCCAACGGGATTCACCTCCTTTGCTTCTGATTGAGGCCAGCTCTGGGGTGTCCACCACAGCCCCCTCTTCTCTCAAAGTTCAGATCGATTCTCTTATAAATAGCCTCTATCTGCACACTGTAGGTGCCTGCTATGTTGCAGTTCTGAGCGCTAAAGTTCCAGATAAAAAACAGCTGTGCAGCATAACAGGCAGCTAAAGCGTGCAGATAGAGGTTGTAAGAGAAAAATAAAAAAAAATAAATAAAAAAATCGATCTTAGCTTTGTGAGAAGGGAGGAGCGCTGCACTGCCTGCGTGCAGTACGGGGGGGGGGGGGGGGGGGGGTGAGGCAAGCCACGCAGCCTGCATGCAGTATAGGGGGATGAGGCGAGCTGCACCGCCTGCATGCAGTACAGGGGGATGTGAGCAGGAGCCCAACAGGCACAGCTTCCATGACTGAAATCATTGATACCCTACATCCAGCCGTGTCTACCACTTCTGCAATTTCTACTATGCACAGGAATAGCAGTGCCTGAACTAGTTTACCACGTGTGCCTGCTTGGTAGGCCTGACCGCATCTCCCAGTAAAGGGACAAAAAAGGGATGGATTGCTGAAGTTCTAATGACCACCTTTAAACATTCAATCAGCAGATGGACTGTTACAGGGACCTACATGACCTCTACTGGAAAATTATGCCAATATTTGGTAATTTAGCATACCCAATACTTTTCCTTTAGCCTTGGACCCAAGAAGCCAAAAGTCATGTTTAGAGTTCCTCAGGGTATTCAAAGCAATAAGAGCAACAGTCCCATTGAGGAACAAGTGACTCCCTACAAGTTTTAAAATTCACCCACATACTTTGATGTCAGTGTGCACCAATGGCAAAGCTACTTACTGTGGTCAACCTTAACAGTGAAGGATCCGCCGGCAGAGGATTCCCAGGCGTACTGCTCATCGTCATTGTGTTTGGTGATCACCACAACCTTCTCTGCCACCAGGTACGCAGAGTAGAAACCAACACCGAACTGGCCAATCATGGAGATGTCTGCTCCAGCCTACAGGAAGGATGAAGATGTGGTTAGTTAGTGTGGAGATCACACAGGTACAATCATGATAAGTCATCCAAAGCTATTCCCATTACCTGCAGGGCCTCCATAAAGGCCTTGGTGCCAGACTTAGCGATGGTTCCCAGGTTGTTGATGAGGTCAGCCTTTGTCATTCCAATGCCTGTATCCACCAAGGTCAGGGTACGCTCATGACGGTTGGGGGTGATGTCGATTTTGAGCTCCTTTCCACTGTCCAGCTTGGAGGGGTCTGTAAGGCTCTCATAGCGGATCTTGTCCAGGGCCTGAAACAAAGCAATGGTCAGTGAGGTCATGGTGGCCACCCAACGGTGGCAGATCTCCCCCTCCCCACAACAGTGAGAGGCAGACTTACATCAGAGGCATTGGAGATCAGCTCTCGCAGGAAGATTTCTTTGTTGGAGTAGAAGGTGTTGATGATTAAGGACATAAGCTGAGCAATCTCAGCCTGGAAAGCAAAGGTCTCCACATCCTCCTCGCCATGATGGACTTCTTCTGGCATCTAGGGAAAGACAATTGTATCACATTGGAAACGAGTCACCAGCTCCTAGAAGTTACAACCGATAAAGTGTAAACCAGACCAAGCTATTTTTAGTGCAAGAAAGGGGCGGTTGGAATGGAAACATTCTCTGCATTCCACCAACAGCCAATCTGATCCTGCCCTACAATCTGGAGTCCAACAGATTCATAGTCTTCTGTATCGGTTGATGGGCCCACAGAAGTCTATGGGAAGAGACTGAGCTGGTGGAAAGAAGGTTTGGGGTACTGGGAGGGAACTACAAAAGGCTGTTACAGCGAGACTGCTTTGTATCTGGGATGGAAGCCTAGAGCAGGGATATGCAATTAGCACACCTCCAGCTGTTGCAAAACTACAAGTCCCATCATGCCTCTGGGTGTCATACTTGTGGCTGTCAGTCTTGCTATGCCTCATAGGACTTGTAGTTCTGCAACATCTGGGAGGTCCACCAATTGCATATCCCTGGCCTAGAGATACCAGATGCCACCACCATGGACTTGGTCAAGTTCTGGATCTGCAGTCAACATCCTTCCATCCCTACCAAGAGGACCAGTCCAGAGAACAGCTACCTGGCTGTCATGGTGTTCACCTCATCATTAAACTGCCTCACAACTTCAGAACAGGAAGGTGAAGGACATCAGACTTCCCCAATTAAAGGCAGTGCATGGTAACAGCAGCCAGGCAGTTAGAATTTTTAAACAGCAAGCAATCAATAGCATCCCAATTACTTTGCTGAGTCACCGAGGAACATGGCTGCCCCAAAACCTGCATCTTCAAGATGTAGTCAGCAACAGCCACTCCTCCTGTTTCCATGCCGACAAGTCCCTTCAGTGAAGCGTTTGTACAGGTCGCTGCAGGAGACAGGTGTAAGCCTTGTCTGGATGACCATTGTTCTCCAATCCTGGCCATCTGCTCTGCACAGCTGCCATTGTTTGGGGGATGTGTCTGAAAACGGCTGAGGGGGGGGCGGGGGGTTCGGAGACAAGAGGATGCAACTGAAATGAAGGACAGGAGACAGAGGGAGGGTGCAACGTCACTGTAAAACAGAGGTGGGGTGGGATACAATGAAGGCGTACGGTGACAGGAGGATACAGCAAAGGTGTACAGAGGAGGATGCGGGGGCGATGAGATTGCTGGGTACTCAGCATACGGCATCCATATAGGTCTCTGCGGCAGAATACTGCACGACGCCTTAGGACATCTGCATGCATCTCTGCTCCCGTACTTCTCACCCACAGCATCCCTCTGCTCATCCAATCCAGCACATCTTGCCTGTGGCATCCCTCTGCTCCCTACTTCACCCATGGTTTCCCCAACCCAGTGCGCCCCTCTGCTCATCCAAACCTGCACAACCCCTCTACTGCCTACTTCACCCAAGGTCTCCTCAATCCACTGTGCCCCTCTGCTCATCTTGCCTGCCACATCCCTCTGCTCCCTACTTCACCCATGGTCTCCCCAACCCAGTGCGCCCCTCTGCTCACCCAAACCTGCGCATCTTGCCTGCGGCATCCCTCTGCTCCCTACTTCACCTGTGGTCTCCCCAACCCACTGCACCCCTCTACTCACCCACAGCATCCCTTGGCTCACACCAACCAGCAAGTCTTGCCCACGGTAACCCTCTGTACCCTTCTGCTCCTTAAGTCACCCATTGACACCACAACCTTCTGCTACCTACTTCACGATGGCCGCCCCAACCCAAAGTGTCCCTCTGCTCACCGCAACCCACAGGTCTTACCCAAGGCATCCCTACATTACCCAAGGCATCCCTACATTACCCAAGGCATCCCTACATTACCCAAGGCATCCCTACATTACCCAAGGCATCCCTACATTACCCAAGGCATCCCTCTGTTCACCCCAACCTGCAGGTCTAAGAACAGCGTCCCTCTGCTCTTTACATAACCCATGGCTGCCCCAACCCAAAGCATAACCCTGCACATCCCAACCCACAGGTCTTGCCCACAGCATCCCTCTGCTCCATACATCATCCAAGGCATCCCTCTGCTTCTTACACCACCCATGGCTGCCCTAACCTAAGGCATCCTGCTGCTTACCCCAACCCACAGCATCCCTCCGCTCCCTACATCACCCACAGCTGCCCCAAACCATGCATCTTGCCCACAGCATCCCTCTGCCCCTGACAACCCAAGACGTCCCTCTACTTACCCCAACCCACGCCTCTTGCCCATAACATTGATCTGCTCGCCTATGACACGCATCTCACCCACAGCATCCCTCTGCTCCCTACATCACCTGTGACCTCCCCAACCTGCACATTTCTTCAACGATGTCCTTAATCTGTTGTGGCCAACAGCTCACCCGCGGCTTCCTCCTGCATCGTACCGCCACCAACCTCATCCCACCCCTGACCCGCAGCATTCTCGCATTGTACCGCTGCCAACCTCATGCCACCCGACCCGCACACACACACCTTACCCGTGGCATCAAGCTGCCCATGAGCCAAACGTTTCACTTCCCCCTTTAAATGTTCTCCCCAAATTCACAATGTGTCCCTAAAACTGACAATTCCAGACCCCCAGCAATCACCGAACACCACAACCCTCCACATACAAATAAGACAGAGGGGAAAATTGATGTTGACCTCCAGCAATCGACCACCAACCCAGCTGAGACACCAAACAAGAAATCCCATAACTGATATTCATTGCCCCCCCACCCTTCTCACTGAGGGCCACATAATTGTTGCCCACACCAGTTAGCATGCTCCAGTTACTTGGGGCAACAGCAGCATGACCCTCACGTAGGAGGGACACAACTGTTACCCCTAGCAACCAGTTCCCAGCATCCTTCAACTGCTAGGGGCAAAAGCTGTGACCCCTCAGACACTGGAGGGCCAAATGCCCCCCCATACCCAATGAACCCACCCAATCCCCCCAGACATCACCCCCCTGGGAGACATAGCTGTCGCCCCTAGCAACCAGTTAGTATACCTCAGTAACTAGGAGTGTGACCTCAAGGCGAACACCGGCCCCCATAAAAGGAAGGGCCCAGGCATTGCCCCCAGCAACTTCCTGCAATTGCTAGGGGCATCAGCAGTGACCCTCAGGGAGACACTGGAGGGCCCAGAGCACCCCCAATCTCCCAGACAAGGCCCCTCATTGGACCCCTTCTCCCTGGAGGGAGGGTCACAGCTGTTGCCCTTGGCAACCAGAGGAGGAAGAGGATGCTGGGCGGTTGCTAGGGGCAACCCCCCACAGAAAGCCGAGTCACGCTGAATGACGTCACCGCACAACATGGCGGCCGCCCAGCACGTGCCCCCCCTCCTCAGCTTCCAGAACCTTCCATCCCCCCCCAAGGCCTTCCCTTACACTCCCCTAGGTCTGTCCTCCCTACACAGCCCCGTCTCATAGGGCGCAGCCGCTGAGGAGCCCCCGTACCTTGTTAGCTGGAAACTGCGAGTCACCGACAGACCGACCGAATGAATGAAGAGGCCGCAGTACGGAGCCGGCGCCTTATATATCCCGGGCGGAGCACTGCGCTGCGTATCCCTCCGCCCTCCCTCCCTCACACGCATTACTCAGGGGAAAGGGGCGGGGACACCGGATCTACATCATTCCGTCCCCCTCACAAGATCTACAATGCAGGGGGCGGGCCTCGGCGCTTCCCGAGATCCCGCCCCCATCTCCAGAGGGCGGAGAGTAAAACCATCTATCCGTCATACACAGGGGCGGGGCTCAGTGCTGAGAGAATCCCGCCCTTTGCTTCCTGTATAGAGCGGGAATAATAAGCGCGTCTGTGATACGGAGAGGGGCGGAGTGCAGTGGGAAAAGCCCCGCCCCGTGTCTACTGTTAAAAGTAGGACGAGAACGCCCACCCCGCTTGGAGATACTCCACCCCCTACACCCTATTGGTTCCTGTCAAATACAGATCGCTTACAGGCTTGACCTGTGCCAAAGAAGACCCCGCCCCATATACGCACAGTAACGAATAAAGGGCGGGGTTTGCCGTGCCTGTACTACAGAGGGGCGGGGCTCAGAGCTCAGATTACTCCGCCCCTTACACTGATAATAAGAGGGGAGTGGGGGATCCCTCTGCTGTCCTCCATCCATCAATCTGCAGCTTTCATTATAAAACCCCCCTGGGGATCCTGCCATGGGGGGCCTTGTTCAGGGCACTTCCTGTTCTAGGGTGACAACGCTGTGTCCCCGTCTCCAAACCGTCCTCTGCGTTGTCACCCGGGCTTCCTATGGTGACTACAAGTGGCCGTGTCGTCCCACGCAGTCCTCCGTTGTCATCAATCAGGAGACTCGCCCTGATAAATGCCAAGCGGCCATCGCTGGAGGCAGGGAAGTGGCTGCAAAGAGGATGCGGGAGATCCGCAGCACTGGGATTCAACGAAAGGAGGGAAGAATGGTGAAAAGTTTAATCAGAATAGAAAATGGCAATCGTTCCCCTCCAGTTCACCACACACGTTACAATCTGATTGTATAAAGTGGTCACATGATCAGGGGCCGGTCCCGCCCATCATTACTGGAGACCGCGGCCCGTCTATGACAGGGGGTGTAATAGGATAAGATCACTATACACTATACAATCCGATTGTACAATCTCATCGCCAACCATCCATCTTCTGCAGGGGTGGAATCTGATTGGAGGGTCGGTCAGAGGTGGTCAGTGTCAGGGTGGAATCTGATTGGAGGGTCGGTCAGAGGTGGTCAGTGTCAGGGTGGAATCTGATTGGAGGGT
>BLSH010023164.1:14246-31155 GCA_018402905.1 Glandirana rugosa
GTCCACCCCCGTCAAACGTCGGTCACTGTGTCCACCCCCGTCCTGTGTCACTGGCTGCAAACTGCCCCCACCTGTATCACTGGCTGCAAACTGCCCCCACCTGTGTTACTGGCTGCAAACTGCCCCCACCTGTGTCACTGGCTGCATAACTGCCCACAGCTGTGTCACTGGCTGCAATCTGCCCCCACCTGTGTCACTGGCTGCAAACTGCCCCCACCTGTGTCACTGGCTGCAAACTGCCCTCACCTGTGTCACTGGCTGCATAACTGCCCCACCTGTGTCACTGGCTGCATAACTGCCCCCACCTGTTTCATTGTATACTGTGCCCTGTGATACAGAGCTGTATACTGTGCCCAGTGATGCTGAGCTGTATACTGTGTCCTGTGATGCTGAGCTGTATACTGTGTCCTGAGATACTAAGCTGTATACTGTGTCCTGTGATGCTGAGCTGTATACTGTGCTCTGTGATGCTGAGCTGTATACTGTGTCCTGTGATGCTGAGCTGTATACTGTGTCCTGTGATGCTGAGCTGTATACTGTGTCCTGAGATGCTGAGCTGTATACTGTGTCCTGTGATGCTTAGCTGTATACTGTGTTCTGTGATGCTGAGCTGTATACTGTGTCCTGTGATGCTGAGCTGTATAATGTGTCCTGTGTTGCTGAGCTGTATACTGTGTCCTGTGATGCTGAGCTGTATACTCCTGACACAATATGTGGAATACAGGGGACGGAGTGGGTGGATTCTATAAGGAGCAGGGCTTATTAGAAGTAGGAGGGGTCAAAAGGAAGGGCGGGGCCTGGCGCCCCCCCCCATCCAAAAACTTCACCAGCCGCCACTGCCCAGGGGTCTCCAAACTTTCTAAACAAAGGGCCAGTTTATTGTCCTTCAGACTTCAGGAAGGCCGGACTGTGCCATTGGAAGTAGAAATGTTCCTGGCATCAGTGGGAGAGAACATCAACACATTTGGTATAAGGTGGAAGAATAGTGTCCCATTATTGCTATCATTGTGAGGAATAGTGCCTCATTGTTGGTGTCAGTTAGCAAAATAGTGTCTCGTATCAGTGAGAGAATAGTGCCCCAAGGGCCGGATAAAGGCAAGCAAAGGGCCGCATCCGGCCCCCGGGCTGCAGTTTGGAGACCACTGGTCTAGTCCAACTAAATATGATTCGTTCATTTAACACTACCCTTTCTGCAGGTTGACAGTACTGCTGTCCAAAGGTGTCTCCATTGCTCTTCCATCCAGAGTGGAGACACCTTAAGACAAGAAGTGTGTTACTGGCCAGATAATCAGATCAAAATAAGGGGGAAAAGCAGAAAAAAAGCAGCTACCATATCTAAAGACTGGTAAGTTGCAATAAATTACATTACATTCAAGAAATATGAATATACTTGTATTTCCCCTGGAGGCCAAGGATGAAAAACAAAGTTTGTGGTAATGTTTAGTTGGGGCATATTGTGGGCTGTGGAGGTGGCCATGATTGTAATGGAAGTGTATTGGTGGAAAGGCAGTGAGAACAGATGAGCAATGACAAAGAAAAAGATAGTTATGGGGGGGGGGTGCAGGGGGTTATTAGAAGTGGGGTTAGGGCTAACCAAATTATATCTACATCCTCTTCAGGGTTCGAGTACTCATGCAAATGCTCCTGATACCCGAACCAATACTTTTGTTGCGCGATTTGAGCCCATACAAAATGAATGCGATACTGCACTGTGTTGTTTTAACTGACAATTGCTCAGGTGTGTAACGTTGTACCCAAATAAAATTGATGTCCTTTTTTCCCACAAATAGAGCTTTCTTTTGGTGGTATTTGATCACCTCTGCAGGTTTTATTTTTTGTGCTATAAACAAAAAAGTGCGATAATTTTGAAAAAAAAAATGTTTTTTTACTTTCTGCTATAAAACATAATCAATAAAAAATGTAAATATAAAAAAATTAACATTTTTTTCATCATTTTAGGCCAATTTGTATTCTGCTACATATTTTTGATAAAAAAAAAATCCCAATAAGGTTATATTAAACTATGGGATAGATTTATGGACTTTTTATTATTTTTTTATTATCTTTAATCAGCAATTTTTAGTGGGACATTGCGGTGGACAAATCTGACACTAGGGGGTTGATTTACTAAAACTGGAGAGTGAAAAAACTGGTGCAGCTTTGCATGCTAGCCAATCAGCTTCTAATCTCAGCTTGTTCAATCAAGCTTTGACAATAAAACCTTGAAGCTGGTTTCTGTTTAGAGCTTCACTAAATTTTGCACTTTCAAGCTTTAGTAAATCAACCCCTAAGTGACACTTTTTGGGGACCAGTGACACCAATACAGTGATCAATGCGAAAAAAATGCACTGTCACTGTAATAATGACACTGGCAGGGAAGGGGTTAACATCAGGGGTAATCAAAGGGTTAACTGTGTTCCCTATGAGTGTATTCTAACTGTGGATGGGTGTGCTTAGCTGAAGAAAGACAGAGATCTGTGTTCCTGCTTAGCAGAAACACAAGATCTCTGTCTTTCTTACTAGCAGAATGGCGGTCTGCCTTGTTCTGCTTCTCTGTGAACAATCGCCATGTTCCCGGTGGACATTGTGTCCACAGGACCTGCTGATTTGCCCCCCACTGTGTCCAAACACGGGTGGGACCCCGTAGAAGGAATCAGGTACAGGTATGTTGTTTTGCGCTCAAAGGCTTCCTGCCGCATTAAATGTACGTGGGGCGGTTCCTAAGAGGTCAATAAATCCCCCTGCCCTCTAAGTGCAGACCACCTAGAAAAATGCTTCCCTTCAGCCTTGATCCAGCAATCTTTCACCTTGCAGGGGAGGGTTAGAGCATTCAATTTCTGTCCCAGAAACAAAAACACAAAGTAACAAAAAGTGTCATCAAAATGCGAGTAAACCCCTCCAAGAGTTGTCACATGTGAACAGGCATCACCAATGGGAGATATTCATTTAACCACTTCAGCCCCGAAAAGATTTCCCCCCTTCCTGACCAGAGCAATTTTTGCGATTCAACCCTGCGTTGCTTTAACTGACAATTGCGCAGTCGTGCGACACTGTACCCAAACAAAATTGATGTCCTTTTTTCCCCACAAATAGAGCTTTCTTTTGGTGGTATTTAATCACCTCTGTGGTTTTTATTCTTTGTGCTATACGCAAAAAAGTGTGACAATTTTGAAAAAAAAAACAATATTTTTTACTTTTTGCTATAATATGTAGCCATGTGCCCCCTCAGGGGTGGCTGATAGTTGTGATTCACCTTCTGGCTGCCCTCAATTCCACCATATCTCACACATCCAGAGTCACGGAACAGGCACTTGTTTTTTTTTGTTTTATTTAGGGGATTAACTTGGATGGGGAAAAGGGGTGACTGTGGGATGCACCAAAGAATTGGTTTACGGGACCCTCTATATACAGGACTGTATATACACACTCTACTTCCTCCAGAACTTCACTTGCTGACCATTACTCCTCTCACTTCTCTCCAGCACTTCACTTAGTGTCCTGGCCCAAAACTAAATTTATCAGGCCTACACGACTCCTCTTCCTCCACCACCAGGGGAGGAAGTGGACCTGGGACCCTATGAAAACAGGGTCCCTGGTTACCCCCCCAAAAAAAACATGCCAATTGTGTCATGTCAGGGGGTCACCTTCCATTAAAGTGGAAGTTCCACTTTTGGGTGGAACTTCGCTTTAAAGTGTAAAATACAGCTGGAGGGGAATGTGTACATGCTGTGGCCGCAATACTTTGCGCTATGGCAAATGTAACACTGTATGTCAAGTTGTCAGTTGGCACTGCCTGTCAAACTCGGCCATTCATATCAATGTGCTGCAACTGAGAGCCAAACTCTTGGCTCCCTATTGCAGCACATTAATCCCATTATAAATTGACTTGCGGCAAAAAAAAAAAAAAAACACGCATTCAGGAAACAGTAAGATCACTTGCTAAATGCCTGACAATGGCTGCTAAGCCGCACTTTGTAAAGCGATCCACGGCAGAGCACTTTTTGGCGTGTTGGATAGTGTAAACCTAGCCTTAGTACTCGTGTGAAATATAGGTGTCCTTTTATAAAACTGTGATTAGCCGTGATCCCAAGGATCACCGCTGATCACAGCTCAATTTCAGTTTATAAAGCAGAGATAATCGGGAGAGAAGCTGTTCTTCACTGATTATCTCTGCACATCTCCAACTCTCATTCACTGACACAGAAACGGTCAGTTTAAAAAGCTGTGATCACTGCACATCACAGGTGATCTCGGTCAGAATTCACCCTCCCCGCTTCACCAGCTCAGAGGTGGAGAATTGGGGGGGTGAAGAGAGAATCCCGAGGAAAGAGGAAGATTAGAGACTTCCTCCTGCCTCGTTCAGACCCCCCAACACATTAGCCATGCCCCCCTGCCCTGTATATGTGTATATATGCATATACATGTATATGGTGTGTGTGTGTATATACATGTACATATAATGTATGTGCATATATATGTATATATAAGGTGTGTGTGTGTTTATATACACATATATAGTGTAGAGGGGCTAATAATTGTATTTACTGTTTGGGCGGGCTCCTCGGAGATGTCCGTTACTGAGCAGTGATAATTTATCACTGCTTAATAAATGGACATCTCTGAGTTTCTGTGAATTTCGGTGCCGTAATCTCGTAATGTCTCACGAGATCAGGGCGTTCTCCACAGTTTAAAGCGTTTGTAGATCACTTCACTTCACTAACTGTGATGTGATCTACACACCTTTATAAGCAGGCACACAGGGGAGAACGATCTCCTCTGTGAATGCCGGAGAACTGTGCAGTGGATTTTTTACACTGCTTTATAAACGTACACCATACTTGGAAAATTAATGTATCCATGCAAAGAAGGTGGTGGTTAAAAATTTGACCTCTGCAAAGTTGGGCTTTAGCACAATCGTGGCATAAATATACCCAATATGTCTGCACTGGGTGGGGGTAGCTCACAGACATGCAATCATTTACTGATCCAACTGCTATCGGCCAAATCTAGTGTTCATTAGTTTATTTGTATGGACACCTTGAGACTTTATCAACAACTGTAATGAAATGTTTCTCCGCTGAAAACATTTCTTATCTACATTAAACTCATAAAACAACCTACTTATGATGATGTGTGCCTTATAAACACTGGTTACTAAAAGCAAGCCGCTAATGAGCCGGAAATTTGTTTGCTCAAAAACATGTTGATGATTAAGAGACTGGCAATTAGCATTTGCTTACATGTGATAAAGGTTTAGACTTTGTAGTTGCTGTTCCTTAAAGCGGTAGTAAACCCGCCTGCTAAAAAAAAAAAAAAATCCTGCAAGACAATAGCATAATATGTTAGTGTGCATCGCATACTAACATATTATGAAATACTTACCTTAGAACGAGGCCCCCGATGCCCGAGTCGGTCAGCGCTGAGGGAGCTGACATGATGGTCCTCTTCTTTCTTCCGGGTACGCGGCTCCGGCGCTGTGAGTGGCCGGAGCCGCGTGACGTCACTCCCGTGCATGCACACGGGAGCTCTTCGTTCCGGCAGCCAGCTCTGAGTTGCTGGACAACTCCGCCGGATCATCAGAGCGCATGCGCCGCTAATGTCAGTGGCTGCATGCAGGCGAATATCTCCTAAACCATGTAGGTTTAGGAGATATTTTTTTTTACCTACAGGTAAGCCTTATTATAGGCTTACCTGTAGGTAAAAACAGTAGTGGGGGGCTTACTAACACTTTAAACTGAAACCAACTGGGTTAAAAAAACACAGATAATGGCATAAAAAATACAAATACTTAGCGGAGTGAGAGTGGAGGTTCTTTAATTTTCTAGATAGTAGTTCCCAGCTGGATCAACTCCACTATCATTAAACTAGCAATCTAACAAACTCCTCTTTTAAACGAAATAACCAAGTTGGTAAGTAGTCAAATTACCACTATATACAAAAGTAATCAAAAGTTTATTATGCCACTGCAAAGTCAACAAACACTTAAAATCACATTGATTCACCTTTAAAGGGTAACTCCACTTTTGTGGGGAAAAAAAACGCCCATGTGCAAGATAAAAAGTGGACCCCAGTCATGGCAAAAAAATGTGCCGCGGGCTGCGGCGAAAAATGGGCGTGGCCTAAGATGCACTGCATATTGGGCGTGGGTAAATGGGGTGTGGTTTGAAGAGTCTGTGATGACTTAAATGTGCAGAATGCAGTAATGTTAAATAGGCAATGTACACTGCAGAGTGTATGGCAGTGGGTAGTATGTGCAGGAGAGGAGTGGGGTATGTTTGGTGGTGGGTAATATGTGCAAGAGAGGAGTGAGGTGTGTATGGAGATGGGTAGTATGTGCAGGAGAGGAGTGAGGCGCCTATGGAGGTGGGTACTATGTGCAGGAGAGGAGTGCGGAGTGTATGGAGATGCGTAGAATGTGCAGGTGAGGAGTGTGGAGTGTACAGTGGTGGGTATTATGTTCAGGATTGTGTCAGTAGGGTACAGGATGTTAGTTCATTATTTTTTTATTTTTCTTTAAGATTTTTAAAAAAAATTTTTGTATTTTCATTTTCAAACATTTTTTGGGGCCAGTGGATGGTGTCAGTAGAGCAATGGGCAGTGTCAGAATTTTTTTTTTTTTTCACAAATTTATTTTTTTAAATTCATTTTTGTGTATATAAATATTTTTTTACAATGATTTGGGGGGGGGGGGGATTTGGACAGTGTCAGTAGGGCAGTGGACGGTGTCAGTAGTTTATTTGTTTTATTAGCTTATTATCTATTATTTTTTAAATTTTTTCTTTTAGATATTTCTTTTAATATTCTTTTTTTTACAGTTCTTCTGTGAAATGGGGTGGGGGGGGGGGGAGGTATGAGGCAGAGGACGGTGTCAGTTTTTTATTTTAATGTATTTATTTTTTTTACAATTTAATGTTTTTAATTTTTTTGGGAGGGGGGTCGGGGCAGTGGTGTCAGTATTTTTTTATATTTTATTTCTTTACAATGGTATTTTTTATAATTTTTTTTTTCATTTTTTTTTTAATCAGCATGTAAGGGAGACAGTGGCTCCCGTCAATTCATAAACTGAAGCAGAGTGACACACAGGTTACTCTGCTCAGTTATCACAGGACAGGAGAGTGTTTGGTAACGAACGCTCTCAATGTCCAATTCAGACAAGGAAGGGGCCAGTAAATGGCATATTTACTGGCTCTTTCCTCTGCTCTCCATCCTGACAGATAACCCCGACAGCTGGCGGGAGAGGACAGGAGGGAGCCGGCTGCAGGAGGGGGGGGCGAGGGGGGGGTGCGGAGGAGAACACAATGGGGGGTGGGAACACAGTGGGGGGGGTGTGGAGGAGAACACAGTGGCTGGGGAAGAACGGGGGGGGGGCAGCGGAGAAGGAGAATGGGGGAACGGGGCAGTGGAGAAGGAGAACGGGGGAGCGGAGGAGGTGAGCGGGGGAAAGGAGAACTGGAAGGACACAGTGGCCGGGGAAGAACAGGGGAGCGGAGAAGGAGGTGAACGGGGAGCCGAGGAAAGAAGGATATAGTGGGCTGAGTGAGAACACAGGGAGCGGAGGAGGAGGACAACACAAACAGCCTGGGAGGATCGGTGCAGGGGGGGGGGATGAACAGCTGTAAGCACTGATAGACTCAGGATGGAGAGGAGGAGAAGCGGATGTCATGCAGGGAGATCGGTGCTTACAGCTGTCCCCTGTCGCACCGATCATCCCCGGCTATCAAGGGACAATCATCCATGTGTGCAAGGTGGGCCCATGTGCAGTGAACACCCTCCACCCATGGATGATACGCCACTGAGCGTAACCAGTGCCCATCAATGCAGCCTCACCTGTGCCCATCAATGCAGCCTCATCTGTGCCCATCAATTCAGCTAAACCAGTGCCCATCAATGCAGCATGACCTGTGCCCATCAATGCAGCCTCACCTGTGCCCATCAATGCAGTGTGACCTGTGCCCATCAATGCAGCGTAACCAGTGCCCATCAATGCAGTGTGACCTGTGCCCAGCAATGCAGCGTGACCTGTGCTCAGCAATGCAGTGTGACCTGTGTCCATCAATGCAGCCTGACCTGTGCCCAACAATGCAGTGTGACCTGTGCCCATCAATGCAGTCTCACCTGTGCAGAGGAAGAGGCGAGCTGGCCGGATCATCAGAGAGCGGGGATTGCCCGCTGTAACAGCTTTCATTTGAATTTCCGGGTACGGAGCTCACCCTCACACAGTCCCACTCCTGGCCTGGGGCCTTTGATGATGTCACACATCCCGCATTGAACCGGTGTTCTGTCTATTAAAGATGCCGGGCCAGGAGGTGGGACTGTATGACAGTGAGTTCAGAGAACACGCGGCAATTCAAATAAAAGCTGTTACAGCGGGCAATCTCCACTCTCTGATGATCCGGCCGGCGGCTTGCCTCTTCCTCTCCTGTCTCTTCTCTTGGCTGAGAGAATGGCTCCCATTCAACCCTGCCTGCCAGCCGTGTTCGTTCCCCCCTCTGAGGCAGCCCCACACTCACCGGCAGTCATTTTCCACTTTTGCGAGTGGAAAATTTGAGACCTGAACTAGCGTATACAATTGCTACACAAATCATATTGTAATTGAATGTTATTAAAGATTACCTTTCCTTTTCAATCTGTAGCGCTATAATTTTCTGTAAAATGCAATGCAATATGGCTACCTGGAGGTGTTCTGTAGGCAGAAAGCGAGTCAGATATCAGGCACCCCCTGCAACAAAAATTTAATTTTTGGTGAGATACTCCCAATAGGAAATCACGTCTAAAGGGATGCAGGCCCTGCAATTTTTCTCATTAGTGTCCTGAAGTTGCAGCAGCTGATTGATAATTATGAAACCACTCCCATTAGACTCACTTTCCACATGGACATAAACAAACACACAGGGATTTCTTCAGAATAACAAAAGGTAGGAATCTGCAACAAAGTTTGTTATAATCCCTGCAATGTACATTGATCACACAGAGGGGAATGTTTTTCAACAAAAGCGGAGTTACTCTTTAATTTCCAGAACTACATGTCTGATCCACAGCAAATATTCTATTTTATTTAACACAAATTCCACAAGCAATCTTACACATAAAAAAACAGTGATTGATTTCCTTCCATTGTAGGTTTTTATATTCCGTGCGGTCAGTGTGGCAGTTCCTAGACATATCCGCCACCAATACAGCAGAAAAAGTTTTGTTACTTTTATATATATCGGTAATATGATTACTTCCCCGTTGGGTTATCTGTTTCCAAAGAGAGGTTATTACAATGATAGCTTAAAACAATAAATTACATGCTGCCCCATAAAGCAATAAATTACCTTATGCCCCATAAAACAATAAATTACCTGCTCCCCCATGGGAAAATCATCTCAACTGCCTCTCCAACATGGTTACAGAGCTCCAGCGTAAATAAAGCAGGACTTCAAGCCTAATCCAGTGTCTAAAAGCTTTATTTTAAGTCAGCAGCATAAGATAACAGTCTTCCAATGAATGGCTTGATTTGTAGGGCACTAAGTAAGCACTGTATTGCAAAATGCATCAAGACGTTCTGTGGATGACTGCTGCCTTATGCCATTAATTTAAATTAAAGCTTTTGGGTGCTAGATTTAGCTTGTATGGACCAATTTATTTATTCTAATTAGAGTAAATTGGTAGTTACGTCACTCAAATACTCCTTTAGAATTATTATTAGGCGTTTAAGAATTTGTGTCAGTGATCACTTTTTTATGTTTAACGTGACGTTTCCTACGGGTATTCTAAAATATGTCTCCTCCTTTGCTATATAATGATAACCCCCTCTCCCCTGGAACTGGGAACTCAGAGACAGATGTCTTGGGTGCTGGATTCATAGATAGATATATAGATAGATAGAGGCAGCACAGTAGCTAAGTGGTTAGCCCGTCCACCTAGCAGCACTAGGGTTAGGGTTGCCACCTCATCCATTTAAAACTGAACACAAATTAATTACACAGGTTCTGTGGCTCATTAAGGTGGTAATTAAACTCACTTGGTGCCTTACCTGCATTATATTAGCCTCAGAACCTGTGTAATTCGTATGTGTTCAGGTTTAAAGGGATGAGGTGGCAACCCTAATTAGGGTCGTTGGTTCGAATCCCAACCACAGCACTACTACTCCCTGTGCCTGCATGGTTTTCCTCCCACACTCCAAAAACACGCTGATAGGTTAATTGGCTCCTGTCTAAAATTGGCCCTATATATGTATGTATGATTTTAAGCACCTTGAGGGTAGGGACTAATGTGAATGTACAATGTATATGTAAAGCGCTACGTAAATTGACGGTGCTATATAAGTACCGGAATAGATGAATGCAAAAATGAGTAATTTATCTCTTCTGTTCATGCATCTGTTGAACACTGAAATATACATTTAGGGTAGAATTATTTTTTTAAGTCTTTGAACATTTGAAATTTCCCAGAGTCTACAACAGATTTTCTTCACATCAGGGTTGCATAATATGGTGGATGGCTAAATGATGGGGTAATTGTATATTTCATATTTTCTTATTAGTTGTACAGTTTCCTCACATATACCGTATATAGGAAAGCCTCTAATATCCCGGTTAATCTGGTTACCTTAGATGACTCATATCAAAGGAATGCGATAAGTCATGGTGTAAACCGACTATATGGAAAAGCCAGCCCACTCTCCTTTCAGGAATGTGCCATGTTCCTTAGAAGGTAATTTTGCTCCTGTGAGAGTGGGGTTTACACAAGCTGTCAGAGACTGTACAGTAAATATGCAACATACGATGTCAAAGACTATGATCACGTTACAAGAGACTGTAAATATTTCATTATAGGAGAGGGTCAGGGACAGTGAACATGCCCTAGGATTTGTTGGAGACTGGGGAGTGGGGACATGGTTTAGGACAGTGGTTCTCAACCATGGTCCTCAAGTAACCCCAAGAGGCCATGTTTTGGGAATTTCTCTTAGATAAAATGGCTGTCCAAAATACCAAGCCATTGACTGATTAAAAGCACCTGTGCAAGATAAAGGAAAACCTGAAAACATGGCCTGTTGGGGGTACTTGAGGACTGAGGTTGAGAACCACTAGTTTAGGAGACAGTCATAGATTTGAGAAACATCATATGAGACAGCTAGAAATCACTGCTAATAAAGCCTTATTACAAATCAATACTTCTACATTTTTGCTCACTTTTTTAAAATTTACTTGTGCCACATTTGATGTTTCTCTCACCAAGACCTTTTATACAAGATCAGAGGATAACAAAAAAAACATACATTATCTCACAAAAGTGAGTACACCCCTCATATTTTTGTAAATATTTTATTATATCTTTTCATGTGACAACACTGACTAATGACACTTTGCTACAATGTAAAGTAGTGAGTGTACAGCTTGTATAACAGTGTAAATTTGCTGTCCTCTCAAAATAACTCAACACACAGCCATTAATATCTAAACCACTAGCAACAAAAGTGAGTACATCCCTAAGTGGAAATATCCAAATTGGGCCCAAAGTGTCAATATTTTGTGTGGCCACCATTATTTTCTAGCACTGCCTTAACCCTCTGGGGCATGGAGTTCACCAAAGCTTCACAGGTTGCCACTGGAGTCCTCTTCCACTCCTCCATGAAGACATCACAGAGTTGCTGGATGTTAGTGAGCTTGCGTTCCTCCACCTTCCCTTTGAGGATGCCCCACAGATGCTCAATAGGGTTTAGGTCTGGAGACATGCTTGGCCAGTCCATCACCTTTACCCTCAGCTTCTTTAACAAGGCAATGGTTGTCTTGGAGGTGTGTTTAGGATCGTTATCATGTTGGAATACTGCCCTGCGGCCCAGTCTCCGAAGTGAGGGGATCATGCTCTGCTTCAGTATGTCACAGTACATGTTGGCATTCATGGTCCCCTCAATGAACTGTAGCTCCCCAGTGTCGGCAGCACTCATGCAGCCCCAGACCATGACACTCCCACCACAATGCTTGACTGTAGGCAAGACACACTTGTCTTTGTACTCCTCACCTGGTTGCTGCCACACACGCTTGACACCATCTGAACCAAATAAGTCTCATCAGACCACAGGTCATGGTTCCAGTAATCCATGTCCTTAGTCTGCTTGTCTTTAGCAAACTGTTTGCAGGCTTTCTTGTGCATCATCTTTAGAAGAGGCTTCCTTATGGGGTGACAGCCATGCAGGCCAATTTGATGCAGTGTGCGGCGTATAGTCTGAGCACTGACAGGCTGACCCCTCACCCCTTCAACCTCTGCAACAATGCTGGCAGCACTCATACGTCTATTTCCAAAACACAACCTCTGGATATGACGCTGAGCATGTGCACTCAACTTCATTGGTCAACCAGGCCTGTTCTGAGTGTAACCTGTCCTTTTAAACCGCTGTATGGTCTTGGCCACCGTGCTGCAGCTCAGTTATAGGGTCTTGGCAATCTTCTCATAGCCTAGGCCATCTTTATGTAGAGTAACAAGTCTTTTTTTTCAGATCCTCAGAGAGTTCTTTGCCATGAGGTGTCATGTTGAACTTCCAGTGACCAGTATGAGAGAGTGAGAGCAATAACACCAAATTTAACACACATGCTCCCCATTCACACCTGAGACCTTGTAACACTAATGAGTCACATGACACCGGGGAGGGTAAATGGCTAATTGGGCCCAATTTGGACATTTTCACTTAGGGGTGAACTCACTTTTGTTGCCAGAGATTTAGACATTAATGGCTGTGTGTTGCGTTATTTTGAGTGGACAGCAAATGTACACTGTTATACAAGCTGTACAATCACTACTTTACATTGTAGCAAAGCAGTGTTGCCAACCGCCAGTATTTTTACTGCCAGCCAGCAAAAAACAAGCAATTTTCTCCTGCCAGTAAAAGAAAAAGGTTGCCAGTAAAAAATATGGCTGTGATGCTAGGCCCAGTCTGGAGCCGGCCGCGACTATCTGAGTGCCTGCTACAGTGAGTTTGGGTGGCTCTGGCAGAGGCAGTGCCTGAGCATGTCGTGTGATGTCATAGTGCAAGGGAGCCAAGCAGAACGACCAGAGCCTTGTGTGCGGGTCTGCGGTATGGGAGCAAGGCAGGATGGGAGAGGGAGTGTCAATGCTGTTTAGACTGGAGGGATCACCTGGCTTGGAGAGAGACTATCACTGTGACTCAGGAGGGGACGTGTTGTGTCGGTGAAGTGTCATCATCATCTGTGCTGCTGCACACTGCTGTCAGTGTCAGTGTGAGAGTCAATTTCATGTGTGTGTGCCGCCCATTCTAATTTCTTGCCCTCCTAAGTCCTCTCCCTGAGCTACTTACTTACTATATCGAAAATAAAATAAGAAATATGTTTTTTGCCTTACTATCTACCTTAAATCACATTGCTAATTGCATATTGTACTTGTTTGTAGCCTAAATACTGAAATTTGCAGGTAAAACTGTAATTTTGTAACTTTTGGAAATGCCAGTAAAAACTTGGCTGTGCCAGTAAATTTTTGGCGTTGTGCCAGTAAATCTCAATCTGGTAGGCTGGCAACACTGTAGCAAAGTGTCATTCTTCAGTGTTGTCACATGAAAAGATATAATAAGATATTTACAAAAATGTGAGGGGTGTACTCACTTTTGTGAGATACTGTAAAAAGTGAAAATACATTGATAGCACAAACCAAATAAATACTAGACCCCATTCTAAAGAAGTATTTTCCTTCAATGGCCTGAGTAAGCAGTTAGAAAAGTTAGAAACATTTAGACTACTGTCTGCAGGCACCCCAAGGGCTGCACAAAAAAATGCCAAAGGGACACATGTAGCTCCCCAGGCCACAGGGTGAGGCACCAAGGTGATGAAGTGTTTTGCATTTTCAGTTAATATCTCTGTTCTCATGTTCCCAGTTTCAACCCCTTTGTCGCAAATATGGTCTTTACAGCAGACCACAATAAAACAAGAAACCTAACCTCTTCATGTGACTAACCTGCAATGTGAACTGTTAAGAGCACATGACTTTAGTTATGATTTAGTGCATGCCCTTCTCTATCAATATGTCATCACATACAGCTCTAATAATTGGTATATGTTTATGTATTATAGAATGCTGCTTTTTAACCTTTGCTATTGCTTCCCTTAGGTATTACCAGCTGTGTCAATGACCCTGGCAGCAAGGAAGAAAGGTAGCTGTAACTCAAGATGTGGGGTAGGTATACTTTGAATCATTACGTATGTAAAATGTAAAAACTGGAAGATAACAGACAGATAATGACACATTGGTAGCGCTGCCCGGTAGGAGCCGTTGGTGAATTGGGTCCTATTTCCCCCTTAGAGCACACACAGCCAGGCATACAGCATTTCAGCACTCCTCCACTGGCTCCAAATAACAGTTTTCTTTTTTTCCTTTTTATTGGAAAGATGAACTTGGATAGGGGTAGGGAGTGTGTGATACCACCATGAACTAAAAAACTGAACAACTTGAGAACTCCTCAATTTCTGGCTGCACTTCACAAAACTGCTGGCTGTAACTGCACAAGACTGAATGCCCCACAGGATATCTAGGCTCTTAGTGACATGTACTCTTTCCAGAGTTTAAAAAAAAAAAAACACAGAGGCAATGTTCTTCAGCACTGGGGTCTTGTACTCACATAGCCACAGGATCATCGGTTGCCTCCTGCCAATATCCACCAGGCTCTTCCTAGTGAGGGATGCAGATTCACACCACTATAGGACAGTTGGACTCTTCCCCACCAACTTCCTCCTGACTCTCTCCAATGAGCTTCTCCAGACCCAACTTAATCCCTTGACAGAAATCTGAGAATAGGCCCCACTAAGCCTAGCTGTGAGCTGCATGTCGTACTCAAGGCTTCCTCTAGGATCTTGCACCAGGGGCTAGGGACCCTGCACAGGGGTCCCCTACTGCAGGACAGCACCCAGGAACTTTGCACCCTGCTGCTCAGGCCTCAGACTATTGAAGGGCTCTCCCACAACCTTTTAGGCACACCTCCCCTATGATTAGCTGGAGTACCATAAATATTAAGGTTGTTTGCTGTTATTCCTCTCACTATACTTCTATAAGCCTCTAAAAGGCAGGGGGAAGTAACAGAGCAGAGGCCTGTGAAACACTGAGCAGCCTTAAAGTGGAGCTCCACCCACAAGCTCCACATGTTTGCTCCCCCCCCCTCCGCTACAGCATTTGGCACCTGGTAGCAGGTACCCACTTCTGGGTGACCTTGTCACTGCGAAACCCCCCAGAAAGTTGGGCGCCCTTCTCCTTCCCCCACTGCTGGGCCTTTCACAAACCGCAGCGCGCTTTGTGCATGCGCATTAGGGAACCGGCCGTGAAGCCGCAAGGCTTCACGGCCGGTTTCCCTTACAAGAAGTGGCGGCTGGCAGCACCTGAGAGCTGGCTGAAAATCGTGGGATCCCTGGACAGGTATATACCCTAATACTAAAATTCAGTATTTTGCTTTAAGTATGCAACTTCCTGCTCCTTTGATTACAGCTCAGCTAAATAAATTTACCTAGAAGCCTATGCTACACTAGTAGGGTGCTATATATTTATGTTTTACACTTGGGCCTTTATAGAAAATAAGTGGGATGATTCCTGAAAACTTATAGAATACCTGCACTGAGAAAAATATAGATAACTATGCCTGAGGTTCCTTGGGCAAAGAACATATCAAATACTTTTCTAAAAGGGACAAAGCGGATTTAAAAAGGGTGTCAGAAGCACCTTCTCTTAAAAATCATCATTACTTTAGCAGTTTCTAAAATTATGTCTCCACTGGTATTCTTCAAATTAGGGTTCTTGGGTGGAATATGTTTAAGTGGAAGAGGCTTATCTTGGATGTGATGGCCTTAGGAAACAATCCAAGTTTACATTATGCTGAGGATGGATGGCTTAAAGTCCAAAAATGAAATACTCTTCTAATCATGTAACAATGTAAATTACATTTTTTTTTATAAAATGTATTTATTGGCTCACTTTAAATAAGAAAAAAATGTCGGGGACCCATTATATTTTTATTCTACAAACCCACAAAAATAACCAATTGACTGATAATTGCCCAATGAAGTGGATCAAAGCATTAATAATATATAGTATACACTTTAAGAAAAAAACGTGGTAAGATCACTGCCCAATCCAAACACATACTGTCCTAATTCCCCAAGGTAGGTATCCTGGTTAACAAACAATGGAGCACAGGTTGTTCCCATTGCTAGTCCCCTGACCTTCAAGACAGTGGAATTCATTAAACATGAAAATATTGTGAGTGGCTGGATTATAATGAATTACATTTAAAAAAGAGGTGACTTTTGTAGAAGAAAACTCTGTTTATGTCCTCCCCATTTTAGCTCCTATAGTAACAATCTGACCTTAGATTCAGTGCTAGACTACCTGGCTCTCTGCTGTGTTGAACAGTGTTTACTTTCAAATTCATGGACTTACATTGCTTACATTTTATAAAGTACACTGATGTATTAAAGATAACATTCACTCATTTAACCACTTCAGCCCCGGAAGGTTTTGCAGCTTTAGGACCAGAGCACTTTTTGCGATTCGGCGCTGCGTCGCTTTGACTGACAATTGCGCGGTCGTGCGATGTTGTACCCAAACAAAATTTGCGTCCTTTTTTCCCCACAAATAGAGCTTTCTTTTGGTGGTATTTGATCGCCTCTGCGTCATTTCTTATCGCCGCTATAAACAAAAGAAGAGCGACCATTTTGCAAAAAAACCCAAATTTCTTACTTTTTGCTAAAATTCAAATCCAAAAAAAAAATATAAAAAAACATTTTTTTTCACCGTTTTTGGCCGATTTATATAATTCCTCATATTTGCGATAAAAAAAATTGCAATCGGCCTTTATTGATTGGTTTGCGCAAAAGTGGCCGCGTTTACGGATGGTGAGAATTCATTTCTGGGGTTTTTATTTATTTATTTTTTT
>BLSH010023164.1:31165-46201 GCA_018402905.1 Glandirana rugosa
CCTCGGGACATAGAGGCCTTAGTATCTACTATCCTCGGGGTTTAAAACTTGTCACCACCCCATCCTGTAACCGATGGGCACTGGGATCCAACGGTTCTATACTGGGAGTTTCGAACTAGTAAAAAAAAAGAAATAATACAAGTACCGTCCATTCCGAGACGGAGTGGACAGAGGGGACTGACGTGTAGGGGCTACCTGTTATTATATTTAATTGTATTAATTGTCATTAATTGTAAGAAAGAGGGACCTTTCTCTTGGAGACAATAACGAAATAACTTATGTACTGGTATCAAAACGACTTACGCGCGCCCCCTGGTGGGCAAAATGCGAATCGCCGCCTATTTACGTCGATTCGCGCCCAGCTCCCCGACTGCCGCCGTGAAAAGACGGCGCGTGGTCGGGAAGCGGTTAATTGTGCCATTTACTGTATATCCAGATTTTAGGTTTAAAATGTAAGATATATTCAGCAAAACTATGGTCATGTATTCAATAAAGCAATAACAGAGGTTCTCTTTCCAGGGAGAAAGAATGTTAATTACTGTTAATTATGTTAATTTATATTATTGTCCATCGGGGATGTGCAGTCAGGGGAGACAGGTGAGGCAGAGCCTTACCTGCCATGAACATAATAAAGAAAAAAAAATGATCAAGCTTTGAGGGTCATATCTTGGCAACCTAGGGTCACGGGTAGCCAATGTCCTACCCCACCACTGTTCAAAATTTGGGGCTCCTATCATCTATGATTCCGGAGATACAGGGCTCCTTGCACAGCCTGTCAGAGGCTACATACAGAGCAGCCAGTTTAAATACAAGCTGACATACTGTGTTTGCAGCAGACTGAGGATGAGCTCACAGTGCCTCTCACTACTTGTCAGAGGCACTGAGCTCAATGGACAGCTTGAAGGCTTGGATCAATGCTAAAACATCATTGGCCCATGCTGTCCAATAAAAATGCTGCAGTTGAGGCTCTCTTCTCGCTGCAGTGTCATAGAAGGAGGCATGTGTCTAAAAGACAGGGCCGGATTAAGAGCATCATGGGCCAGGTGCTGAGGATTTTCGTTGGGCCTTTTTATGGAAATAAATAAAATGAAAATGCAAACAATTTTTTGTTAAAACAAATGAAATATGCTGCCATAATTTACATATCAATCATGTGTACACTGTATACAGAGCAGGGCTGGGCAGTATTAGTGACTCACTTACACCATTGGGCTGGGCCTATCTTAAGGAAGGGGCCTGGAGCTGCAGCTCCAATAGCCCCTATGTTAATCCGGCCCTGCTAAAAGACACTTGCTACCTGCCAGCCCAGCCCTCTTAACTACAAGGAAAAAACAGGTTTATGTGTATAAGATTTACCCATAATCCCATGTTTTTCTCACACAGTTAAGAGGGAGAATGAGAATCTGCTGCTACAGAAAAGGAACTGTTTTAAAAAAGCTAAATCATATATTATTATACTATATGTTATAACATAATCATGTATTATATATCTATTTGCTGTGAAATTACTGGTTTGAAGTTATAACTTCAAACTTCAGTAATTTGTGCTTTAAGCCACCTGCTTGAGTAAAGTTTTTGAAAATATAGTAAATTACAATATATAATAATTATTTGTATATTACTTACTTATGGTAATTAACCATGTATCACCCAGGTCAATTGTGACACTTCTCTCCTACATGTAAAAATTATAATTTTTTTAAAATGAAAAAAAATAGAAAATTACTCATAACCCCCAATCATTATATATATATATATATATATATATATATATATATATATGTATATATATTTAGCAGACACACTAGGGAATAAAATGGTGGTCATTTCAACTTCTTATGTTACACTGTATTTGTGCAGCAATTTTTCAAACACTTTTTTTTTTGGAAAGAAACTGTTCCATGAATAAAAAGAAAACATTAAACTGAGTCAGATTTTTTTGTATAATGTGAAAGATGATGTTACGCCGAGTAAATAGATACCTAACATGTCAAGTTTTAAAATTGTGCACGCTTGTGGAATGGAGCCAAACTTCAGAACTTAAAAATCTCCATAGGTGACGCTTTAGAATTTTTAGAGGTTGCCTGTTTAGAGATACAGAGGAGGTCTAGTGCTAGAATTATTGCTCTCACTCTAACGTTTGCTGCGTATGTAACCTGTGTGTATCTGGCTCTGATACCAGCCAATGCCTCACCAGCCATTCACCTCACCGCACATCCCTGTTGTTCATACATCTTCTATGGAAACTGTCAAAAGATCTAACCTTAGTCTGTGTCCTGCAGATGCTGTCCTCCTCTCTGCTATGTGTTTTCAGTATAATTGGTGGCCTCTACTGCACTCTTATAGCACTGTTTGCTATCAGTAAAGGACCTCTAATCTGTGAAAAAGGAAGCATTACCTTGGATCGCTGTGATTACAGCCTGCGGAACTTCAGGTACACTTACCCCTCTCTAAAAGTAACCTATGTGTGATTTTATTTGTGGCTACATAGTCTCGTGTTATACAACAAGCCATATCTGTGTGACTAGTGGAGTACATATTTTAATTATATTTTGAATTATTCTTATATATTGCATATTTGTCTTGAATTATTGTAAATGATCATTTTGGCTTTCAAATATAACCAAAAGATTATTACTTCCATTGTAAAGGATGAAAGACACAAAATATAAGGCAATAATATGTCAAAGCCCAACTCAAGCCAAAGCATTTTATTTCTTCATAGACAGAGGGCGGAAGATTGGAGAGATTTCTGCATACTTCTTGTCAGGACAAGAAATGATGGGAAATCTCTCAAACAAAGACACAGACAAATCATCTTTTAGTTAAGTGATGTAGGCCTAGAACAATGCTTGAAATGCTGTCTGTGCTTTCCTGTTTCCTGTCCTGATGACAGCTGCTCCCACTGTTTCTTTTATGGGTGTCATAGGGACAGGAAGTGAGGAAAATTCCCACAATGGGGCCAAAGAGAGATATAAAAACCTGATTAAAATTTGGCTTGAGTTTGTCATGAAAGCATAACTAAGGGCAAAACTTTTTTTTGTATTGTTTTGGATAGATTGGAGAGGGATTAGAACACCTGTCAGGTTTTTATTGCTGTCTGAGCCCCCCTCCCCCTTCCTTAGGGAGATTTGTCCTCTCTATTTGTCCTGTTTATCATTATCACTAAAAATTCTCATCAGAACAGTAACAGAGGAGAAATCTATCAATGGGGACAGTAGTTCTGGTGACAGCTAGGGACTCCCCAAACTATATATATCCCTGGTGCAGCTAGAACACACCAATGATTGGTATCAGCTCCAAAATTTGTACACAACAAAATCCACAAGGGAAATGAGGAGGAGAGAATACCAAAAAAATATAACACATGATATAACATAAAAAGAAGATATTTTATTGAAAAATGTTAAAATGACCCCTGTGAACAACACAATTCGGGGAAGTGAATATAAAAATCGTTGACAAACATGTTTTCACACAACATATAGTAATATTCCTGATTGTAAAATTCCAAAAAGCCCAGACACGTTTTGACCTTGGCGGTCTTCCTCAGGGGAATGCCATTGGATAAGTCAAGAAGCTCTCTAGAGTACAAAGGTACAATGAATATGTTTATAAATAAAGGTACAGACATGCCTATAAACATGCCTTTGTACCGCTGTCTATATACATATTCATTGTACCTTTGTACCCTAGAGAGCTTCTTGACTTGTTATCCAATGGCATTCCCCTGAGGAAGACCGCCAAGATCAAAACGTGTCTGGGTTTTATGGAATCTTACAATCAGGAATATTGCTATATGTTGTATGAAATTTTTATTTTATGCTCAACATGTTTGTCAACGATTTTTATATTCACTTCCCCCAATTGTGTTGTTCACAGGGGTTATTTTAATATTTTTCAATAAAATATCTGCTTTTTATGCTATATTAGGTGTTATACTTTTTTCTGGTATCGCAAAGTCCCGGTGTTCTCTCCTCCCCATTTCCCTTGTGGATTTTGTTGTGTAAGGATTCCCTAACTTCCCTCACACTTTTTGTATTGGCATGGGACAGCAAATGAGGGTAAATCTTCCCAATAGGACACAGATGGCAATAACCCCCTATCCTTACTCTATTTAAATGAAAAAAAAATGTTTGCCTTTAGTTCTACCTAAAAGTGGACCTTACGAAAAATGCCAGGTCCGCTTTGCTGATTGCACTTCAAATAAAAAAAGGTTTAATAAGGATGCAAAAATATAGCTTATGTACGTGTGTATATACACCCCTCACATTTTTGTAAATATTTTATTACATCTTTTCATGTGACAATACTGAAGAAATTACACTTTGCTACAATGTAAAGTAGTGAGTGTACAGCTTGTATAACAGTGTAAATTTGCTGTCCCCAAACAATAACTCAACACACAGCCATTAATGTCTAAACCGCTGGCAACAAAAGTGAGTACACCCCTAAGTGAAAATGTCCAAATTGGGCCCAAAGTATCAATATTTTGTGTGGCCACCATTATTTTCCAGCACTGCTTTAACCCTCTTGGGCATGGAGTTCACAAGAGCCTTACAGGTTTCCACTGGAGTTCTTTTCCATTCCTCCATGAGGACCTCACAGAGCTGGTGGATGTTAGAGACCTTGCGCTCCTCCGCCCTCCATTTGAGGATGCCTCACAGATGCTGAATAGGGTTTAGGTCTGGAGAAATGCTTGACCAGTCCATCACCTTTACCCTCAGCTTTTTTAGCAAGGCAGTGGACGTCTTGGAGGTGTGTTTGGGGTTGTTATGTTGGAATACTGCCCTGCGGCCCAGTCTCCGAAGGGAGGGGATCATGCTCTGCTTCAGTATGTCACAGTACATGTTGGCATTCATGGTTCCCTCAATGAACTGTAGCTCCCCAGTGCCAGCAGCACTCATGCAGCCCCAGACCATGACACTCCCAGTCCCACCACAATGCTTGACTATAGGCAAGACACACTTGTCTTTGTACTCCTCACCTGGTTGCCGCCACACATGCTTGACACCATCTGAACCAAATACGTTTATTCTGGTCTCATCAGACCACAGGACGTGGTTCCAGTAATCCATGTCCTTAGTCTGCTTGTCTTCAGCAAACTGTTTGCAGGCTTTCTTGTGCATCGTCTTTAGAAGAGGCTTCCTTCTTGGACGGTAGCCATGCAGACCAATTTGATGCAGTGTGTGGCGTATGGTCTGAGCACTGACAGTCTGACCCCCACTCCTTCAACCTCTGCAGCAATGCTGGCAGCTCTCATATATCTATTTCCTAAAGACAACCTCTGGATATGACGCTGAGCACGTGCACACAACTTCTTTGGTCGACCATGGCGAGGCCTGTTCTGAGTGTAACCTGTCCAGTTAAACCGTTGTATGGTCTTGGCCACCATGCAGCAGCTCAGTTTCAGGGTCTTGGCACTCCTCTTATAGCCAAGGCCATCTTTATGTAGAGCAACAAGTCTTTTTTTCAGATCCTCAGGGAGTTCTTTGCCATGAGGTGCCATGTTGAACTTCCAGTGACCATTATGAGAGAGTGAGAATGCTAACACCAAATTTAACACACCTGCTCCCCATTCACACCTGAGACCTTGTAACACTAATGAGTCACATGACACCGGGGAGGGAAATGGCTAATTGAGCCCAATTTGGACATTTTCACTTAGGGGTGTACTCACTTTTGTTGCCAGCGGTTTGGACATTAATGGCTGTGTGTTGAGTTATTTTGAGGGGACAGGAGATTTACACTGTTATACAAGCTGTACACTCACTACTTTACATTGTAGCAAAGTGTCATTTCTTCAGTGTTGTCACATGAAAAGATAGAATAAAATATTTACAAAAATGTGAGGGGTGTACTCACTTTTGTGAGGTATTGTATATATATATAGTATATAAAATAAAAAAAACTTACAGCACCTTGGCCCAAGCTTCCAACCACTACATGTATTCTGACTCCAGTCATTGCATTGGTGACTAATCCCTTTCTGAGACCTCTATGCCTGATCTGAATTTAAGAGACAATTACTGTGAACAATATTCTTCAGCAAACATTTGGAATCCACAAATGTCTTTATTATATTCAGAATGTTGTGGCAATACAATAAGATGTGATAGATTTGGTACAGAAGTGTTTAAGGTAGTCAAAATGCGTATTGGCTTTCCTAGCCCCAATGTGTGTTTTGAGAGGAGGAGGGATTAGAGAAGGCCACACAAAGGAAATTATATCACAAAGGGAAGGAAAATACAGAAAAAAACATTTACAAGATAAGCAACACAAAAATGGCCACAAGGGGGCAGTATAATAAAAAACAATTACCTAAAGAGCAGAAAATGTTGTATACACAAATACAACTGCATTTCCAATAAACTGTGTAGGCAGCACAACTTGGCTGTGCCAGTGATATCCTTATATTGTAAACCTTACTGCTGCCTCCTGGGAAAGATAAGAGTTCAGAATCCTGCCTGCAATATGCTAGAATTCTCTTGGGATTTTGAGTTCCAGGCTTTTAATCCCTCTAGTTGAGCCAGCTTCTAGTGTCTACATGCTTCTTATATTATTGGACAGGTATTTAAACAGAACGTGGTCTCTCCTGTCTTTATTCCTGAAGATGTCATATTATCTTTCACATAACAGTAGCTCTCCATTATTTCTGCTCTGCTTCATTCACCTAAAATGAATTTAGTCTTCATGTATGCACAGCCTACTTTGCCGTCAGCCGCGGGACAATTGAAAACGCAGGAAAATCGCACCATGATTGTGCCGCTGTTTGCGTTTTCCAGTAGCTGATGGTCAAGACGTTTCTGTTCCACACGGGATTCTTCCACGTTCAGAAGAGGAAGGTTTAAGCTCCCCTAACCGCAGCAGCTCCTAAATTCTGGTAAAAGCATATGTGTACATTGACTAATAGGCTTTTATGGAGTTGAGTTTAGGAGCTTTGGCAAAAAAAAAAAAAACACCAAAGACTCCTAAACTCAAATTTAGGAGCTGTAGTGTACATGAAGCAAGTGGTTGTAAACCCTTACATATACCCACTAAAGTGACTGGCCACAGACATGAAACAAAACCTCCTACATAAGTTGTACCTGTTTATCTACTTCTATTCAAAGTGCACAACTTTAAAGCTTGTCTGAAAGTTCAAAAAAAAAATGGGGAGAGAGCTATAGATGCAGTCTGCAGAGCTCAGTGAGGGACCCCCCTCCACACAGTAAGCGACCCCCCTCCACACAGCTCACAGAAACAGAGCTGGAGCTGTCAATCAGTTGGAGGTCCCTCCCCTGTCATCATTTTTCTCTTGGTGTCGGGAAAACTTTTCAGAAGCGATTCATGCTGCTAGCAGAGGAACGAGGCAGCAGACAGAAAACTTGAGACAAGTACACACTATAGAGTGATATGCTTTGTTCATATTTCTGAGGTTTACAACCAATTTAAAGAGGAAGTAAACCCAGATGGGGTTTACTTCCTCTATGTTCCCCTGTAATGTAGAAGCATAATGGGCTACTATGCATTGCATAGTAGCCCATTATGTGCCACTTACCTGCAAACGAAGCCTGCGATGTCCAGCGCTGTCCACTGTGCTGGCAGCGTCCATCTTCTGCCCCTCTTCCTTCCGGGGCCGCAACTCCGGCGCTGTGACTGGCCGGAGTCGCATGAAGACATCACTCCCCGGCACGGTCGCAGTGGAGGAACGGCATGCAGGCTATTCCTTCACTGCGCATGTGCCGACATGACGTTGGCACAGCTTCATCACTGCATATCTCCTGAACCATGCAGGTTTGGGAGATATGCAGGGCACTTACAGGTAAGCCTTATCATAGGCTTACCTGTAGGTTAACGTGGTTGTCACAGGTTGACAACCACTTTAATGAGATGTCATTGTCATCTTGGTGAAAGTCTTAGTGGAATGGCCCATTGGCTTGAATACTTTCTGTGTCACTGACCTGGAACAAGTAAGCAAATCTGTAAAGTGAGAAATCCTTATCTGTCTATTTTTATTATTACTATAATAAATGTATAGGATTTATATAATGCCAACAGTTTACACAGTACTTTACAAAATAAAGGGGAACAGCAGTATTACAATAAAATTCAACTTGTACTAGGTTATTGGAGTCAGAGGTCTGCATGATAACTGGCATTTATTCATATAAAAAGTTACCAAGGACAGTCTCCATGTTTCTTTCAGGAAAGTTTTTTTTGCATGTACCACACAGGTTTTCTTGTTTACTTAACGCTGTCTATCATTGTCTTCACAGTGACTTCCAAAGCCTGAATTTTGACTTAGTTTGGTTTACGAATACTACTTGCTCTCCCATACAAAGTAATGACACTGTGACTGTCAATGGGATCTCACCAAAGAATTATTGGGACTTTAATGTGGACCTGGGCCTAACAATTGATGAGGATTCTCAGAAGCTTATTCACATCATAGTATATGCGTCTCTCGCTGTTGTGGGACTATTAGAGGTGGTCGTCTCTGTTAGCCAGATAGTGGCTGGTTTGTTTGGTTTCCTCTGTGGAACATCCAAACGCTACAAGAAACAGCCACAGTGGCGAGGCTAGGTCATTTTGTTGGCAAGGCTAACAATTAATGGACCCCACATTGGCAAGTGGTGAAGTGTAAGTAAAAATGAATGGGGGAAAAGTGGAATGTTTAGTCTATTCTATTATCTGTTTTTTATTTTAGATATAACTGTAAAAATGATCTGTTTGACGTAAATAGTCTAATAAATACGTGTTAATGGTATTGGGTTATAAGGGTACTACATGTGCAGCCCTTTCATGCTTTGCAGTGCTACATTTGTTCCAGCTTTGCTTTACTGCTCCTAATCACAATTCAAGTATATTCATTAAATAACTTAATGACAACATAGTTATTTGGATGTTGCAGTGGTCACATGATCAGGAGCCTGTTCAGCCAGGTCCCAATCATAACCAAAGGCAGGGAGCTGTCTACAACAGCTCAGTCATGTCAGTCTGTTCTTTCAGCACAGGATGCTTGGCTGCCATGGACGCATATGTGGAGTGTGTGGGCATTAAAGCCCACCCTCCTTACCAACGCACATGTGCATTATGTGGTTGGCAAGAGGTTAAAGAATTTCAGGCAACACATGAAAGTAATCAATTATTGACCCATTCAGCTCGGTTATCAATATGATTTCCATACAATTGTTTTTTCCTTACTCAATAGCATACATTACCCTCCAGTTTGGCACACCTTCATCCTGCACAATCCAATAAATGTTTTTGTGGATGCAATGCCACTGGAGATGTCATGCATATATAGTAGAATTGTTCAATGTTAATGTGGGCCCACTGCATCACTACATACAATACAGGACCATTGGTCCTGTATTGTACGTGATGACAACAGACCTGTGACCTCTGGCTGGAGCTTCTTAGGGAAGTGACTTCAGGGGACCTGGTCACAAGGAATTAGGTAAGTAGGTCCTTTTTGCATGGTACGCTAGGCAAAAACAAGCATTAAACCCGTGCAATGCGTAAAGAGCCCCACTGCAAGGGTGTTTTTTTTTCTTTTCTCTGGAGTTCAGCTTTGTGTAGGCTCTAGACAAAAATGTAAAACTCCTACAATGTTTATTTCCTATCCATATCACAATGGACCCCTGGCTGGTGCTTCTCCACCTCCAATCCCCTCCCACTCTAAGCCTCAGCAAAACTGGCTACTTAAAGTAGAACTATAGGCAAAACCTTTTTTTTTCCCATTTTGGATAGAGTAGGGAGGGCTATAACCCGTCAGTTTATTTTTTGCCATCTGTTTGGGAGAATTCCCTTCACTTCCTGTTCTATAACCAAAACAGGAAATGAGAGGAAATCCCTACAAATTTAAAGAATCCCTAGGGACCCCCCAGGTCGCCAACTGGAAGATTTCCCCTCTATTACTTTTCTGGGGACAACCCAAAATGTGGGATTTTCTTATACTTTCAATTGCAGGACAAGACAAATAGAGAGGGTGAATCTCCCTAATGGGGACACAGGCAACAATAAAAAAAAAATCACAGGTGTTCTGCACTCTAACCAAAACAAAAAAAAAAGCTTTGCCTTTAGTTTTACTTTAGGCCTGCCATACATGGATTGAAATTCAGCGGGGACCTGCCAAGATTCAAGTTTATACCCAGGTCCACCCATGCATCGATTTGGGCATCAACCAGCCTGTCTGATTTTTTACATATGATTAATGCCAGCGGCTATAGCCGCTAGCATTTAACATTGTGTTCTGCCGGCCGAGTAGGCTCCCTGTGCCCCCCCTGCTGGCAGAACACAATAGTGTTGCGGGAGACATACCCCCATCAACGCAGTCAGTGTTGATAGGGTGTGTCTCCTGCAGCACTATTGTGAATCAAGTGATTTTATTTCCTTCCACCCACAGTGGAAGGAAAGAAATTAAAATAATCTATGGGCTGCTTTATATGGTATTAGCACCTAAGCAAACTATAGCACATGCCTAGAAGAACCAATTCACTCTGTTTGCAAAGATGAGACAGGGAACTGATTCCTTCTTCATTGATGACAAACTTAGAAGTCTACTCACTGATTCACACAAACCGTTTGAGCCCTTGGATTCAATATGCTCACCCTTACTTTCTGCAGACAGTCCAACATTATTACAGCCACCAATGCTATTGAAAGGGACAAACTGAGGGACTCCCACACTATACTCCCCTGTCCCACTTCCCCCTTTTCCCATGCTTTTTGTTCCCTAACTTAAATCTTTCTTTTGTCTTCTTCTTTTATTACTCACCACACTTTGTCTCAAGCCCCAACAACAAGTTACCAGAATAACCAATGGCTACCTTAAGTACCCTAACAATGGCATTGGAGAATAGCACATAATGAGCTTTATCTTCCCTACTTGCAATTTTTTATTTCTTTAGCTTTGCATGCTGGGGGTCATTAATATACACTTAATACAAAATGTACTTTGAACATTGTGTAATGAAATGTTTTGTCTTTATAGCTTGTCACCAATGTATTACAATGTGAACGCTGTACTTTTGCAAAATGTTTGAAAATGTAATTTAAAAGAAAAAGTATTGAGGATGAAAAATGATCTTTTGATTTCAACCTGCACCCTCTGTACTGTTCTAAAACTGCCAATAAAATAAAATAAAATGTCGTTTTTAGCAACCCAGATCTGTGCTACATAACATGCCCTCAGAAGTCTCATTACCTGTATGTATGATTGGCTCATTGCTTTTCCAAAAAGTCTGCACTGAGATAAAATGCTAATGCCTGACATAGTAGTCCTATTTTGGTGGGATGCTCCTTAGGGCTCTACTATGAGGATGCAGACCCTGCATCTTTCCTAATTAGAACATTGAGATTTGGTCAAGAGGTTATGATAAAGGCTCTTCCCTTATTTGATCAGTAACATGTTGGTAGCTTTGCTGTAGCTGCACTGTGTTATGTACGCAGGCACAATAAATACTGAGCAAGCAGAAGAATTTATTTTGGCAATAATGGGGAAATCCACTGAAACACTTTAAAGCACATATGTCTACTAAGCAATGTATAGCTCTGTCCATTCATACACGTCAGCCAGACAGCACAACCAGGAGTGTGACACCACTTTCCCTGTAGTACAGAGATAAATGCAGTCATGTCACCTCTCTGCCTGCAGTCTGCTGATTGGAAAATGAAGGAGCAGCAAAGTACCTATAAGTCATCAACTCTGTTCTCTCCTCCCATCAGCCAATGTACTGTGCATGCAGCTGTCTGATTAGTTCCCAGTATGCCCCCCCCCTCCCCCCAGTAAGGAACCGGCGGGATTCGAACTATTAATGTACCAAGTCAATCGATCAATCAACTTGTTTCTGATTATCGCTAGTGGCTGCTATAGCTGCTAGCAATAATCGCTGTCTTCTCCTGGTGGGAGGGATTCCCCTGTCAGCACTGTCTGTGTTGATGGGGGAATCAATTTCTTTCGTACAACCCATGGTTGCAGGAAAGATATTTGCACCATCTATTGGCTGCTTAAGACAGCTGCTGTGCAGAGGATGATAGGGGCTGATAGTAGTGGCATGACAACAACCATTAGGGGTTATTCACACAAGCATTATAAATGTGTGCAGTGTATATCAGTGTATATTTATATACACTATTAATATATATAAATATATATTTATATAATTTATATTATATTTATATACACTTATTTATATTTATATTTATATTATATTATATTTATATACACTTATTTATATTTATATTTATTTATTTATATTTATATTATATTATATTTATATACACTTATTGCAGTGTATATCAGTGTAGATCAGTGTATATTTTTGTACGCATATAAATGCATCACAATAGACAGTAATGCAGCCATGTACGCTGCTGCGTTCACCAACAAAAATGCAATATTCCCCACACACACCTTTAGGAAAATGGCTGTAGTAATGCTGCGTGCTGTAATGACCATAGGCTGGAAACCACCGACAAACCGAGTAGAAGGATGTCACCAGCACTCCAAGGATTCCTCGAAAGGGTGCAAAGCTTTTATTTCACATGGTCATGTAAACAAGGAGGTAACATTTCAGAGCCGCGAACTGGAATGACGAAGGGGCCCTGCACGGCTCCGAAACGTTGCCTTCTTGTTTACGTGACCATATGAAATAAAAGCTTTGGCCCCTTTCGAGGAATCCTTGGTGTGCTGGTGACATCATTCTACACCAACAAAAATGTGTGCTGCATTTATTAGTGTACAAAGTGGCACTGATTACACAATATTGATACTTACCTGTCAGCTGATTGAAGGATTAATTGAATTAGATGTAAACCCAAATCATGGATTTTGACCTAAGTACATATATCTGTAGTGTTTACTTATCTCTCTCCAAAGCACTAAGTCCCATGTCTTTCTGCTGTTTCGTTACTTTGTTATCAGCATGATAACTTCTGACAAGTTTTCCGTCAACTGAGATAAAACCAGCCTGAAATTTATGTTGGGGTGGGTGCTATAAATTGATATACAGATATACAGTACATGTAAAACTTATGTAGGAAGATTTGTTTCATCTCTGTGTATCATCTGAGGCTGTTCACTTCATTGGGTATATGTGAGAGTTTACATCCACTTAATTCAGCTTTGTGTGGCAGAAGATAGTGCTCCTTGTATGTGTTTTTTTTTTACATTTACATTATAGCATCAGGTCCAATCAGAGCAGCCAGTCATCAGAGTGGCCCTGATGGGGCATGGGGCGGAGCCTGCATGTTTCAGCGGGTTACGGGTTCCTATCAGGTCTGCTCTGACAGTTGGTGGGAGGCAATATGTGGCATAAACAATGCGTGTCCTAGCATCTATCTAGAGTAAAGAGGCCATTTAGAAAATCTGTATGCATTGAAGATAATAGAAGAATACTTGAAAACAAATAGAAAGAACACCTGCATAGTGTAAAATCTTCAAGAGAAGTTTTATTACTACATATATCATAAAACTACTTAGTAAAATTGTGTATAACATAAAATTCATTCCAGTTGAGACTCATTCTGACTAATGGGCACAGATATACCAGATATCCCACTGCTGATTCCATACAACAAAATGTGATCACTGCCTTAACCATGTATAATGGCTGACATGTTTGAAGGGCGTACCCTCTGTGCCTATTGGTTGGTATGAGTCTCAATTGGAATGGTTTGTATGCTATATGCAATTTTACGTTTAGATATATTTGTTAATAAAAATGTGATTATTATTATTATACAGGACTTATATAACGCCAACAGTTTATACAGCGCTTTAGAATGTAAAAGGGAGATAGTACAGTTGCAATACAATAAAATACAAGAGGATTAATATGGCTCTGCTCAGAAGTACTTACAACATAATAGGGTGGGGCAGGTAGTACAAAAGGTTCTAACCGTGGGGAATGAGTTTATGGAAGTGGTAAAAGATTAGTTGGAGGTGTGATAGGCTTCCTTGAAGAGATGGGTTTTCAGGGATTGCCTGAAGGTAGCAAGAGAAGGAGATAGATGGAGAGGTTGAGGTAGAGAGTTCCAGAGGATGGGAGAGGCTCTGAAGAAATCCTGGAGACGAGCATGGGAGGAGGAGACAAGGGAGCTTGAGAGTAGGAGGTCTTGGGAGGAATGGAGAGGACGGTTTGGGTGATATTTGGAGACAAGATTGGTGATGTAGCTCGGGGCAGAGTTGTGAATGGCTTTGTAAGTTGTGGTTAGTATTTTGAATTTAATTCGCTGGGTGATTGGGAGCCAGAGTAGGGATTGGAGGAGGGGGTAGCAGTTTTGTAGTTTGTGCAAGGATACCACAGTCCTAAGAGGGCAGCAAGACCTTTGTACGCTGTACTTGCAAGAACACCTGAGCGCAGGAGGTTATGTTCTTAGTTAGTTAGGACCCCTTGATGAAGTCACATGACTAGTGAAGAAACGCGTCGGGGAGGAGCCTTCTAACATTATGACACTCTACGGAACACCACCCAGTTCAGTGTGGGAGCAAACAGCCGATTGCTTACTGGACCTTGAGGGATTGCTGGGGATTGATGTTTACACGTATTGCCCGAGTGTACCGAAGGTGGTACACCCCCCCATGTGAGTTTTTAACCACTTGCCGACCGCCGATCGGAGATTGACGGCGGCAAAGTGGCGCTGTAAGGCAAAACGCCGTCATACGACGGCGGCCGCCAGATCGCGCACAGTGAGCGCGCGCGCGCCGCCGGAGGCGCGCCCGCGCGCTCACTGTGTCCGGGGAGGGCCGGGGAGCGGGTGCGGCGGCTTCGATTGCCGCCGGCCACCCGCGATGCCCCCCCCCGGAGTGAAAGAGCGGAGGTCCGTGCATGTAAACACGGACCTCCGCTCTGTGTGAGGGGGAAGGGCTGTGATCACAGCCTTCCTGTACGTGAAGGCTGTGATAACTTCCCTTCCCCAGCTAGGGCAGCCCCAATACAGTTAGAACACGCCCAGGGAACATAGTTAACCCTTAGCGCGCCCCCTGCAGGTTAACCCCTTCACTGCCAATGGCATTTACACAGTAATCAGTGCATTTTTATAGCACTG
>BLSH010023164.1:56107-71727 GCA_018402905.1 Glandirana rugosa
TTTTAAAATGTAATTAGTACACTGAGTGTGGGATGTTACTCACCTGGGTGGGTGTGTCTTGTTTAATGAGTACCTCTATAACAAGAGGTGCATCAGCACTATGTCTTTGTAGTGATTAAGCTCGTTATATACGAGTGAAACGCGTCTACCTCATATCTTACCTGCATTTGCCTGACAATAAAACAGCAAGCTTTTTACTGTCCGTGGAGTGCCGTTTTACCTTTTTCTTCTCTTATGCACATGGCAGCGAGCCAAGAACAGCACCCGGACACACTACAGATTTTCTCCCCACTGGCTTGAGCGGTGTATTCTTCTTTTGCTTATACCTGAGTGCTGCCGGCACTGGGGAGCTACAGTTCATTGAGGGAACCATGAATGCCAACATACTGAAGCAGAGCATGATCCCCTCTCTTCGGGGACTGGGCTGCAGGGCAGTATTCCAACATGATAATGACCCCAACACACACCTCCAAGACGACCACTGCCTTGCTAAAGAACTGAAGGTAAAAGTGATGGACTGGCCAAGCATGTCTCCAGACGTAAACCCTATTGAGCATCTGTGGGGCATCCTCAAATGGAAGGTGGAGGAGTGCAAGGTGTCTAACACCCACCAGCTCTGTGATGTCGTCATGGAGGATTGGAAGAGGACTCCAGTGGCAACCTGTGAAGCTCTGGTGAACTCCATGCCCAAGAGGGTTAAGGTAATGCTGGGAAATAATGGTGGTCACACAAAATATTGACACTTTGGGCCCAATTTGGACATTTTCACTTAGGGGTGTACTCACTTTTGTTACCAGAAGTTTAGACATTAATGGCTGTGTGTTGAGTTATTTTGAGGGGACAGCAAATTTACACTGTTATACAACTGTACACTCACTACTTTACATTGTAGCAAAGTTTCATTTCTTCAGTGTTGTCACATGAAAAGATATAATAAAATAGTTACAAAAATGTGAGTTGTGTACTCACTTTTGTGAGATACTGTATATGCTACCTCTGGACTTTAGGGGATCTCGTGGGATACACCTTTTCCTATTTTTCTTTGCCATGATCGCCCTGTGCCGAGTCTCCAGCTGGGTGCCGCCGGTATCACCCCTTCAGCTCCCGGGTTGTATGCCTTCCACTGTCGCCCTTGGGGATCGGCTCTTGGAGCTATATAGCTGAATGGTAAGTATGGGGACCCTTATCTGCAGGCCCCCCGCTTTATGTCTAACCACAACTATTCATCATTGTGTGTTATATTAAAGAATGTGAGATTTTGGAATCAATATTCAAGGACTTTTAAGGTGCCAGAAATAACGTTACAAAAATTATTTAAAAATAAAATCCATGTTTTTAGTAATACAAATCTTAAAAAAATGTTGTATGAGCTCAAACATTTAATCATCATTGTACACTCAGCTGAGATTTCGTAGGGCCACAATTTGGAGTTACACCACTGGCCCTACGAAATCTCAGGTAAAATATGTTATTGATTTAGCACTATTATATGATACTCCCTAAGGGATGTATGATCAATACTCACCCTTTTTGGGAGTTCAAATACATTGATACCTATATACATGAAACCTTTGTAGGTCACTGGATATCCCTTCTTCTGTAGTTGGCAAGGCTCTCAGGATTGGACATAAAAGAAGAGACACAAGAGGAGCACATGCATCCTCTCCTTTTAATTGGAATTTTTTCGTGAAATAGGTAGGTTAAATAAGTTGGCCTTTTGAATGATTTGTCTAATAAGAATAGATATATGTTACAGCATTGCATTATGTCTCTGTAGCTAATTAATATATATATGTTGCAGCATTATATTCTGCTTTTGTAACCAACTGTATTATTACTCATATTGTGTGTTATTCATACATTGTATTTTTTGTATTCCTAGTATCTACTCTATAAAGCCCCTATAAGTCTCCTGATGAAGCCCCATTCAAGGTGAAACATGTTGAGCAAGGACAGCTGAGTGTACAATGATGATTACATGTTTGTTTTTATACACCATTTTTTAAAAATTTGTATTAATAAAAACATGGATTTTATTTTAAAATAATTTTTGTAACCTTATTTCTGGCACCTTAAAAGTCCTGGAATATTGATTCCAAAATCTCACATTCTTTAATATTTACGATAATGGATGTGGTACCATTTCGGCCCCCCATCATCCCCTTTTGCTATACATATTGTGTGTCATACTTTAATTGGATTTTTCCTTATAGATACCCTGCATCCACTCCTGAAGAAGCGAGCAGAGCTTGCGAAATGCGTTGAGTTTAAAGATGCATTTGCTACACTACAACATTACTGTAATACTAATTTTTACATTCATCCATGTTTTATGGTTGCAAATATTGTATACCATGCTGTTTCCCTCAAGTGGATATCCATGTCCATGTTTGACATATGATGATGTCTATACATCTGTCAATAAACTTTTTTACTTTACATACCTGATTCATGTGTTTGACCTTATGCTCACCTCATATAAAGTCCCACGGACGCATTTTGTTTGTTTCTATTGCATTATTATGGGGAAGGAAGTGTGTCATAAATACCAGACCATGTCTTTTGCTTATTTGCTGAACGTGCCTATGGGATTGCGAACACAGCTACAAGCCTCATTCTTCTATGCCTGGTGCCAGCCCTCTTTAAAATATTTAAGTGTCAACTTACCTGCCTGGTGCTCCCAGTTATACACATGTAACTATGCCCCCGTTGCTTTCTACTATTAGAGCGGACTTACAAAACTGGGACCGCACTGCCTTTTCCTGGATGAGCCGAGTCAGTGTCTTTGGCTGGGTTCACACCTCCGACGGCTCCAGTTCACAGCAGGGGTCCAATACATCCTGGTTCACCATTTCAGGTCTGATTTCAGCCCGAATCTTGGGCTGAATTCGAGCCTGAAACAAACCAAAGACGCACAGGGCTCCTGTGCAAATTCACAGCGGAGCCACAGCAGAGATATGTGAACCGGCTCCAAAGAGACATGTCCTGCTATTGCAAATTTTCCAAAGACGCCCATTTCATTGGCACAGTCTTTCTTCTCAACCCTTAACAGCTTGTTTTTGAAATACATCTGGAATGGGAAAAGTCCTCGCCTGGCACTTCGCACAATACAGTGCTCTAGAAATAGAGGAAGTATGGGGGTACTGGTCATTCATAAATATTATGAAGCAGTAGCTCTGCAACGGATCTTAGATTGGTACCACAATGTGACCACTAAATTATGGGTACCACTTGACAAATTCCTAGCAGGCCATAACTTGTCTCATGCCCCCTGGCTTCCACGGGAGTGTCAGGGATTATCCAAGCTTACCTCTCCTACAGCTCTCCATGCCTTGGCTATTTGGAATATATTAAACAAGCAGGGACAGCTTGCCCCTGTGATTTCTCCCTTAGCTCCCTTGGGGGGGGGGGGGGGGTTCCCCTGGTTCACTACGGGAGAGCAGCTCTCCTTTTTCAGGTGAAGGTCAGCTGACGGAGAGATGAGATGTGGCAGGTTTGTACAAGATCAGGGTTTATTGTCACTGGCTAGTCTGAGAATGCAATATGGATCCTTCCCCATGGATGATTGGCGCTATAGATAGCTCCAACACTTTGTTCGCAGCCAACCCCAAAATATTCGCACCCATAACACGGCATCCCCCACTGAGCGGTATTTCTACCTCTGCGATTTCTCATGATATCTCAGTGCTGTATGACATGTCAGCATCTCTTCACCGAAACACAGTTGGACCATCTCTATCGTCTCACTCACAAGAGTTCTGTGGACACAAAAATGCAGGAAAATGGTTTTAAAATACTTACCCTGGGGTATAGGGTGCCCTCTAAGCTTGCTAGGATTTACCTATCTGTGTCTGACGCCTGTTGGAGGGAATGTGGCCTTAGGGGATAATTTCTCCACAATTGGTGGGAATGCAATATCAAATTAGGGCTATTCTGGATATTGAGCTCCCCAGCTCCCCACTGGAGTTGCTGCTGCACGTCCCCACCATTCCTCTCAGCTATTAGTCTGTCTTGCCTCACCTACTCAATGCAGCCAGGCAACTAATTCCTATATACTGGAAGAGACCACAAATTCCTACTTGAGCTGATTGGACCCTCTTAGTGAATAACATAATAGTTACATAGTTACATAGTTAGTCAGGTTGAAAAAAGACACAAGTCCATCCAGTTCAACCAAAAAAAAAAAAAATGTATATACATATATATATACATATATATATATATATATACATATATATATATATATATATACATATATATATATATATACACACACACACACATACAACCAAATAATCCCATATACAATCCTTCACCCAGTTGATCCAGAGGAAGGCAAAAAACCCCAGCAAAGCATGGATCCAATTTGCTATAACGGGGGAAAAAATTCCTTCCTGATTCCCCGAGAGGCAATCGGATTCACCCTGGAATAGCTGCTAAGGAGTGGATGGTGAAGTGTAAAGATCGTTATGACAAGTTCTATAATATATGGGCCACTTGGATACACTACACTAGCAAGGCTGCACCGGGTTCTCAGGGGGCTCTACCTGCCACAACCCTTCTCCCTGATGGGAGTTGGAGTGTGGGAGCTCCTGAATCAATAGCCGATCTAGATCGACCATTACACCCACGTATATACTTTGTTGACTGAATGCTTCATGGAGTACTGTTTTGTTATGTTTTAATTTGTATCTTCTTGCCCCCCTCAACCTTATCCTCCCCTAGTTTCTAATCCACGTTACAAGGTCTGAGTCATATTTAGCCTTATGTAGCTATGGGTTATTTGAGGAGACACATTTATGCCTATGTTCATCAGTTACAGTATGGTTATGTTGTTCTATGTTGTTCTGATGCCCCCCTTTATCCGGTCATTATGCTGTGTACCATGACTGACACCAATGTGGACCTGTCTGTATGTGTTTTTCCTCCTCTATGGAGTTTTGTTTTATGACTTTTGTATATTAAATGATGAAAACCTTAAATAAAGATTACATTTAAAAAAAGCCTTTACAGGTTGCTTTAGATTTACAGAGGAGGTCTAGTGTTAGATTTACTGCCCTCGACCTGACGTTCATGGTGATACCTCACATGCGTGGTGCAATTGCTGTTTACATACGACACGAGACCGATCCTTGCATTTGCCTTTGCGCAGGAACACGGGGGGACAGGGTTGCTTTACTTTTTTTATTATTATTATTTATTTTGCTCTTTGATTTTATTTTTAAACTTTGCCTTTCATGTATTTTTTTGTTTTTTATCATTTTTATTGTTATCACAGGGAATGTAAATATCCCCTATGATAGCAATATGTAGTGACAGGTACTCTTTTTTGAAAACTTTGGGGTCTATTAGACTCTATAACTCTCCTCTGCCCTTAAAGCATCTGACCACACCAAGATGGGTGTGATAAGATGCTTCTCCAATTTAAAAATGGTGCTGTTTATATCCGGCGAAACCAAAGTGATGAAATGCTCATAGTTTCTGGTTTCTTAGGCCATAGAGAGGATTGGAGCCATTCTGGTCAACGATAAGCTTTATGGTCAGCTGGTGGAACCACCGGGTACATTCTTGGGTTTGCAGATGGGACAGGAGAGCCCGAGAAAACCATAGAAGGCGGCAGGAGGGGGGTACGTCCCATCCCACTGCTTGTAAAAGCAATCTAGCGGCTGCTGATGAGCCGCTAGGATTGCTTTTACATTAAAGCCGACCTCCGGCTGAAAAAAAAGATACTAAGATTATGCCTAAAAACCTGTAGCATCATCCCAGTATAACCGCTCAAAGTCCGGTATTGTACATTGCTGGTCCTTGGGCACATATTGTACTGTTCGAAAAAAGTGAACCTAACTGATTCCTCCATTCACATTGATCAATCTGGATGAAGACATCTCTGCCAGAAAAAGTGTCTGGTATGCCCACCATTAGAATATACTGCCCTGCATCCACCCACTTCTAATGATGGGCATACATGCAATGTTTATTTTTTTTTTCGTGCAGTCCATGGGCTGCACAAAAAAAAAGAACCCAACAGATTCCTCCATTCACATTGATCGATCAAGAAATCTCCCTCTGACAACCCCAACCCCCATGCATTGGCATTTATCTCTTTTGTTTAACTGCGGTGGTGAAATCACCTCCTAAAGCACTGTGGTCACTGATTTATGTATTCTGAAAGCAAACCCTGTTGCTGTCAGAAAAAGCAGATCAGTGCTGCAGCTGAATCGCGTACCTGCAAAGCAAACAATGGTTAACAATAAAACACAGTAACAATAAAACATTAACTCAACAAAACAACAGCTTTTTCTATTGCAATCTGTGCTAAAAAAGAGTAAAAATTATATGCCAAAGAAAAGGGGCGATCCACCCTTTGACCACCTCAGCCCCCATGCTTCGGCATATGTGCTCTTTTTTTTAACTGCGGTGGTGAAATCACCTCCTACAGTGCTGTAGTCACTGATTTATCTTTTCTGAAAGCAAACCCTGTTGCTGTCAAAATAAACAGGTCAGTGCTGCAGCTGAATGGTGTTCCTGCAAAGTAAACAATGGTTTAACAATAAAACATTAACTCAATAAAACAGCAACTTTTTTTTTAATTGCAATCTGTGCCAAAAAAGAGTAAAAAATATATGCCGAAGCATAGGGGTGATCCGCCCTCTGACCACCCAAGCCCCCAAACTTCGGCATATACGCTATTTTTTTTAACTGTGGTGGTGAAATCACCTCCTACAGCGCTGTATTCACTGATTTATGTATTCTGAAAGCAAACCCTGTTGCTGTCAGAATAAACAGATTAGTGTTGCAGCTGAACGATGTTCCTGCAAAGCAAACAACGGTGAACCATTAAACACAGTATCAATAAAACAGCAACTTTTTCTTTTTTTATTGCAATCTGTGCCAAAAAAGAGTGAAAAATATATGCAGAAGCATAGGGGTGATCCGCCCTCTCACCACCCCAGCCCCCATTCGGCATATACGTTCTTTTTTTTAACTGTGGTGGGGAAATCACCTCTTACAGCGCTGTAGTCACAGATTTATGTATTCAGAAAGCAAACCCTGTTGCTGTCAGAATAAACAGATCAGTGCTGCAGCTGAATGGCATACCTACAAAGCAAACAATGGTTAGCAATAACATCCTGAGCTTATCCCTACTGGGGACAGCCCTCTTCTCCTGGTCCTTTTCCTTATTTCCCTCCTACCCTCTCCTGCCATCCTACTTTCTTTCCCCCTTCCCCTATTCCCACCCTACTAATTATGTACTGAAGCATTTACAACTTGAATCCCTATGCCTATGGGACAAAACAAGATTATTTTTTTTCTATTGGAATTATACTCACCCCTTGACCACGCTTTGTGCCAGGGCTTTAGCTATTACTTAATAACTTAATTCTTGTGTAATTATCCGGACACCCATGCGTTCACATTTACTGTTATCTGTAACTGTGTTCTGTTTTAAACCCAATAAAAAATATTTAAACGGAAGTTATAGCTGTAGGCAGTGAGAGACTTAGGCGTCTTCTTGTGGGGTAGGAGCACCTTTCCCCTAGTGGTTTCTTTGATGAATTATTAAGGGTCATCATCAAAAGGCATGTGTAAAAGATGCTTCTTACAAGCTGGTCCAGCAGACCAAACGTTTAGTCACAAAATCCAGAGATAAGGGCCATTTTAGAAACTTGTCAAATTACATTTTCTAGGGTTGCCACATAAAACAATGATGGTAAGGGCGTCAGCTGCAATAGAGCGCAGGGTCATCAAAGACAGATTCCTGGTCTCTATTTATTTGTCATGTCCAGTAGTCAATACATGGCAGCAATAGCTAGCTGCAGGGCTGGACCTGAAAGAGTGAAGGAGGCTTTTCGGAGGGCTTAAAAAAACATAAACAGAATTTTTAAAAGAGGGAACATCCTCATTTGGAAATGTAAGATGTTTATTAGGAACTGAAATACCAGAATCCAACACTGGAACAGCCCATTTCTTAAAATCCTTGTCCATAGGAGAAATTTCAGCAAAATGCACATAAGAGTAATGAATTCCAACTTTTTTTTTTTATCCATATATTATAAAAGCTAATCATAATTAGAAAAAAAGGAATCTGTGGTACTTGTAAGGCCACGTTCACAAGAGGCGTATGCATCTATGTCCTGTGTGAGGACTTAACTCGCATAGGGATGCATAGGTGCTCTGTGTATCCCCGTGCAGGAAGTTGCATAGCTGTCAATTGGGACACAGTGGCTGCTCAAACACCTTTTTTAGCTTGAATTTACCTTTACCCCCTCCCCCACCCCAGTCACAGCACCTTCCTCTCACCTACCACCCCCTTCCCCCTTATCTTTCTGAAGGTGAACTTATACCAAAAGTGATTGTAAACATTCGTATTTAGGGCTCTTTCACACAGGTGGGTCCATTTTGACGGACTCCGCTGCTCAGCAGGGATCAATCCGTTGTTCCCCGCTGAGCCGGCAGATGGCAGGCCAGTCTCTTCTCACTGTGCAGAGATGGATCTGTCAGAGCCCCCGCTCACCTCTATGGGGGATCAGATGAAAACGGATCTGCCTGTCCATTTTTATCCGATCTGATCTGCCAGATGGATGGAAATTAGGGTTTCCAACCATCTGGATTTAGCGGATAGGATGTCAGTGGACATGTCAGCGCTGACATCCGTCGCTCCATAGAGGTTAATGGTGCGTCCGTTCAGGTCCACCTGAAAAACTGACAGGCAGACCTGAATGGAAGAGCCCTTAAAAAAGAAAAAGCTTACGAATATGTTATACTTACCTGCTCTGTGCAGTGGTTTTCCACAGAGCAGCCCCCATAACAAGTCTTTTTGTTTTTCACTCAAAGAGAAAATAAAAACACAAGGATAGCCATCATAGCTAAAACTATCTTATGCTATTAATTTATCCTACATAAACATATCTTATTATAAAGATAACTAATCCTACATAAACATATATTCTACTATCTTATCCTACACAAATAAATCTTATTCTACTAACTTATCCTGCATAAATACATAAATATATCATATTCTACTAGTTATAAAATTTCGATTTTTCTTAATTTTTTTGTATTTTTTTTTTTTTTTTACTCAAAGAGAAAAGACACAGTATGGTATAGCCATCACACTTACTATCATACCTAAGGCTATCTTATTCTACTAATTTATCCTATATAAACATATCTTATTCGAATGATAACTACTATCATATTCTACTAACTTATGCTACATGAATATATCTTATTCCCCTAACTTGTCCTACATAAGTTATAACTAACACACTTTTTTTTAACTTTTTTTTGTATTTTTTTTCCACTCAAAGAGAAAAAAACACACAGTAGCCATCACAGCCACTTACTATCATACCTAAACCTATCTTATCCTACTAACCTATCCTACCATTTTTGTTAATATATTGACATTTTTGATAAACTTCATTCTTAAGCTGCAACTTACACTAATAAATCCACATTTTGTTTAACTTTTTCAAATTTCTAAATTTTTGTAGTTTTTCTGATCTTCACTTAAAGCTACTTATGTCATTATGTCACCTCTGTAGTCTCTGGAACTAGAGAGGGGGGTATACACGACATGTCATAGGACAGGAAGTGGCTGTGTGATGCCAATCCTACCTAAAATTATCTTATTCTTTTTTTTAACAGAAAATTTTTATTGACAATTCAGCATTTCAAAACTCAATGTTGCATAGATACATTCTGATACGTTCAGCATAATTTCAACGTAAATTGTTCATGCAGGAGAGTATCTCCGCATTGATACGTCATATGATCTAGTACAACCAAACCTACTATATGGGCTGAAGTGACGACATCTTATATTGGTAGATTGCGTTAAAGTTCTGCGTTAATAGATTGAAATCTGAATCTTCCTTCCCACGGGGGGAGGAGAAGAAAGGCCCCAGCTATCCACTAGCATCCACCCAACTGGTCCAAACTTTGTCAAATTTAGCCGGGCACTGTCTACTTTTGTATGTGAGTTTGTACAGGGGCAGCACTGACCTGACCGAGTGTTGCCATGTTTCACAGGAGGGGGATTCCTTCGCCTTCCACTTCAAGAGTATTTCCCTTCTAGCACAATAAAGGGAGAAGGTAATACAGAGTCTAGTGTATCTGTCTCCCTCAATGTCCTCTAGGTGGCTCAACAGTAGCACCAAGGGATCCACTGGTAGCTGAGTATTGCACAGGTCGTTCAGTGTGGCGGCTACCTGTTCCCAATATGGCTGAATTTTGGTGCAGGACCAAACAAAATATCAGAATGTACCTTTCCACATCTGGGGCATGTCGAGTCTCTCTGGGGATATATTTGGGCTAATCTATGGGGCGTGTAGCAGGCCCTATGGAGGAATTTGAGCTGGACGAACCTATCTTTTGCAGCTATCATAGATGGAATATATGTAGAGACACAGTCCTCCCACTCCTCGTCCCCAAGGGCTGGGATATCAGCACGCCATTTGTCCAGGGAACGGGTGGGTTTGTCGTTATGAGCTACCGTTGAATAAAGATACAGGGTAGAGAGAGGTTTGCCCATTGCACTGGAAATTAGTAGTCATTCTATGGAGTCAAGGACAATGGGCTCGGGAAACTGCGCTCTAAGGGCATGTTGTAGCTGGCAGTAGCGAAACCTAAAAGATTCTGGGAGTGAATATAGAGTTCTCAGCTCTTGAAAGGGCATGAGCTTGCCAGCTCGTATCACGTGCTTTAGGGTGGTGATCTCCCGCCTTGCCCACACTGATGGATCTGGTATTGTCTGTAGATGAGGGAGTAGCGGGTTGCCCCATAGTGGTGTGTATGGAGAGACATGAGAGGGTTTCCTAAAGATCGCCCTAGCCTCCTGCAAAACCTTCATGGGAGTTGCCATTGAGGATTGGGCTCTTGCACCTCTAAATACTACGTTGCTCAAGGGCCGCATAGGACCCCAATATGGCCGCCTCCAGGGTAACTGCTGGGTTCTGTTTGGGTTGGGAGAACCACCATCTCACTGTAACCAATACAGACGCCCAGTAATATAACCGAAAATTGGGGAGCGCCAACCCGCCCCCAGACAGAGGGGGGTATAAAACTTTGTGGCAACCCTAGGAGGTCTACTGGCCCAGATGAAGGAACCCAATATCACCTCTAACTTTTGAAAGAAGTGCTTGGGGATGAGGTGTTATGGAAAAAAATAAATGAATTTGGGCAGAAATATAATTTTTAAAAGGTTGACTCTACCTACAGGGGTCAGGGGAAGCGTCCGCCAGGCTGCGCACTTAGTCAGAAGTTGTGAAAGGAGGGGCTGTATATTCTTCCCCAGGTATTCCCCAAGGTCCGGACCCATCCTAATACCCAAATAGGTGAACTCATCCACCCATCGAAGAGGAGTACCCGTGTCCAGGTGGGGAACCGAGGGATGCAACGGAAACAATACCGACTTATCCCAGTTCCCGTGAATTCCAGAGAAGCGCCCGAATCTTTCAAACAGAGTCAATGCTGTCTGCAGTGACAAAGAGGCATCAGCTAAATATATAAGGGTGTCGTCCGCATAGAGGAATAGTTTCTCCTACAGCTGGGGCACCACAACACCCCTCACACCATCCGTGGCCCTGATCTGCACCGCGAGCGGCTCTAAGGCCAGAGTGAAAAGAGCCGGGGATAGGGGGCACCCCTGGCGTGTTCCGCGACCGAGTGGGAAGAAAGTGGAGAGAACGCTGTTCATTTGAACTGGAGCATTCTGGTCAGAATATAGCATTTTCAACCATGACAGAAAACCCAGGCCGAACCCAAATTTAGATGCACTGCCCAGAGGTAGCCCCACTCCATGGAGTCAAAGGCCTTCCCCGCATCGAGTGAGGCCACCACCCCTTTGCGTTGGCTATGTGTGTAAAGAGTCTCCTACAGAGGCGTAACTAGAACCTTCAGGGCCCCGGTGCAAGAAATTATGAAGGGCCCCCCGACCCCTGGCCAGGGCCCTTCCCTCTTCCCACTGATCCTGGGGCCCTTTACTCCTATTGTGGGTCCCTTTATTACGGTACTGCAGTGGGGCCCTTTCACAAGTTCTGCAGCAGGCCCCAGGGGGACCAGGGAAGCACACAGGGGCCCTGGGAACAGCAGAAGACAAGTAAACTGGATAGAGGAAAATGGAGGAGATTGGGTCCTCTAAATGCCACCCCCCGCCATCCCTCCTATTCAGGTGTACAAGGGAGGCACATGGGCCCCCTGGACCATGGGGCCCGGTTGCAATTGCAACCCCTGCAACCCCTATCGTTACGCCCCTGGTCTCCTAATATTAATGTCTGTGCCCTTTCCTGGCATAAAGCCCATTTGGTATGAGTGGACCAGCTCAGTAATGACTGAATTCAGTCTTTTGGCAAGGACCTTGGCCAGTAGCTTTGCATCCGTGTTAAGCAAGGAGATAGGGTGATACGAAGAGCAAAAGGAGGGGTCCTTCCCCGGCTTGGGGATCTCCACTATCACTGCTTCACCCACAGATGGTGGGAGGGAGTCCGTTTTATGTGATTCGCTAAACAGGGTCTGAAACCCGGAGGTGAGTTCTGTGGCATATTGCTTATAAAATGATCTTATTCTAATAACTTATCTTACGTAAACCTATTTTACTTATGCTAAATAATTGACATAATTTATAACTAACACACTTTTTTTTTTTATCATGCAAAGAGGGAAAAAAAGCACACATCTTAAACCTAATAACTTATCTTACACAAACCTATCTTACTTATCTTACATAAACGTATGTTATTCTAATAACTTATCCTACATAAATAAATCCTACTCTGCTAACTTATCCTACACAATTTACATAACTTATAACTAACAGCCTTTTTTTTTTTTAAATCACACATCTTAATTCTAATAACTTATCTTGCATAAATAAATGATACCACTTAAGGACCGGAAGAATTTCCCACGTTAGGACCAGAGCACTTTTTTTTTAATTTGGCACTGCACCGCTTTAACTGGTAATTGCACGGTCATGCAATGCTGTACCCAAACTAAATTTATGTCCTTTTTTTCCCCACAAATAGATCTTTCTTTTGGTGGTAGTTTTTCACCACTGCGCTTTTTATTTTTTGCGATATAAAGGAAAAAAGAATAAAAATTTTGAAAACAAATGATATTTTCAACTTTTTGTTATTAGAAAAATACAATAAACTAAATTTTAGTCATCATTTTTTGCCAAAATGCATTCAGCCACATGTCTCAGGTAAAATTAGGGTATATTTATTGGTTTGCGCAAAAGTTATAGCATCTACAAACTAGGGTACATTTTCTGGAATTTACGCAGTTTTTATTTTATGACTGCCTACCTCATTTCCTGAGGCGCTATAATGGAAGGGCAGTACAACCCCCCCCCCCCCCAAATGACCCCATTTGGAGAGTAGACACCCCAAGGAATTAGTTGTGAGGCATGTTGAGCCCATTGAATATTTTATTTTTCTGTCACAAGTGATTGAAAAATGACAAAAAAAAAAATTACACAAAGTTGAAATGATATATTGCTCAAACATGCCATGGGTATATGTGGAATTACACCCCAAAATACATTCTGCTGTCTCTCCTGATACCACATGTGTGAGACTTTTTGTGAGTCTATCCATGTACGGGACCCCGAAAACCAATCACCGCCTTCAGGATTTCTAAGGGCGAAAATTTATGCCTTCACCCACACTACCTATCTCAGTTTTGGAGGCCATGAAATGCCCAGATAGCAAGCCCCCCCCCCCCCCAAATTACCCCATTTTGGAAAGTAGACACCCCAAGCTATTTGCTGAGAGGCATGTCGAGTCTATGGAATATTTTATTTTTTTGTGGCAAGTGATTGATTAATGACAAAAAAACAAAATTACACAAACTTGTCACTGAAATGATATATTGCTCACACATGCCATGGGTATATGTGGAATTACACCCCAAAATACATTCTGCTGCTTCTCTTGAGTAGGGGGATGCCCCATGTGTGAGACTTTTTGGGAGCCTATCCGTGTACGGGACCCCAAAAACCAATTGCCTCCTTCAGGATTTCTAAGGGTGAAAACTTATGTCTTCAACCCACATCTATCACAGTTGCGGAGGCCATGAAATGCCCAGATAGTAAACCTCCCCCCCAAATGACCCAATTTTGGAAAGTAGACACCCCAAGCTATTTGCTGAGATGCATGTTGAGTACATGGAATATTTTATATTTTGCCACAAGTTTTGGGGAAATTACAATTTTTTTTTTCTCACAAAGTTGTCACTAAACGTTGCTCGCACGTGCCATGGGAATATGTGGAATTGCACTCCAAAATACATTCTGCTGCTTCTTCTGAATACGGGGATACCACATATGTGAGACTTTTTGGTGGTCTAACCACGTATAGGACCCCGAAAACCAAGCACCGCCTTCATGCATTCTAAGGGCATAAAATTATGATTTTACTCCTCACTCCCTATCACAGTTTCGGAGGCCATGTAATGCCCAGATAGCACAAAACACCCCCAAATGACCCCATTTTGGAAAGTAGACACTCCAAGCTATGTGCTGAGAGGCACGTTGAGTATTTTGCCTGTCTCGCTTTTTGTCATAACGTTTTGAAATTTGAAAAAAAGAAAAAAAAATACATTTTCCATTTATTCCTTAATTTTCCAAAACAAATGAGAGCTGCGAAATATGCACCATGCCTCTTAGCAAATACCTTGGGCAGGGCCATCTTAACAGCATCATGGGCCCCTGGGAAAAGTAATGCACTGGGGCCCCTGCAAGTCTGTCCCAATTTTCGCACCTACTCTCAAGAATTAAAGTATAAATAGTTGATAGATTTATTAGATTATGCGTTTATTAGATTTGATAGATCTGTGCTGCAACAATCCTGCAACCACGTGCAATGTACGGGGTTGTGGGGAGGTGATACAGCATTTTGTGGCTCTGGCTGCATGAGCAAACCGCTCATCCACATGGCCAGAGAACCTTTTTTTTTTTACTACTTTTAAACATTTTTAACAATTCTGTTGAATAGATCAGTGGTTCTCAACCCTGTCTTTAAGTACCCCTAACAGGCCATGTTTTGGGAATTTCTCTTAGGGCTCTTTCACACAAGCGGAGCCCGCTTTGACAGGCTCCGCTGCTCAGCGGGGATCCATCTGTTGATCCCTGCTGAGCCGGCAGATGACAGGACAGTCTCTGCACTCCGCGCAGAGACTGACCGGTCACAGCTCCACTCTCCTCTATGGAGAATCGGATGAACACCGACCGTCTGTTCGTGCTCATCAGATCCGATCCGCCAGGTGGATGGAAAATAGGGCTTCCATCTGTCTGTTTCTGGGGGATCGGAGCGGATCGGGTGTCAGCGGACATATCACCGCTGACATCCGCCGCTCCATAGAAGTACATGGAGCGTCCGTTTGGGTCCGCCTGAAAAACTGACAGGTGGACCCAAACGATCCGTATGTGTGAAAGAGCCCTTAGATAAAATAGCTGCCCAAAATACCAAGACATTTACTTTGATTTAAAGCACCTGTGCAAAATAAAGGAAAACCTGAAAACATGGCCTGTTGGGGGTACTTGAGGACAGGGTTGAGAACCACTGGATTAGATGAATGAACAGGAAGTTTTATGAATTGAACACAGTGAATGA
>BLSH010023164.1:108556-137533 GCA_018402905.1 Glandirana rugosa
CGATATAGGGCCATAGTAAAAAATCTCGACCGCCAGCCGATAGGTTCCCATTGCTGACTAGGTCGAGCCCTCGGCGAGCCAGCAATGGGGTCCCCCACCCTCCCCTGTTGGGGGGAGGGCGGCGAGAAGAGGCCGGTGGGCAGGGTGGCCCTCTGGCCTCACTGCTAGGCCGTGCAGGCGGCCGACCTTCCTCTGGACTGTCTTCGGCATTAGCCGAGGCTAGCCCAGAGGAAGCCGTTTAAGGCCTTCACTGCTGTGAAGGCCAAATGTGCCGCCGATAGCCGCGGTTAAAAATTTTTTTACTGTCATAAGTCTTAGCGGCAAAAACCGTTAGATTTATGACACAAAATCTGATCACTTTTATTGCTATCACAAGGAATGTAAACATCCCTTGTGATAGTAATATATGGTGACAGGTACACTTTTTGGAGGGCCGGGGGGTCTAAAAGACCCCCCCCCCATACCTCCTTTGCACTTCACAGTATTTAGATTGCCAAAAACGGCGATTCTGAATACTGTCATTTTTTTAAAAATTGGCGCCGATAGCCGCCGTGTAAACCGGAAGTGTCGTCACTTCCGGAATTTGCCGAAGGAGACCCGATCGGAGCCGATTACGGCTTCTGTCAGGTCTCCTTCCAGCCGGCGGACGTGCCGGATCGTCACTCCGGTCTCCCGGTGGGACGGGTGGCCGGAGAAGAGCGGCGGGAGGGGGGTTGTCCCCTCCCACCCCCTGGGGTAACGACCGAGCGGCTCCCGAGCTGGATCAGTCGTTACCCTTGGATAGCCGACCGCCAGCTCTAAAAAATGATACCGGGATATAGCCTGCAGGAGCAGGCTATGTCCAGGGAGAGCCGCTCAAACCCGACTGCCGCCTATTTACGGCGCTGGTCGGGAAGTGGTTAAGGATACCCTGGCCACTATTTCCAGTGCAGCCCCAACACCTAGACTTCATACAGCATATAAAAGTATTGTGGCTACCCTTAAAATAATCTTACAAATAGTGTTGCGGCTGCACTAAAATTAGTTCTATTGACACTTCACTACTTTGCACTTTATTTCACAAGCACAATATCATTTTTCATTTCATACTGCATATACCCGTGTAGCCATGTTTACCCTCGCGGGGGGTCACCGGTGTTCTCTCCATCCTTGATTCCGGTGTTCCGTCAGAATTGGCGACCCATCACATTAGGAAACGGAAGTGACGTTCCGTTAGCTGCGCATGCGTCTACTGCTATCGCTCATCTGACAGAACACCTGCAGCGGACATCTTACTACACCCAGCTACGTCTTCAATTGCAGAGTAATTTTAGCAATAAAGTGAGCGTATATAAACAAATATAGTATATTGACATCTGTGATGCTGTTTTGAATTTAATTTTGAAAGCCTAAAGGTTTTAGCGCTGAGCAGTGCGGGGTGTACCAAGATGGCCTCCACCACCTTTCTACTGCTGGCGTCCAGCTTCTTTCAAAATGTAACATCAAAGCAGCATCACAGATGTCAATATAATATATTTATTTATATATTCACTTTATTGATAAAATGACCGTGAAATTCAAGACACAGCTGGGTGTAGCAAGATGTCTGCTGCTGCTTCTTCTCACCGGAGGTGTTTTATCAGATTAGCAAACCTGGTAGCAATGGAGCGCATGCACAGGTGACAGAATGTCACTTCCATTACCCAACCTGACAGAACACAGGCAGTCCCATTAGGCCGCATTTACACCTGTCCGATGTGTGTCACATTTTTATCTCATTTTTTTGTTGCGTGACAGCATAGGGCAGCCCATTTACTTGAATGAGCTGCCCTATGTGCACCTTTTTCAGCACTGAGCCAAGTGTGTTTTGCATTGTGCAACAAAACACAGGACTGCTACCTACATTTGGGGTACCATTAAGAAATAATGGCTCCGCAAGCATAATGCATGTTTCCGTAAACATGGGCAGAAACGTGTTTCTGCCTGCGTTCACAGAAGACTTAGGTGTGAAAGAGGCCTAAGGGCTTTCCCACGTGTTCTGGTTTTGACAGCCCATTCATTTCAATAGGCTGCCAAATGTCCCGGAAGGCAAAAAAAAAAAAATTAACGCAAGCACTACTTTTCCAGATTGCCCTACACCAAACTGTATGGTACTGCAGTAGCATGCAGTTTGGTGTCCACAAATGGGCTGCATTTGTGAGAAGCGTATGAGGTGCTATTAACAATTACTTGGCAACCACGTGCATCTAGCAAGGGCAGCACATTAATGTACAGTAAACATGCATGGAACACACCGACAGCCACACAGATATCAAATTGGGAGTAGCAATTGTATCCGTGCGCCCCAACTGGCATGAATGGGTACAAGTTCATCCCATGTGAACAAAGCCTAAAGTACATGGGCATAAATGAGGCCTAAAGAAAATTGTTTGCATGTAAATGCTTCTGCAACTTTTACACACATATCAATGTACAGCTGCCCTATTGGACATTGCTGCTGCTCTTCAGCTGATGTGTCAGTTCCCACCGTAGTGTTGCTCTGGTGTGTGCCAAAAAAAATAATGCATGCAGTACTTTTCTTTTAGCACAGCGGGCTGTGGCGCAAAACACAAAACACAACGCTGCCACAGTACATATAACTCTATTGCAGTGTCACTCATTACATTTAAACAAAGTTCTGTGAAAATAATGTGATGTGCCAGGATCACTGGTGTGAATGGGTCCCGGCCTGGAGTTCACCTCTGACCTTCTGGTCTATGTACTTGCTCCAGATGGGCAACTGAGAAAATATGGTGAGACAGCCAGGCAGCAAGCATTTTCAGACGCAGGCTAGCAATTTCAGCCTACCTGGATCTGCAGGTTTTGCAGCTGACAGCTTACTGTAGTTATTTCTCATGGTGAACGGAATGTGAGCTTCAAGCAGAAAGAAGGGATGTATATTCATTTCCTGCAGCTTCACCCCTCATCATTTTTGCTGCCCGTCCCTGGACTTGTTCTATTTCATCCATATTTTTGTGAGATCTGAAAAACTGGACACAGTATTCTAAACATGGTCTAGAGGAGGAGGATAGAGCTCCCCCTGCTGCGGAAGCACGGGACCTCTCGCCAGACCCGTTTTGCCAAATGGAAGGGGAGACTGGTGGCAGGACTGAGGAGGCCTTCGTCCTTTTCCTGTACTGGCTGGGGAGCCGGAGGAGCTGGAAGATAGCTCACAGTGGGGGGCTAATGACCCCGACAATGTCTCTGACCCTGACGGTGAGAGTGAACCAAATGTAGTACCTGACTTAGAGGTCCAGAGAGAGGACTTCTGTACAGAACTACTACGGGATGTCACTCTCCTTAGAGCCAGAGAAAACGTGAAGGTGATGGATGGGAAACCTGTGGATCCTAATTGGGCGGTGTCTTTTCCCTACATGGCGCTTAAAAATAGGATTTTTTGACTTACCGTAAAATCCTTTTATCTGAGTTCATTGACGGAAGCAGCCTCTTATTCTTGACATGTGGGGCATGCACCTTTTACCAGGAGTAGAATAGGCAAAACATAGTTCAGACAAAAAAGCAAGCTAGCCCCTCCCAGGGGGCAGTCCTCACTCTGCATAACCCCCTCCGCCCTGCTAGCACTTCAGTTCGTAACAAGCAGTACAAACTCAGAACACAGAGGGGTGGGTGCTGCGTCAGTCAATGAACTCAGAGAAAAGGATTTTACGGTAAGTCAAAAAATCCTATTTTCTCTTTTGTTCATTGACGGACGCAGCCTCTTATTCTTGACATGTGGTGACGTCCCAAAGCAGTGTCAACCAAAGAGGGGTGGGTAACACAATAACAACCGTACCCAACGGAAAACTCTCCGGGAGGCGCCAGATGCGCCTACACCGCCGCCTGCAAAACTTTGCGTCCAAAAGCAGCATCTGCAGATGCTGACACATTAACTTTGTAAAACTTAGCAAAGGTGTGCACAGAGGTCCAAGTGGCAGCCTTGCACACCTGAGACACTGACGCTTGGTGTCGGAAAGCCTAGGAAGTACTAATCGCCCTGGTGGAATGAGCCGTGACCGGAAAAGGGGTTCTCGACCCCGAACCTCATACGCACGGGTCACAGTCTGTCTGATCCAACGAGAAATAGTGGCCGACGAGGCCGCCAGTCCTTTGCGCGGTCCATCCGCCACCACAAACAGCCGAAAGGAGGCCGTGGCCGTCAAATACACCCGCAGAGCCCTAACCACATCCAAGGAGTGCAAAGCAACCTCCCTAGGATGTGACGGGTGCGGACACAAAGAAGGAAGGACAATGTCCTCAATGTGAAAAGAGGAAACCACCTTCGGTAGAAACGAAGTTGATGGGCGCAGAACCGCCTTGTCCTTATGCAGGACCAAGTAGGGAGACCTACAAGACAAAGCCGCCAACTCAGACACCCGCCTGGCAGATGTGATGGCCACCAAAAAGGCCACCTTTTGCGAGAGCAACAGCAAAGAAATGTCTCTGATCTTTTCATATGGTGGCCTTTGCAGTACTGAAAGTACCAGGTTAGGATCCCACAGCGCCAAAGCCGCCAACTCAGACACCCGCCTGGCAGATGTGATGGCCACCAAAAAGGCCACCTTTTGCGAGAGCAACAGCAAAGAAATGTCTCTGATCTTTTCATATGGTGGCCTTTGCAGTACTGAAAGTACCAGGTTAGGATCCCACAGCGCCAGGGTCGACCGCACCTGAGGGGCCACATGACATACCCCCTGTACAAACGTACGAATCAAAGAGTGCATCGCTAATGGAAGCTGGAAAAGAATCGCTAGGGCAGAAATCTGCCCCTTGAGGGTATTCCATGCCAGTTTTTGGTCCAGACCTTGCTGAAGAAAGACCAGCACACGAGCCACTGAAAAGGAATGGGGGTTCCACCCCCCAGCCTCGCACCAAGCAATAAAAGCCTTCCAGGCGTGGTGATAAATCTTGCGTGACGTGGACTTACGTGCTCCCCCACACGTGCGGACCGCGCCATCCAGACTGAGGAAACGGCGCCAAAGCACATGCTATTTGCTCATCAGGAGAACAACCAAAAATGGCCGCTGAGCGATCACTAGAGGCCAACCACAAAATGGCCGCGACAACGGCAAGATGGTGGCCGGCCCCGAAAAAATGGCGGCAATTGTCACATGGCCAGGGGACCCAGGACAGCAGCAACGGAGGCGGGATGCGGCGGCGGGGGGAGGTGAGAGGGAAGACCAGAACCACCTACACACCGAGGGGGGAGGGGGAAGCGTACTCACCCTTCCAGGCGGGCGCAGTGGGTAGCCACCCGGGACAGACCTGCCGCCCCTACAGATGGGGAGGGAGCTGCCGGCCATGCGACACCTCGACGCGAGCCGCAGCCCGGTCACCCGCCGGCTGCCACACACGGCCCGATGCGGCTGACCCCGCAAGCCGCTAAGGGACGGCTCGCATCCGTCGGCCGCACTGGGGAGACTACATCAGATAGCCTGAGCAAATCAAAAAATTGGGGAACCGCAGACCCCAGCAGGGAGCCAGGTCCTACTTCTTGCACCAGGCAGATAAAACTGAAGTGCTAGCAGGGCGTTATGCAGGGGTTATGCAGAGTGAGGACTGCCCCCTGGGAGGGGCTAGCTTGCTTTTTTGTCTAAACTATGTTCTGCCTAGTCTACTTCTGGTAAAAGGTGCATACCCCACATGTCAAGAATAAGAGGCTGCGTCCGTCAATGAAAGAAAGAGAATATAATTTGTTGTATCAGGTGGTGAAACACAGGGAGAACGAAGTGGAACAGCTAGTAGTTCCCAAACCCTTCCGCACAATGGTGCTAGATCTGGGCCATGGGCATGTAATGGGAGGACATCGGAGTATGGAGAAAACCAGGGAGAGAATAACCCGGAGATTCTTCTGGCCTGGGTTGTATGCAGACGTCAAAGAATACTGTGGATCATGCCCTGAGTGTCAAATGACGGCCCCGTCACTCCATTTTCGCAGTCCCCTTGTCCCACTTCCCATAATTGAAGTGCCATTTGAGCGAATTGGCATGGATCTCATGGGACCAGTAGTAAAATCTGCTCGGAGACACCAGCACACCCTGGTGATCCTGGACTATGTGACTCGCTATCCTGAGTCCATACCCTTGCGGAATACCTCTGCTAAGACTATCGCCAAGGAGCTGGTCCAGGTGTATTACCCCTTTGAACTCTTGAATGGTAGACATCCCAGGGGGCTGCTGGATGTTGCAAAGGTGACGTGGGAAGGAGAGGCCACCCCCTATAGAAGCATCATCGAGCATGTCTCCTTGATGCAGGATCGAATCGCAGCTGTCCTGCCCCTCGTACAAGAGCATATGGAGCAAGCCCAGGAGGCCCAGAGAAGGGTTTACAATCGGGGTGCCAAAACCTAAACTTTCAACCCCAGAGACAGAGTGCTGGTGCTAGTCCCCACGGTGGAAAGTAAATTCCTAGCCAAGAGGCAGGGTCCCGTTGAGATGAGGGAAAGAGTAGGGGAAGTAAACTACAAAGTTTACCAGCCTGGGAAAAGGAAAAAAGGAGCAGATTTACCATGTTAATCTCCTAAAACCGTGGAAGGGCAAAGAGAGTCTATTGGAAGTGCCCACTCCCCAAAAGGACAGGTTACCCCTGACCCCGGATGTCCCCATAACCGAGTCCTTGTCTCTGATGCAACAAAACGACGTTAAGGAATTTGTCAGTAAAAATAGAGACTTTTTCTCTTCCCTACTCGGTCTGACCACTGTGCTACAACATGACATAATCATGGAACCCGGGGTCCGTGTAAATGTAAAACCTTACCTAATACCTAAGGCTAGACAAAAGGCGGTGGCCAGAGAAATAAAAACCATGTTGGAGTTAGACGCGATAGAGGAGTCCCACAGTGCCTGGTCGAGCCCTATAGTACTGGCCCCAAAGCCCGATGGCACTATCCGGTTCTGTAACAATTTTAGGAAGCTGAATGAGGTGTCTAAGTTTGATGCATACCCGATGCCGCAGGTTGACGTACTTGTGGATAGGTTGGGAGAGGCTCAATACATAACAACCCTAGATCTAACTAAGGGATACTGGCAGATCCCCCTAACAGAGTCAGCAAATGAAAAAACGTCCTTCTCTACCCCAGAGGGGTACTTTCAATACAAACAAATGCCGTTCGGTCTGCATGGGGCCCCTGCATCTTTTCAGAGGATGATAGACAAGACTTTGAGCCTGCATCGGCCCTATGCATTGGCCTATCTGGATGTCGTCATCCACAGTCCAGATTGGGAATCACATCTGCCCCGGGTGCAGGCAGTAGTAAATTCACTGACTGTAGCAGGTTTAACAGCCAACTGAAGAAGTGTGCTATAAGTCTCGAGGAGGCCAAATACCTTGGGTATGTGATTGGTCGAGGTCTGATTAAGCCCGAAACCAATAAGATCAAGGCTATTCAAAAGTGGCCCCTACTGGTGAACAAGATACAGGTTCGGGCCTTCCTGGGGATTACAGGGTATTACCGACGCTTCATCCCCGACTTTGCCACCATTGCCGTCCCTCTGACCGATCGGACAAAGGATAGAGTGCATCAGAAATGGTTAAGTGGAATCCTGAAGCTGAAAAGGCCTTCCAGAAATTGAAGCAAGTCCTTTGTGTACAGCTGGTGCTCATGACCCAGGACTTCACAAAGGAGTTTGTCGTTCAAACTGATGCCTCTGAGGTGGGACTAGGTGCTGTTCTGTCCCAGATCCAAGTTGGCGAGGAGCACCCGTTTGTCTACTTAAGCAGGAAGCTTAATAGACATGAAAAGAATTATAGAAAAAGTATATGGGGGTATTGCGCTTTTGGATGTTTGGTACTAGAAAAGGCTTGCTGCCCCCAGTGATTCCTTCCTTAATAGGAGGTGTGCATGGATTTTTGATAAAAGCTGGATGGCGCTACCTTTAGCTGACTACTCACTGAGAGTAGAAGTATGTATACAAATAAGAATAAATAAGTATAAATTAGGTGATACAGATAGTGAAACAAAAGTGTTGTAGGTTAATGTCCCCCTTAACCTGTGATAATCAGTACTCAGAATACTCTTGGTATCCCAGTGGTGTTATTATAATCAATTAATTATACTTTGTAAGATATACCAGGTAAACAAGAATGTGTAGAAAATGAATCCATACAATAAAATGCTTAAATCAATACAATAGTTATCAATACATAAAGTGCTCCGTGCTTCCTATTTGATGTGGTGACCACAAGGTATTTATAAATGATAAATAATAATAGTTGGTGAGATGTGTGCACCCCCACAGGTGTGGGATGTTCCACTAATTGACAACACAGGTATGGCAGTCCTTTTAAATTATCAGCTCAGGTGTTTCAGTCCATTCAAATTGCACAACTTCCCAATACATATACTCATTAATCAGATGATTGTACTAAATCAAATCACCGTCCATAACTTGTATAAATAAATGCCATAAATAAACAAGTGTCTTTCAGTTCTACACATTCTTGTTTACCTGGTATATCTTACAAAGTATAATTAATTGATTATAATAACACCACTGGGATACCAAGAGTATTCTGAGTACTGATTATCACAGGTTAAGGGGGACATTAACCTACAACGCTTTTGTTTCACTATCTGTATCACCTAATTTATATTTATTTATTCTTATTTGTATACATACTTCTACTCTCAGTGAGTAGTCAGCTGAAGGTAGCGCCATCCAGCTTTTATCAAAAATCCATGCACACCTCCCATTAGGGAAGGAATCACTGGGGGCAGTAAGCCTTTTCTAGTACCAAACATCAAAAAGCGCAATACCCCCATATACTTTTTCAGTTCTTACTCACCTTTGGTGAGGATTGTATTTGCAGCTTTGGGTACCTAAATAACAGAATCATCAACACTGAGGAAGTTTTTAATCAAGAAAGGGTTATCAACACCCATGACATAAATTAATTGTTTAAACAGCTCAAACACGCTTTGGAAAAATAACTCAGAGTATGGTGGGACATAGCCACATTGGAAAAGTATATAAAAGGAAAAATGACCCCCAGACACCTAAGATGGGATTTACACCCTAACGATGGCCTGGAGGATGGATCTCTGATGGAAGAATGGTTCATATTTTTTAATAAATGTGAGATGGAACTATTACAACAGATTATTAAAAGAAGGCAATATAAATTACGTGGAGTAGGGAACAAAATTGGAGAAATAAAGGGAGCCCTACAACCATTCCTGGGTCAAAAAGACTACCAGGAGAAAGAAAAAGAATTACAAGAACATATTTAAAAATATGACATCAAAATTCAAAACAAAAAACAGAAGAAATTCAAAAGGGATGTCTTAGATTACACCAATAGGAGAGTCTACAAATGGCAACATGACATAGAAGAATACGGTGAGGAGATGGAAGAAAGCTCCCTGGAGGGAGAATTGGAAGATGAAGGGGAGCCAATAGAAAGAATGAATGCTAGAACCCCTCGTACCCCCAAACCAGCAATTAGAAAACTAGACAGAATGGGAAGAGGCTACGACACACCCAAGGTTTCCTATCAGAGGGACAGCACCCCATATACTCCAAGATACAACGTTCCTACATATAACAGGTATTCACCTCTTAGAGACAGGGAAGGAGCCTCGTGTTGGTACAGAAATATAAAACCAGAATATAGGGGTTTTCATCAAGAAGGGAAGCACAGACCCCCGGGAAGATGGCACCACCAAAGACCTCCCAGGAGAACAGACTGGAGACCGTATCAACCGTATTGGAATCATCCCAGAGGAGGGGGCCCCCCAAATTACAGAAGAGAGGGAGGACCACCCAGGGAACATCCAGGAACATACAGGGAGAAAGAGGAATACAGAGCACCAAGACAGTACCCAGGAACCACTCACCCACCCTCACCCTACAGGGGATACGAAGGGAAGTACAACCAGAGGGGACCAAGGGACCAGACCCCAGAATACCGAGGAAGAATAAACGAAAGAGAGGAAAACGCGGAGGACAGAAAAGGAAAAAGAAGGAGAGAACAATAGGAGCAGGCATATATAACCTCAGTAGTATTGAACTTACACAAGAGGAATTAAGTTTATTGGATTTAGGGCTAAAATATTCACCGGAAAAACCCTTGGACGGATTTGAGGTTTTCATTGATTTACAGAAATTTTTGCAAAAACTTAACTTAAAAAGATTCTATGCCACACAGAATCCCAACAATGCTGAGCACCCCCCCCCCCCCCGAATACAAGCATACAAAATTGAAAAATAAATCCACCTTCAACCCAAAAGACCCCAGGGGGTGACTGCCTGGGAGCCTTCAGAAAAATGGTGGAAGAAGATTTAAGGAAACTGGACAAAGGTAAAAAGAAAAATGGATATGTATGGCGGAAGATAAAAAGTCTGGGTAAGAAGAAAAATATAGTTATCAGACCGGCTGATAAAGGAGGAGGGCTGGTAATACTGGACAAACAGGACTATATGGAGGAAATGGAAAACTTACTCAGTATACCGGATACATATAAGAAATTACACAGGAATCCCAAAAATAAATTTACAAGGAAACTGAAAGAATTCGTGAAAAAAGGGAAAACAAAAAGGATCCTGAATGCAAAGGAGGCAAAATACCTAGTTCCCGAAACTACAAAGACCCCGGTAATATACTATGTACCCAAGATCCACAAAAGGTTGGAGAAACCCCCTGGACGCCCTATAGTGAATGGCATCGATTCAATTTTTTCTAGACTAGGGGAATACCTAGATCAGTTTCTGAAACCTCTGGTGAAGGAAGGCAAGTCCTACTTGAGAGACAGCCTCCAACTAATTAATGAACTAAGGACTATTACAGGGGTTGGAAACTGTATCTTGGCTACAATAGATGTTAACTCCCTATATACACAAGTATTAAGCAATCAGATGGACTCAAAGGGGCGGAAAAAGCCTTACATGAAAGAACTGGACTTAAACAGGCACAAATTGACTTTATATTAGAGGGACTCAAATTATGCATGGAATCCAATTATTTCTGCCATGAAAAAGATTATTACATACAAACCAAAGGAGTAGCCATGGGAGCACGGTACGCCCCGAGCATAGCCAATTTATTTATGGATTTGTGGGAGGAGGAACATATATACAACAAGCCCCACTCAGCGCTGAAATATTATAGAAGATATATAGATGACGTGTTCATCATTTGGGAAGGGGAGGAAGACAGTTTGAAGTTATTTATGGAAGATATTAACAAAAACACATTTGGTCTTAGTTTCTCAGGAAAACATGATAAACAAGAAGTAGACTATTTAGATTTGAAAATAGCAATTGAAAATGGAACTCTCTCTACAAAAACCTATTTTAAACCCACAGACAAGAATGGATATATACCTATGTCTAGTTGTCATCACCCTAAGTGGAAAAGTAATATTCCGAAGGGAAAAATGATGCGACTCAGAAGGAATTGTGACAGATTAGAGGATTTTGAGGCCCAGGCTGACCATATTATTAACAAGTTTGTGGATAAGGGGTATAAAAAAAATCCCCTTTACTCCAAACGAAAGCATCAATTAGCTAAATGAACAGAGGGATAATGTTGGAAGAACAACGGAAAAAAGAGAGTAATCTCACAAATCAAGTTCCTACATTTATTACAGGGTTCAATAAAGATTATAAGAGAGTAGAAAAAATTATTAAGAAATATTGGCCTATCTTAAAAACAGATAAAGTACTGAACAAAGTGTTACCAAATAAACCCAAGTTTATTTACAAGAGAGCACCTACTCTGAGAAACTACTTAGTACAGAATGTGGTCAACCCTCCCAAAGAAGTGAAACTCTTCCAAGACATGAAGGGATTTTACAGATGCTGGAAATGCTTGCCATGTCGCACGATTAAAGACCAAATAAGAAAGAAAGAAACATTTAAATCTTACACAAATGGGACCCAATACAAAATCCAACAATTAATCACGTGCAATAGCACGCATGTCACATACATCATTGAATGTCCCTGTCACTTACTTTATGTAGGTAGGACTACAAGGCCCCTATACAAAAGGATCAGGGAGCATATTAACAATATCAAAAAAGGCTTTCCTAAACACAGCCTGTCCAGGCATTTCAGAGAAGTACATAATAGGGATCCTTCACTAATGACATTTTATGGCATAGATAGAATTAAGGAGCATTGGAGGGGGAGTAACAAAAGGATACAAATATCACAGAATAAGACCATGTGGATCTACCGTTTGGGGAGTCTGGTACCTGGGGGACTCAACATAGACATAGATTTAAACTGTTTTATTTCTGATTTTTAGGGCCAGTATATATTTAAAATATTTAATATATTTAAAATATTTAAATTATTTTAATTACATTTTAATTATACATCGATCTACCACTTACAGCCCTTCCTAGGTTATTCCTTACACTCGTTTTTTAGAACATCTCATAACATGTTTTGCATTAGTCAGTACTAAACATTTTTAATCCATCCACATTTTAAATCTATTCATGTTCCGGTTCTCCATATATTAATATATGTATTTGGCATTGTGGCATATATATACATTTTTATAGCATTAGGATGATATATGGAGTTTTACAGGGTAATAGCTGGCTTTGTTCTCTGATCTTAAGAGGTTTTTTAATGCACCATTATCTCTATATACTAATATATGTATTTAGTATTGTGGCATATATACACATTTTTATAGCATTAGGATGTTATATGGAGTTTACATACAGGAACATACAGGGTAATAGCTGGCTTTGTTCTCTGATCCTAAGGTGTTTTTTAATGCACCATTATCCATTATCTCTATATACTAATATATGTAGTTGGTATTGTGGCATATATAGACATTTTTATAGCAATAGGATGTTCTATGGAGTTTTACAGGGTAATAGCTGGTTTTGCTCTCTGATCTTAAGGTGTTTTTTAATGCACCATTATCCAAGGCTATTGATATACCAAGGCTATTGATATACCAAGGATACAATAAGCTCCAACTACGGGCTAATTTTGAATTCAACATTCGGTCTAATATGGGGTCATCCACAGATCACAATTTCCCAGCGGCAATACCGGGTGATAAAAATGGAGTGATTTGGCGATTAAACAGTTAACAAAGCTCATGGATGATGGACGCATCTGACACTCCCCTTAAGACAGCTATTTAATGAAGTTACTACGATAGTCTGGTTACACCTCAGAAGACGTTATACAACGAAACGCATCAAATGACCAGACTACGTGGCGCGTCATATCCGGGATTCCTGGCTCTGATCTAGCAGTAGGCGGCACGCAAGCCGGCCGTAGGGGAACCATACGAGGCTTCTTCAAAGTACATTGGTACTTTGCCACTGCACAGAGCAAGTTATCGGAATAATATATGACCCGCAATTTTAAACAGAACGTTTTTTAACAATTTGTTTTACTGGATGCAGTTTGTTTGGACATAATAAATAGAACTTTTGAAATCAGAAAGCACTATGGACCTGTCTTTTTATCTTCCATACCCTGGCTGGTAATCCCTACCATTTGAGGAATTTTGGGTTATCTAGACATCCAGCCGAGGAGCACCTTAGGACATCGGGGTCAACAAGAACAGGACCTTATAGGATTTCCCACCAGTGACCAGACAGGCGTCCTTGCGCTGTACCCCTTTGCGGGGTGGCGTCGTCCGGTAAGCAGAGGTCCTAGGGGAGCACGTGTGACTCACAAACAATGGAACATTTTTGATTGACACAACTGAAAGACACTTGTTTATTTATGGCATTTATTTATACAAGTTATGGACGGTGATTTGATTTAGTACAATCATCTGATTAATGAGTATATGTATTGGGAAGTTGTGCAATTTGAATGGACTGAAACACCTGAGCTGATAATTTAAAAGGACTGGCATACCTGAGTTGTCAATTAGTGGAACATCCCACACCTGTGGGGGTGCACACATCTCACCAACTATTATTATTTATCATTTATAAATACCTTGTGGTCACCACATCATATAGGAAGCACAGAGCACTTTATGTATCGATAACTATTGTATTGATTTAAGCATTTTATTGTATGGATTAATTTTCTACACATTCTTGTTTACCTGGTATATCTTACAAAGTATAATTAATTGATTATAATAACACTACTGGGATACCAAGAGTATTCTGAGTACTGATTATCACAGGTTAAGGGGGACATTAACCTACAACGCTTTTGTTTCATTATCTGTATCACCTAATTTATACTTATTTATTCTTATTTGTATACATACTTCTACTCTCAGTGAGTAGTCAGCTAAAGGTAGCGCCATCCAGCTTTTATCAAAAATCCATGAAAAGAATTATGCCATTGTGGAGGAGTGCCTGGACATCAAGTGGGCCTTAGATTTTCTAAAATACTACCTGCTGGGAAGGTCATTCAGGCTAGTCATCGACCATGCCACCCTTTAATGGATGTGTAGCAACCAGGAGAAAAATAGCTGGGTGACTAGGTGGTTCCTGGCCCTACAGCCGTTTAAGTTCTCTTAAGTCCCAGACTGAAAGGCTCCAAAATAACGCAGATGGTCTTTCCCGGGCCCACTGCATGGTTGGGACAGTAGCTCCAGTTGCTCCACCCCAGGGGCTTGAGCAGGGGGGGGGGTATATGTGACGTTATGCGAGGCACCACAACGGACAGGTGATACTTGTCGCCTCGCATGCAATCATTTTGAGGTGACTAGCGGGAGTCCGGCCCGGCTTTTGCCGGCCACCATGACAGAGCTAGTTCCGGCCCGGATTTTTTGGTCCACTCAAACCCCTCTCTATGTACATTTAATGATCAGGAAGAGATCTCACTAGAGCTCAATCCTGGATCTCAGGAGAGAGAAAGCTGAGAGAGCTCTGTGTGCTAATTTGGACTCTAAAAAGGTTGGCAATGTGCTTATGTTTTGTGGGTGTCGGGGACAGCCCCGCACTGTATAGAGCGGAATCTCTTTGTTTATTGTAGTGCCAGACGGTGAGGTTTTGCTTTCTGTTTCAACCTTGCAAACCTGTAAAAAATAAACCTGGCAAGCCATCAGACTTTAAAGGAATTGACATCCATGCTGAATCTTTTCCCCTACAAAGTGATCCCCACAAGCTAATCTCCCACACCACCAATGAAAGGAGCATACTTTCTGCTGACCACCAATGTAAGGAGCATGCTTTCCGCTGACCACCAATGAAAGGAGCATACACATATGCAGGTGTGCCGTTGGCCTCTACCAGGTCCTGTATACCTGGCAGAGCACAGTGCCGTGTCTGGGCATTTGCTCTCAGTAAGACTGCCTCCTGGAAATGTGTGACCTGAAAATCCCAGTAAGCAGACAGGGGTACATACTGTACATAATTCTCACGTCAGCGAGAAAGTAGAAAGTGATGCTCTGCAGCACAAAAACTGCACTGCAATTCAATAAGAATATTAACGTGTGACGGTTTCTGTAACAAAGTAGGAAAAGGAATCAAATAGGAACTGGTTTATGTAATGGGTGTAAAATAAATACAATTCTAGGTCCACGTTTTATTGTTAAGTGAAATTGTAGCCCTGTTATTTTTTTCTTAAGAGAGAAGGGTTGACGGGGAGGGAATATTTCCTTTATTATTTGGAGAAGGGTTAATTTTTTGTTCTGCCAGCCATAGGACCAATTGGCTCTTAATGTTATTGCCTTATGCTTTCCTTAGTACTTTTAATGTCACCAGGGGGTTGCTCCATTATGTTTAGTTCGACTGTCCCTATTCATATACAGGTGCTGGTCATATAATTAGAATATCATCAAAAAGTTGATTTATTTCACTAATTCCATTATATTCATTCATTCATTACACACAGACTAATATTTCAAATGTTTATTTCTTTTAATTTGGTGATTATAACCGACTAAGGAAAATCCCAAATTCAGTATCTCAGAAAATTAGAATATTGTGAAAAGGTTCAATATTGAAGACATCTGGTGCCACACTGTGATCAGCTAATTAACTCAAAACACTTGCAAAGGCCTTTAAATGGTCTCTCAGTCTAGTTCTGTAGGCTACACAATCATGGGGAAGACTGCTGACTTGACAGTTGTCCAAAAGACGACCATTGACACCTTGCACGAGGAGGGCAAGACACAAAAGGTCATTGCAAAAGAGGCTGGCTGTTCACAGAGCTCTGTGTCCAAGCACATTAATAGAGGCGAAGGGAAGGAAAGATGTGGTAGAAAAAAAGTGTACAAGCAATAGGGATAACCGCACCCTGGAGAGGATTGCGAAACAAAACACATTCAAAAATGTGGGGGAGAGTCACAAAGAGCGGACTGTAGCTGGAGTCAATGCTTCAAGAACCACTACACACAGACGTATGCAAGACATGGGTTTCAGCTGTCGCATTCCTTGTGTCAAGCCACTATTGAACAACAGACAGCGTCAGAAGCATCTCGCCTGGGCTAAAGACAAAAAGGACCGGACTGCTGCTGAGTGGTCCAAAGTTATGTTATCTGATGAAAGTCAATTTTGCATTTCCTTTGGAAATCAGGGCCCCAGAGTCTGGAGGAAGAGAGGAGAGGCACACAATCCACATTGCTTGAGGTCCAGTGTAAAGTTTCCACAGTCAGTGATGGTATGGGTTGCCATGTCATCTGCTGGAGTTGGTCCACTGTGTTTTCTGAGGTCCAAGGTCAACGCAGCCGTATACCAGGAAGTTTTAGAGCACTTCATGCTTCCTGCTGCTGACCAACTTCAGATTTAATGCAGATTTAATTTTCCAACAGGACTTGGCACCTGCACACAGTGCCAAAGCTACCAGTACCTGGTTTAAGGACCATGATATCCCTGTTCTTAATTGGCCAGCAAACTCATATGACCTTAACCCCATAGAAAATCTATGGGGTATTGTGAAGAGGAAGATGCAATATGCCAGACCAAACAATGCAGAAGAGCTGAAGGCCACTATCGGAGCAACCTGGGTTCTCATAACACCTGAGCAGTGCCACAGACTGATCGACTCCATGCCACATCGCAATGCTGCAGTAATTCAGGCAAAAGGAGCCCCAACTAAGAATTGAGTGCTGTACATGCTCATACTTCATGTTCATGCTTTTCAGTTGGTCAAGATTTCTAAAAATCCTTTCTTTGTATTGGTCTTAAGTAATATTCTAATTTTCTGAGATACTGAATTTGGGATTTTCCTTAGTTGTCAGTTATAATCATCAAAATTAAAAGAAATAAACATTTGAAATATATCAGTCTGTGTGTAATGAATGAATATAATATACAAGTTTCACTTTTTGAATAGAATTAGTGAAATAAATCAACTTTTTGATGATATTCTAATTATATGACCAGCACCTGTATACTATTTTGTATTTTCCAGTATTTTTTACTTTAACATCAATTTTTGTAAAAAAGAGAGAACTGTTAGGACTTTTGTCAGATTTTTCTTCTGTCCCATTCCAGCTCTGCTGTACAAGGTAAGATTTGAGTACTTACACTGCTGGCACCTATAATAGATTTAAAGATGTATTAATGAATACAGAGCTGCCTTAATTTGTGCCTTTTTTTATCTTCCCAGAGTTCAGCTTTTGTTTAGGTAAATATGAACTATACAGTACATATTGTCAATTCCTTATTAATATGGCATAATAGCTAATCTGCAAGCCAGCTCTCGTCTCCCTGTTAGGGGATCTATATACATTGGAAGGGTATTAAACCCTGTTGCATATTCATATTGTTCAGAAGAAATTACTTTTTATTTTCACTGTTCTTTTCAGACTGAATCCTGAGTTGGAGGGTCTGCCTTCATTATAACTGCATCAGCAAATCTCAATGTTTTAATGAAAATAAAGCTGCAGGGTCTGCATCCCTTTAGAAGTAGGAAAGACAGTTGCAGACAGAAATGGAAAAATAATTTTTGATCACAATAAATTACATGATGACTTGTGTAGAGATTAAAAGTTTTTAAGTTGCCATAGATGTATAGTGAGGGAATAAGTATTTGATCCCCTGCTGATTTTGTATGTTTGCCCACTGACAAAGAAATGATCAGTCTATAATTTTAATGGTAGGTTTATTTTAACAGTGAGAGACAGAAAAACAAGAAAAACGCATTTCAAAATAGTTATAAATTGATTTGCATTTTAATGAGTGCAATAAATAATTTATCCCCTATCAATCAGCAAGATTTCTGTCTCCCAGGTGTCTTCTATACAGGTAACGAGCTGAGATTAGAAGTACTCTCTTAAAGGGAGTGCTCCTAATCTCAGCTTGTTACCTGTATAAAGACACCTGTCCACAGAAGCAATCAGATTCCAATCTCTCCAACATGGCCAAGACCAAAGAGCTGTCCAAGGATGTCAGGGACAAGATTGTAGACCTACACAAGGCTGGAATGGGCTACAAGACCATCACCAAGCAGCTTGGTGAAAGGGTGACAACAGTTGTGATTATTTGCAAATGGAACAAAGAAAATTGAGTACTGTCTGTGATACTTTTTTAATTGCACTAACATACAATTTTTCAGGACAAGCTTAGGGGGTGTGTCCCCTTCTTCAAGGTCCAAGTAGTACTGATTCACAAAAGTTTTAGCCGAATGTTAAAAAAAGAAGAAAAAAGAGAAAGAAAAAAATCTCTGAGTGAAAGGAAAAGGAAACAAACACAAATCAATGTACAAGGCAAACGGTAATAAAGCTCAGTGAGTAGGTGAGATAAGGCAGAGGGAGACTTATAGACTTGGTAAGGGGGGGTGACAGTCACAGAGGGGGTCGTAAAACTTCAGAGTAATGAGTAAGAAAACCTAGATCTAAGTTTAAGCCGTTATTTTACGTGTAAAAAAGAAGAATCATCCTTTCCTAGATAGTTCTGAAATTCCCTTTAAGAACCAAAACATTGAGGTCTTCAATAGTGTGGTGTGGTTCTGAGAAGTGATGTCCCATAGGTGTGCAGAAATCATCTTCTTTATGTTCCTTGATGGTGTGTCTGTGTCAATCCATCCTTGTTTGCAATTTCTGTCCTGTTTCCCCAACAAAAGATCATTTGCTGCACCTATTTCATTGGATGAGGTACACAACATTACTAGAGGTACAGCTGTATGATCCCATGATATTAAAGGTTCCATTTGTGTGTGTGACACATCTAGATTTATTGATCTAGTTGCACAGTTTGCAACATTTTTTATTGCAGGGTTTGCTTCCATTATTTGTTACTTCATAATTAGAGTGAAGTTTCCTGCTGATTAATTTTTGTCTGGGATTGGGTGGTTGTCTGAAAGGCAATTTTGGGGGTTGTTGGGATATTTTATCCTCTGTTATAATGGGTTGTAAATCTTTTTATCCCTTCTAGTGCTGGGTTGTATGTAGTGACTAGAGGTACACGGTTATTTGTTTTTCTCTCTTTGTATTGGAGGATATTTCTCTTTGGGTTTTCAAGGCAGTGTTTATGCTGTTGTTGATGGTTTTGTCTTGCCAGTTTTCTGAGATGTTTATCTCTGTCCTCTGGGTCTGAACATATTCGGTGGTATCTGATAGTCTGGCTGTGAATGATGGCTCGTTCAGTGTGTTGGGGTGAAAACTGGAACTATGGAGATAGCTGCATCGGTCAGTCAGTTTTCTGTATATCTAAGTGTGAAGCTTGTCATCCCTGATGTATACTATAGTGTCTAGGCAGTTGACATGTGTGTTAGAATAATCCATTTTCAGTTTGATACATGGGTGAAAAGTGTTGATCAATGAGTAAAACGGTTTTAGATTTTCTTCACCTTCAGTCCATATCATAAAGTTATCATCAATATAGTGATAATATCTGTATGGCTTATGTTGTATGCTGTTCAGGAATTTTTCCTCCAGGTCAGCCATAAATAAATTTGCATATTGGAGTGTCATTTTGCTTCCCATAGTGGACCCATACACGGAAGATAGATGTCTTTGTTGAAAGTGAAGCAGTTGTGTGTAAGAATGAATTCAATGAGCTGTGTAACATCCTCAGCTGTGTATTTGTTGTTTGGTGAGGATGATAAGAATCTGGGACATGCAGCCAACCCATCCTTGTGAGGGATGTCACTGTACAGAGATTCTACATCCATAGTGACTAGAAGTGTATTAGGTGGTAATTGTATATTGTTGAGCTTGTTAAGAAAATCAGTGGTGTCTTGCAGGAAACTCGCAGTGTTCACGACTAACGATTTTAACATATTTTCTGCAAGGCCTGACATATGTTCAGTAAGTGTATTCATACCTGTTATAATGGGTCTGCCTGGATTTCCTGGCTTATGAATCTTGGGCAGCATGCAGAAGTCTCCAATTTCTGGATTATCTGAAATCGCATTGATAAGTTCTGAATGTAGGTGGCTTGGTATTGTTGTAATGAGACCTTTTAATTGCTTGATAAAATCCTGGGTCGGATCATAGTCCAGTTTTTTGTAGTAAGTAGTATTTGCCAGCTGCCTCTGGCCCTCTTGTATATATTTGTCTGTATCCATCACAATGACTGCTCCCCCTTTATCTGCTGGTTTGATGGATATGGCCTGATTATTGCACCAATCGTGTACAGCTCTTCGCTCCAGTGGTGAAAGGTTGTATAATATTTTCTTTTGCTAGATGGATATCAGGGATGTGACAGCCTGAAGCTGTCAATATAGGTTTCCAATTTGGGGTTGTGTCCTTGTGGAGGTGTGAAGTTGCTGTTCTTTTTCTTCTTGTTGCCTCCTATTGTCCCTGGATTGCTTTCATTATTTGTGACTTCATAATTAGAGTAAAGTTTCCTGCTGATTAGTTTTTGCCTTAGATTGGGTGGTTGTCTGAAAGCCAATATTGGGGGTTGTTGGAATATTTCTTTCAGAGTTTCATCCTCTGTTATAATGGGTTGTAAATCTTTGATTATCTTTTTTATTCCTTCTAGTGCTGAGTTGTATGTGGTGACTAGAGGTACAATGGTTATTTGTTTGCACCTTCACACATGGAAGAAACAGAATACAACTGTCAATCTCCCTCGGTCTGGGGCTAAATGCAAGATCTCACCTTGTAGAGTTTCAAAGATAATGAGAACGGTGAGGAATCAGCCCAGAACTACATGGGAGAATCTTGTCAATGATTTCAAGGCAGGTGGGACCATAGTCACCAAGAAAACAATTGGTAACACACTACGCCATGAAAGACTGAAATCCTGCAGTGCCTGCAAGGTCCCCTGCTCAAGAAAGCACATGTACAGACCTGTCTGAAGTTTGCTAATTAACATCTGAATGATTCAGAGAACTGGATGAAAGTGTTGTGGGCAGATGAGACCAAAGTCAAGCTCTTCTCGCATCAACTCAACTTGCCATGTTTGGAGGAGGAGGAATGCTGCCTATGACCCCAAGAACACCATCCCCACCGTCAAACATGGAGGTGGAAACATTATGCTTTGAGGGGTGTTTTTCTGCTAAGGGGACAAGACAACTGCACCGCATCAAAGGGATGATGGGCGTGGCCATGTACCGTCAAATCTTGGGTGAGAACCTCCTTCCCTCAGCCAGGGCATTGAAAATGGGTTGTGGATGGGTATTCCAGCATGCCAATGACCCAAAACACATGGCCAAGACAACAAAGGAGTGGCTCAAGAAGAAGCATATTAAGGTCCTGGAGTCTCCAGACCATAATCCCATATAAAATATGTGGAGGGAGCTGAAGGTTCGAGTTACCATACGTCAGTCTCGAAACCTTAATGACTTGGAGAGGATCTGCAAAGAGGACTGGGACAAAATCCCTCCTGAGAGGTGTGCAAACCTGGTGGCCAACTACAAGAAACATCTGACCTCTGTGATTGCCAACAAGAGTTTTGCCACCAAGCACTAAGCCGTTTTGTGAAGGGGTCAAATAATTATTTCACTCATTAAAATGCAAATCAATTTATAACTTTTTTGAAATGCGTTGTTCTGGGGAGTTTTTTTGTTGTTATGCTGTCTCTCACTATTAAAATAAACCTAGCATTAAAATTATAGACTGATCATTTCTTTGTCAGTGGGCAAACGTACAAAATCAGCAGGGGATCAAATACTTTTCCCCCTTACTGTATAAGTAATGATAGTATTATATGGAATAGTATAATTTCTATTGCATATCTGGAATTGGAACTTTACACAGAACTGTATGCATATTCTGTTGCGCTGGATAGATGGCTGCCTATTGTTATGTAAGGAATGTTTTTACTGTAAGAAATGTACTGTTCAGCTAATTTCCAATTTTATACGTAAGGCAAATAACATTTTTTTTTTTGGGAAAAGTTTATTTAAAGTCAAAGATTTTAAAACAGCATCCTTAAGGCTGGGTTCACACTGCCGCAAGGAGCGGCTCACAACAGGAGTCGGGTGCGCCCCAGTTCATTGTTTCTGGTCTGATTTCAGCCCAAATTTTTGACTGAATTCGGACCTGAAACCGACCAGAAGATGCACAGCACTCCTGTGCAATTCGCACCGGGGCCGCTCCGGAGATGTGTGAACCGGCTCCATAGACTCTCCTGACATGTGAATTGGATGCTGGGAAACCCGCATCCAATTTGCAAAAGTATGAACCCAGCCTAACAGCCCTCAAGACATGCTAACCATTTACTAGTCTAACAAGTGGATCTACAGTATATGCACACACTGCTCACAGTAAAGCAATAACACAAATAACAGCGTTTTTACATTTTATTTGACTAGTGTATAGTTACATCAACTTTTGTTGAAGTATATGTACTCTTGACAAGCAGGACATAAAAAATGTATTAAAACAAATAGAGCACACAATCAAAACAAGAAGATAAATAAGTTATAAAAGTATTGTACACAAAATGCTTCAGGAACTTAAGTACTTCACACCAAAACTAAGACCCAGCGTGCATTGCATTTAATGTGTTGCCTGGTGCATAAAAAAAAGAGACCTCTGAATTTATGGGCATGTCGACATTTTATTCTGGGTTTTGTCAGGTTTTAATTTTCTTCAAACAGCCTGCAAGACACATTAATATACTATATAATATAATCTACTATCGCTATTTTAAACCCCTAAAAAAAAAAAAAAGAAAAAAAAATCTCTATACTTACAAACATTCTCTAATCCTTTGCACAGCATTTTTACATGCCTCTAGTGTATAGTGACCAGAATGGGGCCAAATCTCATGTGTGATATGACTAGTTTGTCATTTACAATATGCAAAGTCCAAGGGAGCCTGACAAAACGGGGGACATTATGTGATGTGGCACCATTTCATAACGTGTAAAACTACCTATGGGACCTCATCTGACACAGAAAATAGCTAAATTGTCCTAAATGATGTAGTGTATTCGGTTACCTGGAGCAAACAAACACTTTAGATATTATATTTAAACCTATAAGCATTATTATGCCACTATTTGCTCCCAATTTATTTTTTGTTCAATGTTGTCAAACACCATCTGGTTTGCGAATTTATTTGATGGAAAATAAAGGGACTTCCTTGAAACCTTTACTGATGCTGAGGACCAAGAGAAGAGTATTGTTTGTTGCGTTTTTTTTTTTCTCCTAGAAATCAAGTCTCTAACTTTTTTGCTTCTTTCTTCAGTGTAATGGATCCCTGTACTGAAATTATAGGCTGACAGTTGTGCCTTCCTCCTCTAAATGCTATAGGACTGGCTGTCTCTGAGTTACTGAAACAGAACAAGCATGCAGTGAGTGAAATTAAAGGAAAGTAAGAACTCCTAAACTGTATACGTGTTCTAAGTCAGTGCCTAAAAGTATTAAAGCCTATGGCAAAAATTATTTAAAAAAACAAAAGAATGCAGAAGTGACAGCCTATGTATTTTCACAGTAGAAGTTTCCTTTCATTAAACCCATCTTTTAATAAAACACAGTAAGGACAGAAATGAATTAAACAGAGTTTTACGCCTCAGTGTTCATATTTGGTAGCTCGAGTCTTACGTCTTCTAAAGTTGGAATATACACTTCAACTATATTCTGAAACATAAGTTACAGCACACAGACCATCTAGTGAATGCACAAAACGGCATTAGGCACAAACATCACTAGTGTACAGTAGTACAAATATAACACTTTTCCAGTAAATCCTTGCAATAAGTGGTACATATCGCCATGACTAAGTGGGAAAACGACTATTCCCCTTCCAGTGTCTGTTTATAAACATATCTATGGAACCAGCTTGTTGTGCTATAAACTATTTCTCTCATTTTATAGTGGCAATATAATTTATCTGAAGTTTGAAATCTGAACTAATAAAAGCTAGAGATATTTATATTACAAAGTCCTTTGTAAAGATAAATTGTACCCAAGCACTTTTTTTAAAATCAGTCCAACCTAAAATGGTTTGGTTTGTTTTGAATTTGACTGGTTGGAACCTCTATAACAGCCTTTCTCAACCTTTTTAACACCAAGGAACCCTTGAAATAATTCTCCGATCTCGGGGTACCCCTGCTAAAAATTAAAAATCTACAACTCATGGTACATTAGTGTGATGGTCAATGGGAAGAATGCTGCTTACACTTGTGGTCATTGGGAAGAATTACCCCCTTACAGATAGCTAAAAAGATCAATGGTATCATTGGGAATTTATCTGAGAGGTAGAAACTGACCATCGCTCAGGGAACCCCTAGCAACCTCTGGAGGAACCCTAGGGTTCCACGGAACCCTGGTTGAGAAACTCTGCTCTATAAAGTCGTTCAAGGAAACTTTTCAGAAAAAAAACGCACCTGCAAGATGCCATTCTATGACTTCCATGCCATGTACTAGTACTCCAGCCATGTCACTGACCTCAAACTAGTATTCAAACTAGAGGTCAGGCTCAGCTTCCGAGGCTTAAATGTATGTAAAGCCAAAACATTTGGGCACGGTCAGACACCAAGTCAGTTTTTTTGCTGCCTGTGTCCTCTTGCATTTCTTGTTCCAAAGGCACAGCAGGAAGAAAAAGGAGATAGTTTGAAGCCTACAGGATATCTCCTCTAAGACAAAATTCACTGATCAAGGTTTCCCCATTAGAATAGTACTCCACATGGCCTGTTCCAGTTACAACTAAAATATTTTGTATTTTCTATCACTTTCCGTACCTGAGGCAATGGTTTCCAAGACAAATGGGGGGTGGGGGGGTGAATCTCCACAGTGGGGACACAGACAGCAATACAAAAAAAAAAAAAAAAAAAAAAGATAAAAAGATAGGGGTACTAACCCTTTTATACTCTATCCAAAAAAAAAATCACTTTGAAGATGAACTCCAGGCAACTCACTAATACCAGTTATAATACACATATAGGAGAGGTTTCACTTGCCAAAGGATTTAGAATTTTGTCTATCTAGTCCTGAGATTTATGCAGCCCTGCCAGATTGTACAGGTAGGTGAGTGACCTTACTTTTTTTCTACTGCAGTTCAGTTAAAAAAAAGGTCACTTCCCCACCCCAAGCCTCTATTTGGTTAGTAAAGGAACAGACTGGTGAGCTGTCTATTCTCTCCCACAGTAATTGTGTTCCTTGTCAGAAAAAGTGCATGCAGCAATCCCTGATTAGGTTAGCGCACTGAGATTGTACCTCTCACAGTCAGAATGTTGCTATACCAGTTTTTAAAAAGAAGCCAATATCAAGAAGTTTAAGATGCTTACATTAGTTGCATTTAATATACATTATGTGCATTTTAAATGGTGTATATATCTGGAGTTCAGCTTAAAATATAGATGTTTTAGCTTTGTGACAGATTCCCTATATTGTTCTATAGGACTGTGCCAGGGAGATGCCCACTTGGTAGCCATTCTGTCACATGCAGATTGCTAGGTTCCATAAAGGAACAAATGGAGATTCAAGCAGGCAAAAGTAACAGTGCTATTCATTGTAAAGCAAATCTTGAACAGTGCCAGGTCTCAGCTAGGGAGAGAGCTCACTTTGCTGGAGTGCCGGAAACCTTAAACAGTCCAAAAGGGTATTGGACCATACCCCAGTAGACCCAAACTGCAGAATTACACTTTAGGTTGAGTTGCTCTACAATGCTAAGTGCCCATTACAATTTTTTCTTCAGCTTATCACAAAAACCCACAAAACAAGGCCTTTATGCTCTTACAGGTCAGGAATGATTCTAGCATGCCATATATAAAAATTAAGTCTTGTTCTCAGTGATGAAACAGACCCTTCTTGAGAATGAATATATGTAGTTTTCTTGAACCCTATCACAGTCAGAGTTGCATGCACACTATGCAACCCAGCTGGGTTTCAGGGAGTAAAACCAGGAGCAAGAATGCACAGTGTTTTTAGCTAGATTCCTGCTGCTGGCAAAAAAAATTGTGCCACGAACCTGGATATGCATCATCCAAGACAGTTTTTTTTTCAGGTTTGGTATTTCTCTTTGTGTTTCTCTGTATGGCCAGCTCCTCACAGGTGACAGCTAGGGACATTTTTAACGTCTAAACCAGAACCAACTGTTCAGTAGCCAAAAGGCCACTGTGATGGAATACATGACCATCTCTCTCCTAACCCGTTCCTTGTTCTCCTCTTCCAAAAGAAGAAGCCGTCTGTTCAGCTTGATAATCTATAGATCAGGAAATGAAATAAAACCTCATTTAAATGTTATGTACAAAAACATTTCATGCACATTCCCTGGCAAAACAAACATTTCCAATTTTTATTTTAGGTTACCCTTCTGTAAAACCAGAAGTAAACTACAACACAAACCATAATGACATCATTCATTCAGCCATATGTTTGGACCTAAATATTGGTAGCCTGGTGCTCTTATGCACCTTTCATTCACTGGGTGGAAGCAGATTACAAGACTTATAGCCCTTGGAAAGTTATTTTTTGTCCTTTCACTTCCCAATTTGAGTGAGTGCAAATCTAGCAGTTACACAGAACTGGGTTTTGTTTACATAAAAATTATTTCCATGCTGGTTGCCCGAAGCCTTTAGAAACAGGTCTGCCAGTGCCCAGGCAGCACAATGCCACTATTTCCACTTTCCTTATCTGCTCGGACAAGGATTGGTTGCTTCTGACATAATGTTTATGGATTGGAGGCAGGCGATATCAGAGGTGCCTATACCCAGTCAGAGCAAAAAAAGAATTGGTACTCCGTCGGTCACCAGGGCATCTGGCAGAGACTTAGTGGAACCAGTACAGTAAGCATGTTTATGTGCAAGCCTGGATTTATTAAACTACTAAAAATCCACTACATGTGCACTTATGTGTGCCTGCATTTTAAATGGTGTAAGCGATAAAAAAAGGGATTTTATTAAAACTTACCATAAGATCCTTTTCTCTGAGTTCACTGACAGACGCAGTCCTTCATTTGACAAGTGGGGGTTTATGCACATCCTACCAGGAGTAGACAAGGCAAATAGAAAGAAAGCAAGCTGACCCCTCCCAGGGGGCCGTCCGCACTACAGCATATAACCCCCCTGCTCTGTATAGCATATCAGTTCGTAACAAGCCGTACAAACGCAACACAGACGGGTGGGTGCTGCGTCTCTCAGTGAACTCAGAGAAAAGGATTTTATGGTAAGTTTTAATAAAATCCCTTTTTCTCTTACGTTTACTGACAGGCGCAGCCCTTCATTTGACAAGTGGGGATGTCCCAAAGCTGTGTCAGTCAAGAGGGGTGGGTAAACAACAACAACTGTACCCAACAGAGTCCTCTCAGGAGGCGCCAGCCGCGCCTACACCGCTGCCTGCAAAACTTTGCGGCCAAAGGCAGCATCCGCGGATGCTGGAATATCCACTTTGTAAAACGTAGTAAACGTGTGCACTGAGACCCAAGTAGCCGCCTTGCACACCTGTGACACCGAAGCCTGGTGTCTGAAAGCCCAGGAAGTGCTAACTGCCCTGGTGCAATGAGCCGTGACTGGAAAAGGGGGTACCTTGCCCCTAACAGAATACGCATGGGTCACGGTCTGTCTGATCCAACGGGAAACAGTAGCCGACGAGGCCGCCAATCCTTTGCGCGAACCATCCATCAGCACAAACAACACATCAGACTTCCGAAAAGAAGCTGTAGCCGCCAAGTACAACCGCAAAGCCCTCATGACATCCAAAGAATGTAACTCAAATTCCTTGGGATGCGACGGGTGCAGACATAATGAAGGGAGAACAATAATCTCATTAATGTGAAAAGAGGAGACCACCTTTGGTAGAGACGAAGGGGAAGGTCGCAAGACCGCCTTGTCCTTATGAAGGACCAAGTAAAGAGACTTACAGGACAACGCTGCCAACTCAGACACCCGCCTAGCGGATGTAATGGCCACCAAGAAAGCCACCTTTTGCGACAGCAATTGTAGGGGAATATCCCTGATTTTCTCATATGGCGGTTTCTGCAGTACAGAAAGTACGAAATTCAAATCCCACGGCGCCGAAGGCGACTGCATCTGAGGAGCCACATGACATACACCTTGTACAAATGTACGTATCAACGAATGTGACGCCAAAGGACGTTGAAAGAGAATCACCAGAGCCGAAATCTGACCCTTGAGAGTACTCAATGCCAACTTGTTATCCAGGCCCTGCTGCAAAAAAGCCAGCACCCAGGAAACAATGTAAGAGCGGGGGTTCCAACCCCTCGCCTTGCACCAGGCAATATAGGCCTTCCAGGTGCGATGATAAATCTTGCGCAAAGTACACTTGCGCGCCTTAACTCCTTGCCGACCGCCGATCGGCATTTGACGGCGGCAAGGTGGCTCGTGAGCGCAAATCGCCGTCATCTGACGGCGGCTGCGCTCACGAGCCTAGTGAGCGCGCGCGCGCCGCCGGAGGCGCGCGGCTGCGCTCACTGTGTTCGGGGGGGGCCAGGGAGCGGGTGCGGCGGCTTCGATTGCCGCCGGCCACCCGCGATCCCCCCCCCGGAGCGAATGAGCGGAGGTCCGTGTAAGTAAACACGGACCTCCGCTCTGTGTGAGGGGGAAGGGAAGTGATCACAGCCTTCTCGTACATGAAGGCTGTGACCACTTCCTTTCCCCAGCTAGGGCAGTCCCCCCACAGTTAGAACACGCCCAGGGAACATAGTTAACCCTTAGCGCGCCCCCTGCAGGTTAACCCCTTCACTGCCATTGACATTTACACAGTAAT
>BLSH010023164.1:137543-164062 GCA_018402905.1 Glandirana rugosa
TCAACCAGTACGGTCTGCACCTGGAGTACCGCAGGTCCAAGTTAGTGTTCCACGTCTGGAAGCACACGTCTAGTTCCCTGGGCAACCGCCAGCGGTGCCTGCGCAACCATCGTGGAACCCCAGCCATAGAGGAGGATATGCGGAAGGGAGGGTAGTTCGAAGATGGTGCCTATGACGCGTCCCATCCTCGTCTCCCTTAGGGCTGTTAGGACCATCGAGGCCTAACCGGAACCGTGCGGCTGCACCACGCCTACCACTGTCTACAAGGGACCGCAGAAGGCGACGCGCTTCTAGACGACAGTGTCCACAACGTCGCACGACCGCGCAATTGTCAGTTAAAGCGACGCAGTGCCGAATCGCAAAAAGGGCTCCGGTCCTAAAGCAGCCAATCCTTCCGGGGCTGAAGTGGTTAAGCATGGTAGGGATCACGGAGTCAGAGACACCCCTATCCCTCAGCACCTGGGACTCAATAGCCAAGCCTTCAAAGCCAGCGAGGGTAAAGCAGGGTGCAGGATGGGTCCCTGTGACAGCAGATCTTCGCGCAGCGGAAGACGCCAGGGAACATCTGTCACCATCCGCACCACGTCGGCGTGCCAAGGCCAATCCGGAGCTACCAGGATTGTCGGGATTCCCTCTGCTCCTACCCTGCGCAGTATCCGTGGTAGAAGCTTGATGGGAGGGAAGGCGTATAGGAGGAGATACCGACCCCAAGGTGCTACCAACGCGTCCGTGGCGACCGCCAACGGGTCCCTTGATCTGCACACGAAGGTCTGCACCTTGTGATTGAACCTGGACGCCATGAGGTCCACGTCTGGCATGACCAACTTGTGGCAAATCTGGCGGAACACCTCTGGATGTAGGGACCATTCCCCCTGATCCAGTGTCTGGCGACTGAGAAAGTCCACCTGCCAATTTTCTACGCCCGGAATGTAAATGGCGGAGATTGCCGGCACGTGAAGTTCTGACCATTGCAGAACAAGAGCCGCTTCCGCAGCCGCTGCCGAGCTCCTCGTTCCGCCCTGATGGTTCACGTAGTTGTCACGGCGTTGTCAGACTGAACCCGAACCGGGAGGCCGCGCAGCCTTACCGTCCACTGGGAGAGGCAGAGCCTGATTGCCCTCAGCTCCAGCACATTTATCGGAAGGCGGGATTCCTGCGCCGACCAACGGCCCTGAGCAGACAGCTGCCCCAGGACCCCCCCCCAACCTGATAGGCTGGCGTCCGTCGTGAATATCGACCAATTCAGGGGGAGGAAAGACTTCCCCAATGTGAGAGCCGGGGCCCGAAGCCACCAGGTCAACAATCCTCTGGTCTGATGATCCAATCTGATCAGCTGGTCAAGGGACAGCAGAGACTTGTCCCACCGTGACAGAATTGCTTGCTGCAGGAGCCGAGTGTGACTCGGGGCATAAGGTATCGCCTCGAAGGCTGAAACCATGAGCCCCAACACCCGCATACAGAACCGTAAGGAGGACCACTGGCGTGACAGCAGGGTTCGCACCACTGCTGGCAGCGTTAGTAACTTGGCCGGAGGCAAGAACACTTTCGCCTGCTCCATGTCCAGAATCAGACCCAGATATTCCAGTCGACAGGATGGGGTCAACGTCGACTTCTGCAGGTTGATCAGCCAGCCGAAGTCTTTCAACGAGGCCATGGTGATAGCCACATTCTCCTCCAGGGCCGAAGCAGACTCCGCTCGCAGGAGTAAGTCGTCGAAGTATGCTACCACCGCAATGCCTCTCTGCCTCAATAGCGCCAGCACCGGTGCCACCAGTTTGGTGAACACTCGAGGAGCCGAGGCCAGACCGAAGGGAAGTGGCACAAATTGGTAATGTAGATCTCCCACCGCAAAGTGCAGGAATTGCTGGTGTCGGAGACAAATGGGAACATGGAGGTACGCGTCCCCGATATCCAGAGACGCCATGAAGTCCCCTTGGTGCAGGGCGGCCACGACCGAACGGACAGATTCCATTCTGAATTTTCGCGCCTTCACAAAGTGGTTTAGCGCTTTTAAATCCAGAACTGGCCTGACTCCACCCTTTTTGGGTACCACAAAAAGATTTGAATAAAAGCCACGGAACCTTTCCAGCGGGAGGTACCGGCACAATTATCCCTTGCTCGGAGAGCGTCTGAACAGCCTCTAGGAGAGCCTCCCGACACACCTGAGGGAGTCTCAAGTTCGATGGGAAGAACCTGTCTGGGGGGTAGAGTGCTGAACTCTATCCTGTACCCAGAGGACACCACTTCCTGCATCCACCGGTCGGAAATGCGGGCAGTCCACCTGTCTGCGAACCCCAGAAGATGTCCCCACACCCGAGAATCGAGTGGGGGCAACTCATCATGCGGTGGAGCACTTATCCTCCGCCTTTTCGCTCTTACGCTGCCAGGGCCGTTTACTGTACCCCGAGGCAGACTTGCAGGGCCTTGAACCCTTGCCCGCTGCACCGGGCGCACGAAAAAACCTCTTCTGACCCGAAGAAGACCCTGCTTGCGGCGGAACTCCCGCCGCCTGGGCTCCGGGAGAAAAAGTACTCTTCCCTCCAGTGAAATCCTTAATGATTTCATCCAACTGTGCCCCAAAGAGTTGACCATCCTGAAATCGGAGATCCCTGAGACCCTTCTTAGACACCTGGTCACCTGACCAACAGCGTAACCACAGCACCCTTCTGATAATGACTGTGAAAACAGATATTTTAGACAACATGGGAAGTAGGTCCAAAGCTGCGTCACACAGGTACCGAAGACCTTCTATCAGATGCTCTGCTCGCTGCGACGCCACAAGGGACCTACCGCAGCTCAACTCGTGCAACTCAGTCGCACATTCGGTAAGAGATTGCGCCGCCATAGCAGACGCCAGAGCTGGTCTCATGGCTGACCCCGCCAACAAGAACAGTGCTTTGGACACCGCCTCTGTCCGCCTATCGGCCGGATCCTTAAAAGAGGGAGGCCCCTCCAAGGGGATGGTTGTTGCCTTATTCAGGCGAGCCACCGGAGGGTCCACTGCGGGGGACGCCCACCTCTTCACAAAACTATCCTCAAACGGGTAGCGTACAGCGTAACGTTTTGGCAGGGCGAAGGAATTCCGCGGACATTGCCATTCCTTATAGACCAGTTGGTCAAAGAATTGATCATAAGGGTAAGCCCTAGGGGACCTAGGTGGCTTAAAAGACCAACAAATGTATGTAGTCTCCTGTGACTCCCCTGCTTGGTCCAGTCGCAAGGACGCACAAATATTATCAATCAGTGCGGCCACCAGCGCCTTCTCGCGCACTACCGAGGCCCCCTGGTCTCCCTCGCCGTCCGAGAGCCCCAGCTCAACCTCTGAGAGCTCCACAGCGGTCCCCGTGACCCGATCTCAACTGGTCCAGGGACACCAGAGTCTCTAGCGCAGGTTGCGCTTCCACTGGCTCCTCCTTGGAAGGACCCGCAAGTTCAGCCGCCATTGCGCCACCGGACACTGACAGGCAGAAAAGCCCTGACACCCCCACAATGCAACCCCACAGATCAACCAGGGAGGACACCCAGGAGGACTGCACCCACCGCTACCAGCACCCCAGGGAGAGCCCAGCTATACTTGCTGTTTGTTGCCTCTCAAGCGCTAAGTCCCAGTAGGAGTGCTAGTGACCGCCAGTCAGAGAGCCTGCGCTGTCCACGCTGTCCCAGAGTGAAAGAGGAAGTATCGGCTTAGCCGCACGTTTTTCTTCCCAGGCACATAAAAACATGGCCGCCGAGCGGTCACAAGAGGCCAGAAGCCTGTATAAAGGCCGCGACTACAGCAAAATGGCCACCGCTCGTCACTAGAGGCCAGAGGCCAAAATCACCAACAAAATGGCCGCGGCTACGGCAAAATGGCGGCGGATCGCCGCATGGCCACTAAGGCTTGGGGTGCGATGCGGGGGAGGGGGATGCAGGAGGGGAGCGAGGACACCCAGGGGGGCCCCGAGCTCTAGAAGAAACCCTCCACCAGGCCAACCCAGACTGCTAAAATTCGCCCAGCCCCCCTCCTCCGCGCCCCTAGGGGGGAGAGAGGGTGTCACTCACCAGTCCGACGGGCGTAGCGGGTAGCCACCCGGTTGCAGACCTTCCTCCCACTGCCAGAGAGGGATGCTGCAGGCCAAAAGGCCCCTGGACGGGAACAGAGTCTGGTCACTGGGCGCAAGTGGGGATCACCCACTGGCCACCCTCACGGAACGGGAACGATGCGGAGGACCCCGCCAAGGCTAAGGGTAGCTCACATCTGTGGGCTGTGCTGGGGAAAGTTCAGGATTCTGGATATCCTCTATGCACCAGCCAGCTTCTTGATAGCAGTCTTCATCAGATAGCTTGAGAAAAGCAGTGAAAAAATGTCATAAGGGAACCAGGTCTAGCTCCTTGCACTAGGCATAAAAAAACTGATATACTATACAGAGCAGGGGGGTTATATGCTGGAGTGAGGACAGACCCCTGGGAGGGGTCAGCTTGCTTTCTTTCTATTTGCCTAGTCTACTCCTGATAGGACGTGCATAAACTCCCACTTGTCAAATGAAGGGCTGCGTCTGTCAGTGAACGTAAGAGAAAATATCATTTATAATTGAAGACAAGCATTACATTTTGCTAAACATTACAAACCAAAAGGCAGTGGAAACATGGAACCAAAACTATATTAGGAAAGTACCTGTCTTCTAAGTGAAGCTGCATCCACTAAAGTCAGGTCATCTGGAGTTCCATCCATAGTAGAGTCTAATGACGCAACTGCATACCTACAAAAGTGACAGTATACATGGGTATAAGTGATTGTTTGAGATTCTGCTTTGCAGAAAAAAATGCATGTATGACATATAACGCTTACTCAAACCTACTTGGTGAAACTGATTTTATTCTGTGGGGGAAAACAAGCAGTGAAATCCTGATGCAAGGCAGTTAACATTAAGCATATGAAAAATGCAATAGTAAGAAGATATTAAAGGGTCATTCAAATCAAAAAAACTTAGTTATTAGGTAATAGCAGGTTGGTGGAATCACCCACTAGCTTCTTCTATATCTCAGATATCTAGGGAAAGACCTCTATTTCTGGCTTCTCAGATATCCAGGGAAAAACCTCTATTCCTGGCTTCACCTACAGCAACAACAAGTATGTCTGTAGGAATGTACCATTTATTTTGAATTACAGAGACTACAAACGTGTACAACTCATCTTGCCACTACAGCAGGAGTGAGATTCTTTACAGTTGTGAACCCCAGTAGGGAGGATCTCACTGCTGGTGTCACTCATAAATATAAGACAAGTGTGAGTTATTCAGGCTAGCAGAATTTACCCATAACAGAAATATCAGTTTTTGTGAGTGACCCTTCAATACCCCAAATTGCAAAGAAATAATTTTTTATCAAATTGTCAACTTTCTTCTAGGTTTGTTTTATGAGGTGATTGAAAAAACTGCAAGACAAAAGCAGCACTTAAATCACAATCAGCAGAATTTTCAGCCGCTAAGCAATCCAGATTAAGAAGCATAAAAGCTTGCTAGTCAACACACTGGCAGGAATTACACTCATTTTACCTGGTATTATCATGATGGGGAGCAGGAACAGAGGCAGAAGACCCTCCACGCAAGACTGGCCTGGAGTGTTCAGGAAGGGAAACAAGGACAGAAGAGGAAGGCGTGAAGACAAGCAGGGCTGGAAACATGGAGTCACTCAGCGATTGTACATTTATAGGAATCACAAGGGTCCACACTGATATATTAATTATTGCAAGCACTGCATGTTTGGGCAGTAGGGGTATTAGGAGAGAGAAGAGGGGAGACATTCACCTGCGGTTGTCATCCAGCACATCAAGGACCTGCTGATAAGCCCTGCGGGTGGAGGTCTGGATGAGCGACAGAATGCCACGGGCAGAGAAAAGATCTGCTCCATCTGCAGGGGGCGAGGGAGCAGGGCACGGGCGGCCTGTGGGGGCAGGTGGAGTCGGGCTGACCGGAGGAGAGTAGCAAAGAGAAACACAGAAGTCAGACTGTGTGTGACAGCGAGTGACGGTCAAATGAAAAGGCGGCATTGGAAGGAGAAGCACAAAATGAGCAAAAGAAAAATCACTATGACAGGCAATAGTGGTGGGCAAAAAGGAAGGATATTATGAAAGAAGTATGGACAGAGAAGAGTAAATAAAAAGTGAAAGTTAAAGAGAGAATAGTAATACAGATAAAAGTGTGGTTAAAATTAATGGGAGAGCAAGGCTCACAAAAAAGGAAACAAGGCCACTAAAAACTTAAATATGAGGCAATGAGAGGAGCTGGGCAACACTTAATTCATGCACTCATCAAGGAATACTAAAGCTAGCAGTGCCATGCAATGAATACAACACAAGTAAGAGGCAGGCAACAAGAGTACTTTGCTAATAATGGTTGTGATCTCCTAAGAGGTCCATGTGTCACATATAATTGCCTAAATTAAAGTCACAGTACAGGTAATAAGGAACAGCGATGTGTTTAGGTGTGTTCAGACACAAGTCCAGACCCACCTGAGCTAGCATCCGGGTAGCTGTCAAAGCCAACAGCCAATCATAAGCGTTGGAGGCATTTCCCTCCCCACAGCGGCACGTATACATGGCTGCGAGGCGAAGGAATGCCTGTGTCTCCTATGACAGGCTGTTGACTTAGACAGCTTCCTGGCAGAATAGCTTAGGTGGGGTTGGACTTGTGTTCAAACAAGCCTGAGCTCAACCCTTGTAAGGAACAGACCTTTTAGGATATCACTTCATAAAAGTTAAGTGCTGCTCAGTTCAACACAAAAGATATACATTTATACATAGTCATGGAGCTCAAGGTTAGATTCAACAGTGCCTAAGCAGCCAGCTGGACAGGAAATACTCGCTTTGCTGTGCATGCCAAGTGTTTTGGTGTTTCGGCACTGTGCCTACCCAACAAAGCCAAGAACGGCAGTCTGGTGCTGGCTGCACCAAGACAACAGGAATAAAATTAACTTACAGCTGCACCCTAGGCAAATCGCTAAATACACAGCAGAGATACATATATGTGAACTATCTAGCCTGCCCAAGGATTTGCATTTTGGTTCTGGCAATCTTGTAATTTCGCCACCCTGCCAGACAGCAATCGAAAATAAGGCATTACTTTTATTAACCAGTTTAACCTCCAATGTCACCGCTCTTTGCTCAATGAATAATATCATTATGCTGCTGATTTACATCCCAGTTAGGCAAATTATACAGAAAGCTGTAAGGTGGTTTGGTGTGGCAGATATTAATAAGAAAAGACTATCTGAACAGAACCACAAATCCTCTGGTAGGAAAAAAAAGTTCACATGCATGTGTCTGCCTGGAGTTCCATTTTTTTATGTAGCCCTGAATTTCAGTCTGCTACCTTGTTTAAAGGTTCCTTCCATTAGAACTGATATTTCAACTATAGGTGGAAATTGGCTGGTTGACAAACTCTGCAACTTCTGTTATCAATCTTGAACCCCAATAATGTGTGTGTTAGCTTATGGTGCTGAGACTCTGGCACCCCTCTCCACCAAATCGCTACATTGGCTCCCGATTGCCCAGAGAATTAAGTTCAAAATACTAACCACAACATACAAAGCCATCCACAACTCTGCCCTGAGCTACATCACCAATCTTGTCTCCAAACATCACCCAAACCGTCCTCTCCGCTCCTCTCAAGACCTCCTACTCTCAAGCTCCCTTGTCACCTCCTCCCATGCTCGTCCCCAGGACTTCTCCAGAGCCTCTACCATCCTCTGGAACACTCTATCTCAACCTGTCCGGCTATCTCCCACTCTAGCTGCCTTCAGGCGATCACTGAAAACACATCTCTTCCGAGAAGTCTATCACACCTCCAACTAATCTTTTACCACTTCCATAAGCTCACTCGCCACAGTTACAACCTTTTGTACCACCTGCCCCCCCCCCCCTTATTAGATTGTAAGTTCCTCTGAGCAGGGCCCTCTTAATCCTTTTGTATTCTATTGTATTGTACCTGTATTGTCCCCCTTTTATAGTGTAAAGCGCTGCGTGAACTGTTGGCGCTATACAAATCCTGCATAATAATAATAAATAATAATAGCAGAGTCCTACCTGTTTCTGTTCTTAAGAAAAAGCTGTATATACCACTAATGTACTGATTCCTTAAAGTAGTATTAAATGTTAAAAAAAAAAAATAGAAACATAGAAACATAGAAAAGTGACGGCAGAAAAAGACTGAGTAGTCCATCGAGTCTGCCCCTTTTTTTTTTTTTATTTTTTTTTTTTACATTAACCTTGTTGTCTGACTATGGATTTATGTTTATCCCAAGTATGTTTGAAGCTATTTACTGTTGACTGTCTCACAACCTCTGTTGGTAGTTTATTCCAATCATCAACCACCCTTTCAGTAAAATAATACTTTCTAAGATTAGTTTTGAACTTCCCCCCAGTTAGTTTGAGGTCATGTCCCCGTGTTCTTGATTTTGGTTTCATATTGAAAAGACTGCCCTCCTGAACCTTATTCACCCCCTTGAGGTATTTAAAGGTTTCAATCATGTCTCCCCTCTCCCTTCTTTCCTCCAGACTGTACATATTAAGTTCCTGAAGTCGCTCTTGATATGTTTTATCCCCCAGACCTTTCACCATTTTTGTTACCCGTCTCTGAACTCTTTCTATTTTATCAATATCTTTTTGTAAGTGTGGTCTCCAGAACTGGACACAGTATTCTAAGTGAGGTCTCACTAAAGATCTATATAGAGGAATCAGAACCTCCTTCCTCCTGCTGGTGATCCCTCTACTGATACATCCCAGAATTCTATTTGCTTTTCCCACTGCCTGGTTACACTGTTTGCTCATTTTGCAATCATCTGAAATAAGCACCCCCAAATCTTTTTCTTCTGTAGTGCTAGCTAACACTGTGCCCCCAATGCTGTACTCTCTAAGCGGATTCTTTTTCCTTAGATGCATTATTTTACATTTAGAAATATTGAACTGCAGTCTCCACTGCTTTGACCAATCTTCCAGCAATGCCAAATCATGTTCCATGTTACAGACCCCTCCAGGGATATCAACCCTACTGATGGCAGGCAGGGTTTTTTAATGGCAGAAGAGACCCTATCGAAAAAAGCTAAGCAAAAGTAGAAATGCTGACCATGGCACCTTTAAGAAGGGTTATAAAATGAAAACCAGTAGGAAAGCCCCATACTACAAAAAGAGAAATCACTAAACCTGTCAGAGCTTTATACAGGTGCATCTCATAAAATTAGAATATGATAAAAAAAAGTTAATTTCAGCAATGCAATTCAAAAAGTGAAACGCATATATTTTATATAGATGCTTTACACACACAGCGATATATTTCAAGCATTTCTTTCTTTTAATTGTGACGATTATGGCTTACAACTAGTGAAAAACTAAAACTCAGTATCTCAGAAAATTTTAATATTACATAAGACCAATAAAAAAAGGATTTTTAATACAGAAATGTTGGCTTACTGAAAAGTATCTCCATGCACAGTATAGTATGCACTCAATACTTGATTGGGGCTCATTTTCCATGAATTACTGCATCAATGCGGCATGGCGGCGATCAGCCTGTGGCACTGCTGAGGTGTTATGGAAGCCCAGGTGGCTTTCAGCTCATCTACATTGTTGGGTCTGGTATCTCCTGCTCTTGACAATACCCCACAGATTCTCTATGTGGTTTAGATCAGTTGAGTTTGCTGGCCAATCAAGCACAGTGATAACATGATCATTAAACCAGGTATTGGTACTTTTGGCAGAGTGCCAAGCCCAGCTGGAAAATGAAATCACCATCTCCATAAAGCTGATCAGCAGAGGGAAACATGAAGTCCTCTAGAATTTTCTGGTAAAGGGCTGCGCTGACTTTGGACTTTATAAAACACAGTGGACCAACACCAGCAGATGACATGGCTCCCCAAATCATCACTGACTGTGGAAACTTCACACTGGATCTCATGTAACTTGTATTTTGTGCCTCTCCACTCTTCCTCCCAGACTATGGGACCTTGATTTTGAAATGACATGCAGAATTTTCCACAGTCAGCTTTATGGAGATGCAGAGTTAATTTTCGAGCAGGACCTGGCACCTGCCCACACTGCCAAAAGTACCAATACCTGGTTTAATAATCATGGTATCACTGTGCTTGATTGGCCAGCAAACTCACATGACCTAAACACCATAGAGAATCTGTGGGGTATTGTCAAGAGGTAGCTGAGAGACACCAGACCCAACAATGCAGATGAGCTGAAAGCCTCTATCAAAGATGCCTGGGCTTTCATAACACCTCAGCAGTGCCACAGGCTGATCGCCTCCATGCCACGCCGCATTGATGCAGTAATTCATGCAAAAGGAGCCCTAACCAAGCATTGAGTGCATACTATACTGTACTTTTCAGTAAGCCAACATTTCTGTATTAAAAATCCTTTTTTTTTTAATTTGTTTTATACAATAATCTAATTTTCTGAGATACTGAATTTAGGGGTTTCACTAGCTGTAAGCCATAAACATACCATTCCAAATAGTCCAAGCTGTTCTAAAGCACCCTAATTACCCTGATTAATTGGGAACAGCTGTTTTAATCAACTCAACAGGTGAAAAACAGCAGCTCTCTGCAGTTGGTTTGTGGACAGTCATGGCTAAGACAAAGGAGCTCAGTGAGGACCTGCGGCTGCGCATTGTGGCTGCTCACAAGTCAGAAAAGGGCTACATTGCCATTTCTAAATGTTTTCAAGTTCCAGTGGCTACAGTGCAAAGTATTATTAAAAAATACAAGATGTTCCGCACTGTGAAAAATCTCAGAGGACCTGGTCGGAAGCCAAAAGTGACACCTGTGCTGGCCAGGAGGATAGTTAGAGAGGTGAAAAAGAATCCAAGGATCACCACCAAGGCCATCCTGGTGAATCTGGGCTCTGCTGGTGGCAATGTCTCAAGGCAGACAATCCAACGGACACTGCGCACTGCTGGGTTCCACGGATGCAGACCAAGGAGGACGCCACTTCTCCAGATAAGGCACACAAAAGCTCGCTTGGCCTTTGCAAAAGCTCATCTGGACAAAGAAGAAGACTTCTGGTCTTCTGTGTTATGGTCAGATGAAACAAAAATGTAATTGTTTGGTCACAATGATGTTGCCTTCATTTGGTGTAAAAAAGGAGAAGCCTTCAACCCAAAGAACACCATCCCCACTGTCAAACATGGAGGTGGGAACCTAATGCTTTGGGGGTGTTTTTCAGCCAATGGATCAGGGAACCAAGTCACAGTAAACGGCACCATGAAAAAAGAGCAATACATGAGGATTCTCAAAGACAACATCAGGCAGTCTGCAGAGAAACTTGGCCTTGGGCACCAGTGGACATTTCAGCATGACAATGACCCAAAAAACACAGCAAAAGTGGTGAAGAAATGGTTAGCAGACAACAACGTTAACGTTTTGGAGTGGCCCAGCCACAGTCCAGACTTGAATCCAATTGAGAATCTGTGGAGGGAGCTAAAGATCAGGGTGATGGCAAGAAGACCCTCCAACCTGAAAGATTTGGAGCTCATTGCTAAAGATGAATGGGCAAAAATACCTGTGGAGACATGCAAAAAGCTGGTCTGCAATTATAGGAAGCATTTGATTGCTGTAATAGCCAATAAAGGCTTTTCTATTGATTATTGAGAAGGGTATGAATAATTTTGGACTGGACACTTTTTGCTCTAATGTAAATAAAAGCTGAGAAATGTTTTTTTCCCACAATAATGCCTCTTGTACATCGTCTTATTATCTTTTGGGAGACACCTATGTCATTTCCCGTCAAAAAATTACTTGCTGGTTGAATAAAAGTAACTTTAAGTCACAATTTGCCAGGGGTATGAATAATTATGGGCAGCACTGTATATGAAATACACGAGTTTCACCTGCCAAGATCAAACTCTTCTAAATACCTGCAGCTACTGGATGAGTGCGTTGGAGCAGTATTTCCATATTAATGTATATGTGTATATACACACACACATACATATATACACATATATACACACACACACACACATATACATACATACACACACACACACACACACACACACACACACACAGTATCTCACAAAAGTGAGTACATCTTTTCATGTGGCAACACTAAAGAAATGACACACTGCTACAATGTAAAGTAGTGAGTGTACAGCTTGTATAACAGTGTAAATTTGCTGTCCCCTCAAAATAACTCAACACACAGCCATTAATATCTGAACCGCTGGCAACGAGTACACCCTTAAGTAAAATGTCCAATTAGCCATTTTCCCTCCCCGGTGTCATGTGACTCGTTAGTGTTATAAGGTCCAGGTGTGAATGGGGAGCAGGTGTGTTAAATTTGGTGTTATCGCTTTCATTCTTACTGGTCACTGGAAGTTCAACATGACACCTCATGGCAAAGAACTCTATCTGAGGATCTGAAAAAAAGAATTGTTGTTCTACATAAAGATGGCCTAGGCTATATGAAGATTGCCAAGACCCTGAAACTGAGCTGCAGCACGGTGACCAAGACCATACAGCGGTATAACAGGACAGGATCCACTCAGAACAGGCCTCGCCATGGTTGACCACGGAAGTTGAGCACACATGCTCAGCGCCATATCCAGAGGTTGTCTTTAGGAAATAGACGTATAAGTGTTGCCACCATTGCTGCAGAGGTTAAAGGGGTGGGGGGGGGGGCAGCCTGTCAGTGCTCAGACCATACACCACACACTGCATCAAATTGGTCTGCGTGGCTGTCGTCCTAAAAGGAAGCCTTTTCTAAAGATGATGCACAAGAAAGCCCGCAAACAGTTTGCTGAAGACAAGCAGACTAAGGACATGGATTACTGGAACCAGGACCTGTGGTCTGATGAGACCAAGATAAACGTATTTGGTTCAGATGGTATCAAGCATATGTGGTGGCAACCAGGTGAGGAGTACAAAGACAAGTGTGTCTTGCCTACAGTCAAGCATGGTGGTGGGAGTGTCATGGTCTGGGGCTGCATGGGTGCTGCTGGCACTGCGGAGCTACAGTTCATTGAGAGAATCATGAATGTCAACATGTACTGTGACATGGCTGAAATGGACTTTCATGGCACCATAAAACTAGGAGTTGGCAATTTACGTATAGAATTAAATTTTTATTATAGAAAAATAATAAAAACATTAGTTTAAAATTAACAGAGTTGTGACACAAAACACATTCAAAAACAAATGTGGCTCTAGCAATCACGGTTACAGTGATATATAGAAAGAACATTCTATGCCACCTGTATATTTGCTCGACATGTTTGGCGTTTGTATACACCACTTCTTCAGAAGTTTATATAGGGAGTATAAAATAGCATATGTCACCAAACGACAAATAAAGAAAGATGTGTGCCTTGGATCATGGTCATGTTGGAAAAGTGCACGATGACCAAGGGCACGGAGTGATGGTAGCGTCTTCTCTTTCAACGTAGAGCAGTACATTTGTGAATTCATGATACCATCAATGAAATGCAGCTCCCCGACACCAGTAGCACTCCTACAGCCCCACAGAAGGACATTGCCCTCACCATGTTTCACTGTAGGCACTGTGCACTTTTGTTTGTATTCCTCACCTCTCCATACAGTTTTGAAGCCATCAATTCCAAAAACATGTATCTTGGGCTCATCATTTCAGAGTACAAAGTCCCAAATACTTTTTTTTTTCAGCATGGGCCCTGGCCAATTCTAGGCAGGCTTTTTTTTTGCATGGGCTTTAAGAGAGGCTTCCTTTGTGGACAACACCCATGCATACCATTCCTCTGCAGTATACGCCGTATTGTGTCAAGGGAAACAATCACCCAGTTTGGCTTTCTACATTTTTAGCTAACTGCAATGAACTTGCATGGCAAATTTCTTCAACCCTCCTCATCAGAAGACGCTCCTGTCAAGGTGTTAACTTCCATGGACAGCCTGGACATCTCTGTGAGATGATTGCAGTATCATCTTTGTTAAATTCTTGTATCTCTTTTGCTACAGTATTCTGACTAAGTAAAGCTTTGCTGACCTTCTTGTAGCCTTCATCCCTTTTGTGTAACAAAATTATTTTCTTTCTTAGGCCTTGTGACACTTCTCTTCTATGTGGTGCCATTGCTGACAGCATGAAATGGGAAGGGTTTTTTTTGTTAAGTAACGCCTTTTTATAATCAACCGTCTGCTGGACACCTATTTAATGAATTACATCAGTGATGGGGAACCTTTTTGAGCCTGAGTGCCCAAACTGCAACAGGTGCACAGAACGGCGTGCTAGAGGTCATGTGACTGTGTCCGGGTGGGTGAAGGACAGAACTGCGCTCACCCCACCATATGTCTTTTCCCCGGGAGGAGAGCACACAGGGTCTGCTAGAGTAATTGCCCCTCTAGGAGTCCTCGCCCTCCCTAGCAGGTGCACCTCTGACAGTTCATCTTTCAGCCCGTCTTGTCCGGTTAGTGTCTTCTTCACTCCCCTCCTCTGCCCTCCCCCAACCTTTCCCAGTCCCCCCAGCAGCCTCTTCTTGGCTCTCTTTCCCCGCAGTTGAGTCCTCCGAAAGGGGATCGACCATTCCTTCCCAGTGTCCTCAGCACTCACAGCGGCTGTCCTGGGCGGCGGAGGGCTCCATGCTGCAATTGGTGCTCTGCTCTCCAGGACTCCTCTCCCCGCTGTACATACTTTGAATACTTCTGAGTTGAGAGGCCGCAGACTCGGCACATGCACATGTGCACGCCCCCTCCTCCCCTCCTTTAGGCAGGCTCTGGCCTACTGCGCTATGGCTGTATCAGTGGCTGTCTCAGCGCACCAATCACAGGCGGACAGGAATCGGATTGAATGGGTAAGAACACCTAGGTGATCAGATACCAGTGAGGGAAAAAATAAGTCCCTGCACCTTTTTTGTGTGAGTCCAATGCGAGTTCAGAAATAAAAACTGTATGGCAGAACTCGCATTGCACAGACTTTACATGTGATTGGCATGGCAGCGCAGGTGCGAATCACATGCGATGTCTGTGTTCGCTACAGTGTGAACCCGGGCTTACAGAGCTAGTTAGGAAAGTCTTAGATTGTGGATGTCAGTAGATTTAGAGATTTTAGTGTCAGGGTGGACGTCTACTTTATAAATAAAAACACCTAGATCAAGGTTTGATAGGTCAGCCCCAGGGTTAGTGTCTTGGTCAGGGTCAAAGGTCAGTGACAGTATTTTTTTCCCCTCTAAATTAGTATCAGTGTGTTTTAGGTAAGATAAAAAAAAAAAAAAAAAAAAAATCAAAAAAAGGAAATTTGGCACTTATGTTTCTGGGCTGTACTACGGGTATAAACAACAACTAACACATATGTATTATTGTTGCGATCATCAGAAGAGTTTTTTTTTAGTTGTTCTTTGGTGGTAGGTTATGGTAGTAGCAAGAAATATACAGTTAGAGTTAAAAAAAAAAATATGTTTTCACTATTTTGGGTGAGTTTTACTTAGATAATAAAAAAGAATCAGGCGATATCCATTACCACTTACCACCAAATGAAAGCCCAATTTGTCCTATAAAAAAACCCCACAGTTTATTCAACCTGGATGCACAAAGTAGTTGTGATGATATTCTCCTCTGGTAATTGGTAAACTATCAGAAGAAAAGACAACCTAGGAGCTGGCTGTATAGACAGAGCAGTGGGCGGGTAAAGGCGGGGAATAAGTGTGAGTGGGTGGGGCTTCACATGCCGATCATGGGCGGAGCCTCATCGACACTTCTGTGTAGGATGAAATGCCTGAGCTTTCCATGGACTATAAGAGCACCTCCCCCAGTGATGTCAGGATGGTTCTTCAGAGAGACAGCACGCAAAAGGAGACAACAAGCAATTAGAGAAACAGAAAGTAACGTTATCTCCTCATTAAAGGAAGTGAACATGAGAGCAGGGGACAAGGCAGATATCTCAAAATCCTTACTGCTTTATACAAAACAAGCAGTGGAGATGTTTAACAGACTGTATAGGTACAAACATTGATTTTTTTTTTTTCATTTTGACCTTAGTTCTTCTTTAGGCCTCATACACACGGGCGTATTAACAAAACGTCGGGACCGACATCAGGAAAAAAATCGGCGCCAAAAACGCGATTTCAGCGGCGCTTTGTATCGGCGTTAATGCGAATTAGTGAGCGTCATCGCTACTTTGCGTTTTGTTTAAAAAAACATTCCTCTGCTATTTTTGTACCTGAAACCGCCGGTCAACGTCGATATGGCGTTAATGCGGCTCAGCTTCAAAAACGATCTAACGCTACAGCCTTGGAACGCGCGGGTCCTGCTTAAGAAAGCCAGCGCTATTTATAGCTCAAAAATGTCAGCGTTTGTATGGGGCCATTGAATAACACAGAAAGCTGCAAAAAACGCTCAAAATAAAAAAAATACCTCCATGTGTATGAGGCCTTAATGTTAAAATTGTTAATGCAGTACTATGCGGTTTGGCGTAGTGCAATTTGCAAAAGTAGTGCTTTCACTACTTTTTCCACATTCCAGTGTGTTTTGCAGCTTATTTAAATGAATAGTCTGTTAACACTGGAATGCGAGGGACGGTACAGAAACGCACGTGTTCCAGTGTGAACCGACCCCTTAGATCATCTTCCCAACCATGTTTCATGCTACACCCATATTGAGAGTGTAATATAAAACATGGTCTCATTCTCCAACCCCCACTCTCAAGCCAGCACAGCCCCAGCACATATGACATGAAAGGGTCCTTAACCAGTTGCGGATTGCCCACTGTACATATACTGTGACAGGGCGGCCACTCTGCGCTGGATCACGTACCTAGTACGTGATCCAACACTTCCGGGATTTGGGGCGTGCATGCGCGCCGCCAGCGACTCACTCCCGCTGCGTTAGACACAAAGGGAGCTGATCTGCAGGTACCGTGGACTCGATGCCCGCCGGCACCCGCCAATCATTAGGCAGAGAACCGGAACGGCAGTCTGCCTATGTGGACAAGACAGATCGCCGTTCTGTCAGTTGGGAAGGCATTGATCCTGTGTTCCTGCAAAGCAGGAACATGGATCAAAGCTTTCCCCTTGTAAAAGCACCGCCCACCCTACACCAACACACCAACTAGGCACCCTTTGATCGCCCCTGATGTTTAACCCCTTCCCAGCCAGTGTCATTAGTACAGTGACAGTGCATTTTTTTAGTACTGATCACTGTATTAGTGTCACTGTTCCCCAAAAAGAGTCAAAAGTGTCAGTTAGTGTCCCGATTGTCTGCCACAATATCGCAGTCCCGCTATAAGTCACTGATCGCTGTCATTACTAGTTAAAAAAAAAAGTAAAAAAAAATAAAATAAAAATATCCCACAGTTTATAGACGCTATAACTTTTGCGCAAACCAATCAATATAAACTTATTAGGATTTTTTTTTACCAAAAATATGTAGCAGAATATAAATTGGCCTAAATTGGTGAAGAAATTCGATGTTTTAATTTTTTTTTTTTTTATTGGATATGTTTTACAGCAGAAAGTAAGAAATATTGTTTGTTTTTTTTTCAAAATAGTCGGTCTTTTTTTGGTTTATGGCGCAAAAAAAAAGGGCTGTGGTGATCACATACCACCAAAAGAAAGCTCTATTTGTGGGGGAAAAAAAGGACATACATTTTATTTGGGTACAGCATGTCTGCGCAATTGTCAGTTAAAATAACACAGTGCCGTATAACAAAAAATGGCCTGGTCATGAAGGGGGTAAATCTCTCGGAGGGCAAGTGGTTATGGTCCACAGGCTGCCCTTACATGTTTGTGAAAACGTAGCTGCAGGAGAAAACGGAAAACAGACAGTACAAGGCTTTTATGTTACATAAGGCAAATTAATGATTTCAGGAAGCATGATCAAGATAATAAAAGCACAGAGATAAACATACACACAAGCTGAAGATCCTTCTCTATCTACTTACATTGAGTCATTTCTGACCAACTGCCCATTATGTCGTATGGTGTTTTCACTAACTGACCTTTCTCTCTTCTGACGCCCCATGTGACGCACCTAGAAATTTAGGACAAGAATATTGGTAGAGAAGCAATGACACTTTAATATATCTTGCAAGCTTAGTTAATGCTAGCGGTCATCTATGCCAGCCTTTAAGGAAAGGGAGAATGGGAGTTTTGTATGACAAAAAGGAAAAGTATGCTTAGGGTCATGATGAAAAACTTTTCTTTGAAACTACTCACACTAAAACATTATTACATCTAGTGGTACTTGGCAAAAAGATCTTTCCATAAACATATACAGTGGGTTCATAGCTGGTCTATAAAGTAAAGAGTTTTGGATATGCAGTCAAAATTAAAACCACCATTAGGCATCTGTGATGGCAGCCGCAACCTTAAACACAAAAGGTTATCTCATGTGAACATTTGTGATTAGCCTATGCAGATAGGCAGATAAGGCATGCTGTAGACAGTTCCAGTGGCAGTTTATTGGAGGAAAAACAGTTGCAATTGGAAAAGATTTTCTAAGCAGTCCAATCATTATTTCTCCTGATCAGTCGTGACCAGTGGAGCCTCAAAGATTTCAGATTGTGTTCCAAGCAAGCTGCATTGCCAGATGGTAATCCAATTTTAAAAGACAACTTATGATTTGGGAGGAGAGAAGTGGGAGAACGGTCATACTTGCTTCAAAGTTAATCACAGCTCAAAGTTGGTTTCCACCTGTATCACCTCCACTGCACGCTAGCAGGTGCTGGCCCTGTTCATCACAGGCTTCAGAGCCTGTTCACACGGGCACGACTCGCGCTCCGACTTGAGTCGCCTCAAGTCGCTTTACATCTTAAATTCTATTGAAATGAATGGGAGCCTTCCTAATGTACGTTACTGAAGTCGCTTCGACTTCAAAAAAGGTTCCTGTACGACCAAGGCGACTTCTATCCAACTTGTGCCCATAAAATTCAATGGAAGTCGCCTCCAATTTGGATCCCCCATCTATATTAAAAAATGTACACAGTTACTCCCCCCGAATTACCCAGGCAAACCCCCTCCCTCCTTTCTCTGAATGGCCACAGGCAAACTCGCCTGGCATGGAGTCGCGTTGTAAGTCCCCCAAAGTCACGTTGTAAGTCACCTAGCAAAGTCATGCCGAAGTCAGATCGCCCCTGTCTGAACGCAGCCTCACAGTAGAAGAAAATCTGGTAGGCTGCATATCAGATAAAGTCCCCTTTATTTGGACAAATTCAAGATAAACTCTCCAAACTACAATCAAGGGGGTGCTATGCTCCCTTGATTGTCGTGTGGAGTGTCTTTCTTAAATATGTCCAAAAAAAAGGTGATTTTACATGATGTGCGGCAGACCAGATTCTTTGCTTCTACAGTCATACTTGCTTAGTCTCTAGATAACTGCTGGGGGATTTGCTGGTACACACACACACACACACACACACACGGAACAAGGGCATTGTCATCTAACACACATGGATGTTAGACTTGGGTCATGGCAATCTGTATACAATGGAGGCATTGTTGAATGGTGAAATCCCTTTGCCAACTTGTCATTCATGTGATGGCATGTTTATCAAGTTCTGACTGACAAACAAATCGGTCATAAGATAGGCCACCACATATTGATCTAATGCAAAATAAATATGCTATACACAAAAGTGAAAGACGGTTTGGACGATCCTTCTAGGGATGGTTAACCACTCAAGTGTTACCAGCCAATAAAACCTAAATATTCAGCATATGCAATCTTCTAGTCACACACACACACACACACACCTTTATATTTTTTACCAAGATTTCATTAGGAAAATATTGCATTTTGAGAACTGTATGAGGTTAATACATGTAAAGCAGAAAGCTCCCAAGTATACAACGCTGCAAAAAAAACAAAACTACTTATAGCTTGACAGGAGGAACTGGCTTCATGTTTTTACTTGGACAGTGACACTTGCCTCTTCATTCTGTGGAGTGGCTGCTGTGGGTCTTTCCAAGTCCAGGAAGTCTAGCGGCCTCTCACTGAGGGTCAGAACCCGTGGTGGAGTCTTCAGAGCCAAGGGTTCAAATGGGGTGGTCTGAATAAGGTCCAGATCTGCAGGCCTTGAGAAAGATCCATCTTCACTTTGACCTGTACAATAGTTTATTTACAGACAACATAAATGTACGTGGACATTTTGTCATTTAAACATAACTAAGTTATCTAATCAACTTCTTATTGAAATATATTGGGTAGGGTAATTATACAGTAGATATGTATGCTGAAGCATGTCAAATCTAGTCTCCACCAACCAAGTAAACTTTGCTGCCAGTACTGACCTTCTGAAAATACAAATTATCAGACTTCAACACTTTCTGAGAAACTGACCTGAAACAAACCTGCAAATCAAAAAAGTCTGAGCCCCTAAATCTACAAACTTGTTTTAGGTCAGTGCCTCAGAAAGTACTGAAGCCATAGGATCAGCATTACAACCCCATACAGGTTTCCTTTAAGAATAACTACTTCATTTAACAAATATTTAGTATGGGACAGAAAGGCTGCCTTTAAATCAGTTCCTTGTCACCTCTGGAATAGCAGCGCAGTGCTTAAAGCCCCTTGTGCTGCTGCCTGGATGAATAGTGTCATGCCAAGCTGCAGATAAGAGTAAGGTTTCTATCACACACTGACCCACACTTTCAATAAGCTAGATTGAGACAGACTCTGTGCTCACACCTGTGGCTTCATAAGTGTGGCTGACAGGGAGCACCAAACATTGTGCACAGTTGTGTGACCTACTCCAAGGTGAAAGTACTTGGGCCTAGAGATTGGCTGCCAGGACTGGGGGGGGGGGGTTGACATCACCAGCCCCCCTTGCCTTCAACACCAGGTATTTTGCTGCCAGATGAGATGGAGAAAGTAAGGCTGGAGAGTTCTGGCAAGGTGAGTATCAGGGGATGAAGGTCTTTACAAGTCACTGTCACTTGTTGTCATGAATGGTAATATGGTCTCTTCAATATACAGTTATTGTTCAATAAGACGTGGGCCTGCATTGAAAGAGACTTAAAACATTAGCTCTAGATATCATTTTTAGGATATGTACAGCCCCAGTTAAGGCTGGGTTCACACATATGCAAATTGGATGCGAGTTTCTCCACATCCAATTCGCATGACAGGCGAGTGTGACCGGCTCTCAATAGAGCCGGTTCACACAGGTCCGGGGTGGCCACGGTCATCATTGAAAAAGGGTCCTGCGCGTCTTCTGGTCCTATTCAGGTGCAAATTCAGAAAAATTTGGATCTGATTCACACCTGAAACGGTGAACAGGGATGCACCGAACTCCATGCTGGGAACCCGCGGCCGCATATGTGTAAACCTGGCCTGAATGTTTTCCATGAAGTGTCATTTAAAACAATATATATAATATTCACCTGTTACCACAATTCTCTCTGGTACTTGCATAATAACACCAGGGTAAGAAATGTCACCATCTGCTTTGGGATCTGATTCAGTGTTGTTTGAAGCAACCTTCAGCTTTTCGGGGACCCGCATTCTCTGACTGATACCCTCTGTGTAATCAATCTCATACTGCATGCGGTTCATCTCCGCCATCTCTGCTGCAGGTGATGAGAAGTCCCTGTAGTTCATCCTAAAAAGGTGGAAGAATGCACAATATATTTCACAACTAAAGAAATTAAATCTCAGAAATGTCTCCACTGCAGCATTTGGGGAGATAAGTGTAATCTGGGAGTTTCAGGTCCTATTTATGTCCTTTGCTTTAAAACGATATAGCAAAATCTCTGCTCTCTGTGCAGTTTAGGGTCCAGTGCTATGGTGGCTTCTCTGTGAAATCCTCCCTAAAAAGTCAATGATTTCTAAGGTCATCATCCTTATAATCATAGCAAGATGAATGTCAAAAGAGGACTTAACACTATGGCGGAGTACACCACAAGTTCTCATAGGGGTAATTCTGATGGGTTCAAAGTGAACTTCTGTTTGTCAATACATTTATAACAATTCAGAGGTTTAAAAAGGAATATATACCAGACCTTAGGAAGTAGTATCCTTAATGGGTATGTTTATAGATGTGTTCATGTAAAGGGGTACCCAAAATTGGTGGATACTTGGGAATCACTTTTTCATACAGGCAAGGCTCATTTACACTTGCTTCAACAAACATTAAAGAGCCTACTGCTTCAACATGTTTTTTTATGTGTTTTTGATGTTTCAGTGATGCTTCAATGGAGCTTGGTAAATGCCCTGTGTGTGTGTGTGTTGATTTTCTATTTGTTTTAAAGGGGCCCAGTAGAACAACAGCTCAGGAGTAACCCCACTCAGCAGGTCCCCAGCTCATTAGTACCGCTGTACAGCAGGTCCCCAGCTCATTAGTACCGCTGTACAGCAGGTCCCCAGCTCATTAGTACCGCTGTACAGCAGGTCCCCAGCTCATTAGTACCCCTGTATAGCAGATCCCCAGCTCATTAGTAAACTCGTTCAGCAGATCCCCAGCTTATTAGTACCCTCGTTCAACAGATCCCCTGCTCAGCAGTACTCTGCTGATGCCCCACTCAGTAGTATCCCCAGCTTTGCTAATCCCCCACTCAGTAACTCCCAGCTCTGCTGATCCCCTACTCAGTCCTCTCTCTCTCCGGTTCCCGTTTACCTTCCGCTACAGCGGAACATGCGCGCTGTCCGCTATTTGCTCCATTCCGGTCTGGACCCAGCTCAACTTGCTGCTACTCCTCACTACACAGCAGATGTGATGTCTGCACCAGAAGTGATTGCGGATTACGTCTTTCCAGTTAGCTTATTAGCTTTCCAGTACATCCCGGAATATCTCATACCTGAAATACCTCCTAAACCAAGCAAAGCTAAAGCTGAAAAGAAGCCTCTCAAAAGCTGCAGGTGCTGCTAGTGAACTTTGTCATAGACTTCTATGAAGGCGTTGAAGATGCTTTGGAGTGCCAAGAAAGTGACATGGGGTATCATTTTTGAAACAAAGCAAACAGAACGTGTAAACAGGACTGTAAACATTAATTGGCATTCAGAACCCTTTAAAAAAGGGTGTCTAATGCCACATTCTGAAGCAAGTGTAAACAAGCCCTTAAAGTGTATCTAAAGCTAATACGTTCGCAGGTGGGAGGCCGGGGTTGGGGGCCCGGGGTCCATTGGCGGAGCGATCCCTCTCTCTTCTCCTCTTTGCTGGACTTTTCTTAACGCCTCTTTCTCATCTTTCTCCCCCTTCCCTTTCTTTTTTCTCTTTTTTTTTTTTTGCCTTTCTTTCTTTTCACACTACTTTTGCAACAATTTTGGATGTAGGTTTGTCCAGAGTGTATAGACCAGTTAGGTCCCTCCTTTTTTTTCCCTTGATGAACCTGGACAAGACACTGAAAATAAGAATGGTAGTTTTGTATAATTGATTGGGGGGGGGGGGGGTGCTGCTAGCCGCCCATTGGCACAGAATGTTCCCAATTGGGGTGTCCCACCCCCCCTTGTTAAATTTTTTTTTTCTTAACGTGATAATAACCATTTATTAATGTTTCATTACTTCTAAGTTGCACCAGCCTATGGCTTGTTGGGTGCTTGATTTTGTTGCGCTATATGCAATCTTTCAGTCCCATCTCTGAGTAGACCTATGACTGCGATTGTATCTTGTGTTTATCCACTGTGAAAAACAATAAAAACTATTGAAAACTAAAGCTAAAACGTTTATGTGTGTGTGTGTGTGTGTGTGTGTGTGTGTGTGTGTTAGGATAAGATAGAGAATGATTCAGGCCTCACACACATGGACGTTTTTTGACGCCGGCGTTTTCTGCAGCTCTCCATGTAAGTCAATGGGCGCATAAAAAAACACCAACGTTTTTGAGCTGTAGATGGCGTCGGCGTTAGTGAGCTGAAACTAGAACCCACGGCCAGCGTGTTCTGAGGCTGTAACGTTGTGGCGTTTTATGACGCCGACGGCGCAAAACGCTCACTAACGCCAACTAATGCCATACTGGTGTTAACCGGCGTTTTTTGACGCCAACGTTTTTAGGTTGAAAAATAGGAGAGGGATGATTTTTTTTTTTAAAAACGCCTATTGATGCCGACGCTCACTAACGCCGACGCATAACGCTGAAACGTCGGGCCCGACGTTTTGTTTATTTTTTTAAGAAACGTCCGTGTGTATGAGGCCTAAAATCCATCAGGTTGTATTGTGCTGTCTGTGTTCCTCCGGAAAGATTTCCCTTAAATTCTTTGCGCTGGTGGTACACATATATGTGGCTTCTCGGTGGGTGGGGTTTAAGGCCGAAAGGCCACATATATGCGTACCAGAATGTACACAATGCTGTGCCGAAAGCACGTGCCCTGCGCACTCCCGGTACAGTTACCAGTGGCTAACGGAAAGCTCTTGCCCTCTGCTTGCGATAGGGAGCTTACCAATCATGGGACTGCTGTGACAGCCAATCACAGTGATCACATATGTAAACCCTGTTAGAATTTACATTTGAGAGGCCTCCCCTTCTTCTCACAACACAGGAAGGAGATTTATGAATGAAGGATATAATGATTGAACAGTAGGCAGGGTGACCTGTACTCCCTTTGTGTATGACTTGTACATTATGATGTGCACCATTACCAAGCTCCACATTTCAAATGTCTCCCTCAACACCAACAAATTATTTTATCTCGAAAAAATTAGATCAATTTAGGGGTGTTGTCCTGTCCTGGCATTTTTATTTGCTATGTTTTATAACAGAAAGTAAGGAAAACAGGTTTTATTTCAACATTTTTGGTCATCATATAGTTAAAAATATACCACCAAAAGAAAGCGCTGTCTAAAGAAAAAACAAAAAAAAAGGATATAAAATTTGGGTACAGTGCTGTATGATGGAGTAACTGTCAGTCAAACTATCACAGCACTGAAAGGTGAAAAATTCTGGTATTGGAGGAGTATTACAGGCTGATACAGGTGATTAAAGCTGACCTTCACTTCTAAAATTGACATTTCCACCATGGCAACCCTCCCCCTCTGCTATTTAACTCGTTTATGACCATTTAACACATTTATGCGGCTTCCAGGAAGTAGGCTTCAATCTGGGAGCCACATATACGTGTTCCTCTGATTTGGGAGTGGGCTTACTTTGCCGGGAGGGTGTACATAGATGTCCTCCCGTGATTGCGTCCCCCTTCGGACTCACAGATTGGGGTAAAGGGCAAATCACAGCAGGCCTTTACCATGTGATCAGCTGTGTTCAATGACTCAATCGAGCTGATCACGATGTAAACACAAACCAGTTATTGGCTTTCCTTTCCTCACGCTGACAGCGTTAGGAGAGGAGAAGAGAGCAGATAACCGGCTTGTGTTAAAGGGACATCTACACTGATAATCAGAGTACTGATTATCAGTGCAGTCCCAGCAGTGCTGCCAATCAGTGGCTCCTCATCAGTGTCGCTTATCAGTGCCACCAACCAGTGACACATCAGCAGCGCACATCAATGAAGGGGAAAAAATTACCTGTTTGCCAAATTTTATAACAAATGAGAAATGTTTTTTCTTTTTTTTACATTTTCGGTCTTTTTTAGTTTGTTTAGAAAAAAATTGAAAAACGGTGATCATTAAATACCACTAAAAGAAAGCTCTATTTGTGTGGGAAAAAATTATGAAAATTATACATAGGTACAGTGTTGCATGATTGCGCAATAGTCAAAGCGTGACAGTGCTGAAAGCTGAAAATTGGCCTGGGCAGGGAGGGGGTAAAGTGCCCAGTAGGCAAGTGGTTAACTAGTTCAGGGCTAATCTAATTTCGTGAGTGTTAGGCCCTTTCAGACGAAGCGGATCCACCCAAGCTGAATCCACCTGCTCAGCAGGGGACCTCTCTGCTGATCCCTGCTGAGGAGGTGGGTGACAGGTCCGTGTCCGCTTCGCTATGCAGAGCGGACATCCATATCTCTCTCGAAAAAAAAAAAAAAAAAAAAACGCCCAACTTCTCCTAAATGTCCATTTATCAACTGCAGTGTACATGAGGTGACATCGACCGGTTAAAAAAAAAAAAGGCCCACATTCGGCCCGTGTGGCTTTCGTCGGACAAGGATGCTGGACAACCAGCAGCCGACCAGCTCCCGATCAGCACTCTCTGTCGTCCAATTTTCGGATCGTGTGTATGGGCCATAACAAGTGTCAAAGTTGCAAAACTGGGTTTGAGTGTTAAAATGGAAGTCCGGTCAAATCCTAGCTAAGCTTAAAACTGCTCCCATCCCCATTCTAAAGCCCTACACCAATTATACTGTAGAGCAGCGTTTCTCAACCTTTTTACCTTCAAGGAAGCCCTGGCGTCAGTCTGAGAGCTCGGGGAACCCCTAATATAATTTTCATATCTACAGCTCACGAAACATTGGTTTGATCAGCAAGCTGTAGATATAACACAAATTATGCTTAGAAATAGCATTAAGCAACAAAATAAATATTAAAACTTACCTCCTTAATGTGAAACTTATGCTTGCTTTTTTTGCAGATGCTCAATTCTGGGTCAAACCTAAGATAAGCAGTATACAAGGGGTCAGCAAGGCAGAGTACAGGGGGATTCAGGAGGGAACAGTACAGGGGTCGAGGTAGACCACAGGGGGGCCAGGAGGTGGCTGTATAGTACGGG
>BLSH010023164.1:164732-183049 GCA_018402905.1 Glandirana rugosa
AGAGGACCAGAGGGGATATGATAAGAGAGGACCAGAGGGGATATGATAAGAGAGGACCAGAGGGGATATGAAAAGAGAGGACCAGAGGGGATATGAAAAGAGAGGACCAGAGGGGATATGATAAGAGAGGACCGGGGGGGTATGATAAAAGAGAACTGGGGGGGGGGACACCCCCCCCCAGGAGAGAATAGTATAGGGGAGACCAGGAGAGAAAAGTATAGGGGAGACCAGGAGAGAAAAGTATAGGGGAGACCAGGAGAGAATAGTATAGGGGAGACCAGGAGAGAATAGTATAGGGGAGACCAGGAGAGGATAGTATAGGGGAGACCAGGAGAGAATAGTATAGGGGAGACCAGGAGAGAATAGTATAGGGGAGACCAGGAGAGAATAGTATAGGGGAGGCCGGGAGAGAATAGTAAAGGGAGCCAGGAGAGAATAGTAAAGGGAGCCAGGAAAGAAAAGTACAGTATGGGGGGGCAGGAGGAAACTGGGGGGTACAATTCTGGCATCTGTAGTGGTTCACCATGAACCTCATGCAGAGTAACTCAGGTAAGCTGCTGGATCTCAATGTTTTCTCATGCGCAGATTCACGTCCCTCCTTCCTCTCCTGTCCCTCCCGAGTGATATCCCACCCACTCAGAGGCTCCTGGGATGAATAGGAGGGGATGGCTGCCCGAAACAGGCGTAGGACAGTGATGTCAGTTTTCCTCGGCAGCCTGTCATTTTGGGGATGTGATCTGCCGTTCATCTGCTTGTGATGAACAGTGGATCGTAGCCGAACCCCTGGAGAACTCTTGCAGCACCCTAGGGTTCCGCGGTTGAGAAATATTGCTGTAAAGGATAAATGTTTTTCCTCATCTAATCTAAGGGCGCAACAGTCTGGTCATGTAATCTCTTCAGTGGCCGGCTTCAGGGGATAGGAAAGATTGTCGACAACGGCTTGCAGAGCCAAGGCAATGATGTCACCCATAGGCTTATATGGGGCATCCGTTGTTGGCTGTCCCTCTTCTACATTGAAACCGGAGCTGACCGAACCGAAGAGCCCTTTCATTACATACTATAAGTAGACATCTTTCCTTTACAGGGTAGTTAGTATAAAACTTAGAATGGGGGGGCGGGAGCAGATTTAAGCTTGGTTAGGTTTTGACTGGACTTCTACTTTAACCACTTGCCGACCAGCAACGTACTGGTATGTTGCTGGATTGGAAGGGTGAGATCTCCATCATTGCTGAAGCAATGATGGAAATATCATTCTCTAGGGCTGGCGATTCACTTCAATGTAAAAGTAATGCTAGTGGCTAAGAAGTCACTGGATTACTTTTACAGGCAGTGGAAGGGGGTTCCACCCCCCTCCCGGCACCACCTTCACCTGGCTCTCCCGTACGTTCGGGGAGCCTGGTAAGGATGCAACCATATTACATCAGAAACCGGAAGCAACAAGGATTTAGTCATTTATGGTTTCAATCTCCGATCTTGGTTTGATCAGATGTTTTGGAGGGCAGAGGAGATATCAGAGATCTAATAGAACCCAGATCTCTCCATAAATAAGACCTGCCATGACCCATGCCATCACAAGGGATCTTGTTAATCCCTTCTTAAAGCAATGAAGGATTAAAAAAAATAAATAAATAACAGATACAGTGTAAAGCGCCCCTGTGCTCGCAGTGGAAAACACATACATATGTTGCGCAAACACATATGAGGTATCGCCGCAAATGTTATAACGAGAGCAATAATTTTAGCACCAGACCTCCTCTGTAACTCTAAACTGGTAAAGGCTTATAAAGTGTCGCCTATGGAGATTTGTAAGCAAGTCTTGAGAAAGATGGACTGAGCTTAGAGTGTCTCTATACTGGTTTTGGATTTGTATAGATTTCTGTGTGGGTGAGCGCCTGGGAATTTACCTCAAGCATAGAGGGCCGTGGCTACCCTTGGGGCTGTTGAGATTTGAAAGTACCACAGTTTTGCGCCATTCCACGATCGAGCGCAATTTTAAAGCGTGACAAGTAACTATTTACTCAAGGTAACATCTTTTACAATTCATCAAATAATTGGTTATTATATTGTGTTTTTGTGCATTAAAATTCACTAAAGTGTATTATTCCCAAAAAGAGTGCATTTGAAAAACCGCTAGAGCCTCTGCTATAAATAAATAAATATATATATATATATATATATATATATATATATATATATATATAAAATGTTTGGAGGTTCTAAGCAATTTTCTAGCAAAAAAAAAACAAAACATATTTTTAGATATATGTGAGAACTGTCAGAATTGGACCGGTGTTGAAGTGGTTAAAAAAAGCTGGTTTTCTTTTGTTTACATTTTTTTTCCTCCGGCTCTCCCCTTGCCTCCATTCTTGCCTAGGAGAGAATGTAGTGTCCCAGCTCCTGGATAATTTCAGGAGTATGCAGGAACAGGGACACGTAGCTGATGGAGGACGGTCCTGGTGACGCATCACTGGGGGGGGGTCACCTACTTAAAAGTGGAAGAGACAACTGGCTCCTGATGACATAGGAAAGGAAGATGGCGGCCCAGGAACTGGTGTGTGGCAGTAGAGCAATAGGTCACAGCAGGGCAGAACTGGATTTGCTGCACAAGTAAGTATGTGTATTGAGGATAAACCCTGCAAAAAATGTAGGGGGAGAGAGAGAAAAAAGCATTTGGTTGGGGAGGGAAAGTTACTCATTAATGCATGAATATCTTATCCACTTACAGACTGCCCAACGTAGATATACAGAGTGGCCACTCTGCGCTGGAACACGTACGTAATCCTGATGCCGGGGCAGGGAGTGTGCCTCCGCCGCCCTGGCTGTAGCACCAACCAATCAGCGGGTGCCGGCGACCAATCAGATCGGCTCTGGATATTACCAAAGAGAGCCGTGTAGATAAACACAGGGCTCTCTTTTGACAGCAGCAATGTGCTGTTTTTTTTCTTCCTGCAAAGCAGGAAGTAAAAAGAAACACATTGCTTTGTAAAAACAGCACACACCATAACACGTTGGCCACACATTTAACCCCTTGATCACCCTAGATCACAGGTGTCAAACACAAGGCCCGCGGGCCGAATCCGGCCCTCCAGGCCATTTCATGTGGCCCTCGCACCTCTCCTGCAGCTGCAAGGGAGCTCCAGCCCACCTTTGGTCCTCCTCCAGACCCTGTACTTTCTGCTTTCCAGCAATGCATCCAGCTTCTTCCCAGCAGCAGCATAAGGTAAGGGGGTGCACTTTGATGTAAGGGAGGGTGGAGGATTCAACTTCTCATGGTGTGGGTGACTCTTGACATCTAATGTAAGGGAAGGGGATGCTCTGGACATATAGTCTTAAAGATACAACCGGCCCTTTTATGGGCAATCATAATGCTGATGTGGCCCACAATGAAATTGAGTTTGACACCACTGCCCTAGATGTTAACCCCTTCCCTGCCAGTGTCATTAGTACAGTGACAGTGCATATTTTTAGCACTGATCACTGTATTGGTGTCACTGGTTCCCCAACAAAGTGTCAAAAGTGTCAGTGTCCAATATGTCCACTGTAATATCGCAGTCCCACTATAAGTTGCTGATCGCCGCCATTACTAGTAAAAAATAAATAAAAAATTTCATAAAAATATCTTATAGCTTGTAGACGCTATAACTTTTGTGCAAACCAATCAATATACACTTATTGGGATTTTTTTTTTTTACCAAAAATATGTAGCATTATACATTTTGGCCTAAATCGATGAAGAAATTTGATTTGTTACATTTTTTTATTGGATGTGTTTTATAGCAGAAAGTAAAAAATATTGTTTGTTTTTTTAAATTGGTCAGTCTTTTTTTGTTTATAGCGCAAAAAATAAAAACCACAAAATTGATCAAATACCACCATAATAAATCTCTATTAGTGGGGGGGGGGGGGGGGGAAGGACATTAATATTATATGGGTAAAGTGTTGCACAACCGAGCAATTATCAGTTAAAGTAATGCAGTGCCAAATCGCAAAAAATGGCCTGGTCATAAATGGGGGTAAATCTTCTGGAGCTGAAGTGGTTAACCGCTTCTCACCCACCCACTGTACTTAAACTGCGGGGTCGGGAGCTTCATGTTCTGAGTCCACGTACCGGTACGTCACTCAGAACGAGAGGCCGTGCAGCGGCGCAATCCTGTGATGGCTGTGATCTTCCGACACAGATTGGCATATGGGCGCTGTGATTGGCCCTCCTGATCACATTATGGTTGTGCCCAATCGGGCGGGGGATGATGCAGCCTGTGCTGACAGCTCTGTGTGTAAGGGGTGATTTTACACAGAGAGCTGTCGCAGATCACACAGACTGCAGCCATCCCCACACAGTACACCAAACACCACTGTCCCTGTCCCATGAACATCAGTACCAGTGCTCAAAAACATTTGTAACAGTGTTTCATTGCAACATCAACACCTGTCAGTGTCTGCCGGTGGATGATCAACATCTGTCAAAGTGTACACGTGCACATAAAACTTTGTTCGTATACCAGTGTCCCACCAATAAATAAATAAAAAATTTAAAGCGCCCGCTCCTCACCCCGAGCTCGCCTACACACACACACAAACGTTGGTCGCATACGTAAACGGCAATCGCACCACACATGTGAGGTATCGCTGTGAATGTCAGAGCGAGAGCAATAATTCTAGCACCGGACCTGCTGTGTAACTCTAAACTGGTAACGAATAAAGGCTTATAAAGTGTCGCCTATGGAGATTTTTAAATACCTACGTTTGGGGCCATTTCACAAGTGTGCGCAATTTTAACCACTTCCTGACCGGCTCCTGTACATATACAACGGCAGGTTGGCAGCCCTGCATGAATCATATATTCACGGCGATTTGCGCAGTTGCAGACGGCGCGCTCTCGTGCCCGCCGCATGATGCGCGAGTGTGGCCGTGGGTTGGGCGGACTAGATGTCCACTGGCGATCCGCGATCGCCTAATACAGAGACAGAATGGGGAACCACCAATGTAAACACAGCAGTTTCCTGTTCTGTCAGGGGACATGACAGTGATCTACTGATCCCTGTAATCGGAAACAGTGATATCTGTCATGTCCCTGCCAGCCCCCACACAGTTAGAACACACTGAGGGAACACATTTAACCCCTTGATTGCCCCCCTAGTGTTAACCCCTTCCCTGCCAGTGACATTTATACAGTAATCAGTGGCTATTTTTAGCTCCAATCGCTATATAAATGTCAATATTATAGCAAAAAGTAAAAAAATTGTTGCTCTGTTTGTTTATAGCGCAAAAAATAAAAACTGTAGGTGATCAAAAAGGACGACAATTTTGTTTGGGTACAACATCGCACGATCGCGCAATTGTCAGTTAAAGCGACGCAGTGCCGAATCCCAAAAAGTGCTCTGGTCAGGAAGGGGATAAATCCTTCCAGGGCTGAAGTGGTTAAAGCGCGACATGTCTGGTATCTATTTACCGGGCGTAACACTATATTTTATAATTTTACCAAAAATGTGGGTATTACATTGTCTCTGTGTGCATTGAAATTTATTAAAATGTATTTATGCGTTAGTGTGTAAAATTGCGTTCGAAAAACTGCTACGCAAACATTGTGTGACATAAAAATTAGCAAAACTCACCCTTTTATTCTCTAGGGCCTCTATGTATAATGTTTGGGGGTTCCAAGTAATTTTCTAGCAAAAACACAGATTTTTACTTGTAATCAAAAAGTGTCAAAAGAAGGCCTTGGATGTTGCGCTTTTCTATGTGGCCAGGATATAGAAAAAATTCTCACACATGTGGTATTGCCATACTCAGGAGGAATAGCAGAATGTGTTTTGGGGTGTAGTTGCAAGTATGCCTATGCCGCGTGTGAAAAATAACTTTCTTCATTTTCCAAAGAATTGTCGGAAACAATTACAACTTCAAACTACTCGCCATGCCTTTTACTAAATACCTTGGAATGTCTACTTTGCAAAAAGGGGTCACTTGGGGGGTATTTGTGCTTTCTTGGCTTGTTAGGGTCTCAAGAAATGAGATAGGTGGTCAGTACATCAGGTGTGATCAATTTTCAATGATTGGCACCATAGCTTGTGGACTCTAACTTTCACGCAGACCAAATAATATACACCGATTTGGGTTATTTTTTACCAAAGATATGTATATAGCAGTATAAATGTAGGTCAAATTGTATGAAGAAAAATTTGTTATTTGCAAAATTTTATAACTGAGAAAAACATTTTTTTCAAAATTTCCAGTTTTTTTTATTTGTAGCGCAAAAAAACAAAACAAAAAAACAGTGTTGATTAAATACCACCAAAAGAAATCTCTATTTGTATGAAAAAAATGATACAAATTTAATTTGGGTACAGTGTTGCATGACTGAATGATCTGACCAAAGTAGAATAGTGCCCTTGCTATAGATGTAGGCTGTTTATCTACTTCATGAAGTGTGACTGGAAAACTTCTAGGATGTTGCTAAGAGACACCCAGCTATTACTGTTCACCTTCACCATAACAGAGGTCATCGGTGAGCATTTTCTCGGATTCAAACCCCTTCACATGCGCTTTCTATTCCCTGATGCAGTAGCTCTGAGCTCAGCGTTTGAGCCTTGTGATGGTTAAGGTGCATAGTAATTAGGGGTCGACCGATATTTCTCCTTACGTTCACTGACAGACGCAGCTCTTCATTGACTTTGTGGGGTTTTATGTTCGTCCCACTAAGAGTTAACTAGGCAGGGAAAAGAAACAGCTGGCCCCTCCCCTGGGGGCCGTCCTCTCTTCCTACATCAAACCCCCTCATAGCATAGCTCTTCAGTTTCAATGCCTAGTTCGCAAGGAGTTGATCTGGCTTCCCTTCAGGGGAACTGCGGTCCTATTGTGACCATTTCTACTTTTATTTTTACTTTTATTTTTTATTTTTCTGCAATCAAGATGATTCTGTCTATCAAGAAGCCGGTTGGGGCATAGAGAGTCCTAGAGCTCTGTACTTTCCCCGACCTGGCCAACATGATGCGAAGCCAGTCCCGCTGTAGGGGACCCGCCGCATCTTGCCCGTTCCGTGCGGGCAGCCCGGGGTGTAATCCCCTTGTTAGTGCCCTTTACCGATGCGACTCGGCAGGGCGACTGTGGGCCTGCAGCATACCGCCATGAGTGGGCGGAAAGTCTGCGTTTTGGATGGCTACCGCGGCGTCGGACTGGTAAGTGAGCACCCTGCTTTCCCCCCTTTTTAGGGGCATGAAGGGGGCCCGATGTCCTGCACACAAATACTGTGATTTTCACACAAATTGTCCCGGGGTAGCCACTGGTGGGACACTATAGCTCCCTAACTTGCCCCCTGCCTCACCCCGCCCCCCCCCCAGCACCACTGCGTTTGTCTGGGCCTTTTCGTCCGCATCGCCATGCGGCGACCGGTACCATTTTGCGGCGGATCACCACCATTTTGCCGTAGCCGCAGACGTTTTAAGCCTATGGGGCTTTCCCTCTAGTGCTCTGAGCGGCCATTCTTGGTACTGCACGTTTCCTGAAGGGTGTGTTTGGCCTCTAGTGTTTCACGGCGGCCATTTTGACTGCATGCTCTGCAATCTACACGTGGCTGCAGCTTCTCCCTTCTCCCTGGAAGCGGTGATACGGCACGGCTCTTCCTGATGATCTAACGGGCAGCGGAACAGCAAGTATAGCTGGGCTCCCTCCGGGTGCTGGTGGTGGTGGGTGCTGTCCTCAGTATAGGCCTGTGGGTGTGTGGCTGTGTGGGGGCGCCCCTTTCTATTCCTGTGTCATTTCTGGGGTAACTATGTCTGATCTCCCCGCTGAACCTGCTGAGGTGGCACCAGCAGCGACGCAATCTGACCAAGGGGACTTTCTGGACCAGCTGCGGATGGTTTTTACTGAGTTTTTTTCCCCGTGGGGACACTGCTCAGCGGGTCCCTAGGAAGCGTCCCCCTCCCCCTCATTTGTCCTCTGGGGAGGATTCAGAGCCGGATGTGGCCTCAGGGGTCTCAGGGACCCCTGCGGACCTGTCTGATGAGGAAACGGTAGGTGACAGTGTTCTAACTGAAGAGGACCAGGGGCAAGCAGCTGCGCAAGAAAAAGCACTAGTTGCCGCCATCATTGCTGGCATTAGCACTAAGTTGCAGCTGAATCAAGATGGTGAATCACGATCTGCTGCGTATATGTGTGCGGGTCTTCTAGGCCCCCCCAGGGCCCCCAAGACTTATCCTTACAACAAATTTTTTGACCATTTCCTATATCGTGAATGGCAGCGTCCACAGCGTTCCTCCTCGCTGACGACACGTTTTGCTGTTCGCTATCCCTTTGAGTTAAAGAAATGGGAATCACCTGTGGTGGACCCCCCCCATTGCACGCCTCACTAAGGAGACTACTATTCCTATGGAAGGGACTCCTTCCTTTAAGGATCCCGCTGATAGAAAGACAGAGGCACTTTTGAAGTCCCTGTTCTTGAGTGCGGGCTCTGCTGTGCGACCAGCACTGGCTTCGGCTATGGCGGCACAGCATTTTTCCGAATGCATGGAAGAACTCATGAAGGACCTAGAAGGCGGTCGCCTGATGGAGGCGCCGCAGAAGGCTGAGTTTTTACTCCAAGGAATCAAATACCTGTGTGATGCGGCCGTGGATATTCTGCCTCTGTTGTCCAGAATATCGATCTCGGCCGCCAGACTCCGACGAATTCTTTGGTTGCGTTCCTGGTCCGGTGACTACGCTTCCAAAAGAGGTTTGGCTGACCTCCCTTTTCAAGGTGGGCCCCTTTTTGGCCCACGTCTAGATGAGATCATCAAGGATTTCATGGGAGGTAAGAGTACCTTCCTTCCGGAGCCCCGCAGGCGTGAGTTTCGCCGTAGACAGGAGCCCCCTCCTTCGGGTCAGAAGAAGTTTTTTCGCGCCCCAGGCGCGGCAAGTAAAGGGACCCGTTCCGGTAAGGTCGCTGCAGGGGCCGGAAAACGGCAGTGGCAGCGCAAAAGACGGAAGACAAGTCTTCTTCAGCCTGATGGTTTGCCCCCGCCCGAGTGTCGGGTGGGGGGGGGGACGTCTTCTGGGGTTCGCGGAATGGTGGCTGGCCCGCATTTCTGACTGCTGGGTCCGGGAGGTGGTGTCCACCGGGTACAGGATAGAGTTCGTCACTCTACCCCCAGACAGGTTCTTCCCTTCAAATTTAAGTCTCCCGCAGGAGCGCAGGAAGGCCCTCTCCGGGGCGGTACAGGCCCTCTCAGACCAAGGAGTGATTGTACCTGTTCCCCCAGGGGAGAGGTTTCAAGGTTTTTACTCGAACCTTTTTGTGGTACCCAAAAAAGGGGAGGGATTTCGGCCCATCCTGGACCTGAAGGCCCTGAACAGGTATGTCAGGACGCGAAAGTTCCGGATGGAGTCTGTTCGGTAGGTTGTGGCCGCCCTTCACCAAGGGGAATTTTTGGCGTCGTTGGACATAAGGGATGCGTACCTCCATGTACCCATCCATCCGCGACATCAGCGTTTTCTGCGGTTTGCGATAGGGGATCGCCATTTTCAATTTGTGGCTCTCCCTTTCGGCCTGACCTCCGCACCCTGGGTCTTCACAAAGTTGCTAGCCCCGGTGTTGGCGTTGTGTCAGAGAGGAATTGCAATAGTGGCATACCTGGACGATCTGCTCCTGCGAGCGGACTCTGCCTCTGCTCTGGAGGAGAATGTGAGTATCACAATGGCCTCCCTGCTGGACTTCGGCTGGTTACTAAACCTGAAGAAGTCATCGGTGTCTCCGGGTCTCATTCTGGACACAGAACAGGCGAAGGTGTTCCTCCCTCTGAAAAAACTGCAGTGTCTACAGTCGGCAGTGCGCACCCTCCTGTCGCACCATCGGTCTTCATTGCAGTTCTGTATGAGGGTGCTGGGACTCATGGTCTCGTCGTTCGAGGCGATACCCTTTGCTCACACTCGCTTCCTCCAACGAGCAATCCTGAGTCAGTGGGACATGTCCCATCGGTCGTTGGACCTTCCGATCCGGCTGAGTCCCCAGACCAGGGCGTCTCTGATCTGGTGGCTTCGGGACTCGGCCCTAACTCAGGGGAAGTCGTTCTTGCCTCTTCAGTGGATGATAATCACCATGGACGCCAGCCTAACGGGCTGGGGTGGAGTCCTGTGGCAACTGTCTGCTCAGGGTCGTTGGTCGACCCAGGAGGCTCGCCTGCCCATCAATGTGCTGGAGCTGAGAGCAATCAGACTGTGTCTTTTTCATTGGACAATGAGATTGCAGGGCTGTCTGATCCGAATTCAATCGGACAATGTCACAGCGGTGGTGTATGTGAACCATCAGGGCGGCACAAGGAGTCCAGCAGTTGCAGCAGAGGCAGCTCTGACACTGCGATGGGCGGAACTTCACGTTCCAGTTATTTCAGCAGTTTACATTCCAGGCGTGGAGAACTGGCAGGCAGATTTTCTCAGTCGCCAGATGCTGGACCAGGGGGAGTGCTCCCTCCACCCGGAGGTGTTCAATCAGATTTGCCGCAGATGGGGGACGCCGGATGTGGATCTCATGGCGTCCCGGTTCAATCACAAAGTGAGAACCTTTGTGTCCAGAACGTGGGATCCGTTGGCAGTGGCCACGGACGCTCTAGTGGCTCCCTGGAGCTGTTATCGTCTCCTGTACGCCTTCCCTCCGATAAAACTGCTCCCGAGATTGGTACGCAGAATCATGATGGAGGGGATACCAACTATACTGGTGGCCCCGGCGCACCTAGTATGCCGACGTGGTGCACATGGTGGCAGACGCCCCTTGGCGGCTCCCGATGCGAGACGATCTTCTGTCTCAAGGACCCATATTGCACCCTGCTTTACCCTCGCTGGCTTTGACGGCTTGGCTATTGAGTCCCAGGTGCTGAGGGATAGGGGGGTCGTCGACTCCGTAATCCCTACTCTGTTGAAAGCTCGCAAGTGCACTTCTTATTTATCACCGCACCTGGAAGGCTTACATTGCTTAATGCGAGGCGGAGGGCTATAACCCTCGCTCTTATGTCGTGTCCAGGGTCCTGACCTTTTTACAGCAGGGCCTGAATAAGAATTTGGCCTTGAGTACTCTCAAGGGCCAGATCTCGGCTTTAGCCATACTCTTTCAGAGACCCTTAGCTTCGCACTCTCTGATTCGTACCTTTGTACAAGGTGTGCGACATGTGGCGCCTCGGGTAAGATCTCCGTGGGATCTGAATCTGGTGCTTTCTGTTCTTCAGAAACCACCTTATGAGAAAATCAGGGAGATTTCCTTACAGCTTCTGTCGCAGAAGGTGGCCTTCTTAGTTGCCATCACTTCTGCCGGAAGGGTGTCGGAATTGGCTGCTCTATCGTGCAAGTCTCCTTATTTGATAATGCATAGGGATAAGGCGGTCCTGCGACCCTCTCCTTCTTTTCTTCCGAAGGTAGTTTCTTCTTTTCACATCAATGAAGATATTGTTCTGCCTTCATTGTGCCCTCGTCCATCGCACCCAAAGGAGTTTGAGTTGCATGCCTTGGACGTAGTGAGGGCCTTACGGGTGTACTTGGCTGCTACAGCTCCCTTTCGAAAAGCTGACGCCTTGTTTGTTCTGCCAGAGGGCCCGCGTGAAGGATTGGCGGCCTCTTCGGCTACGATTTCTCATTGGATCAGAAAAACCGTGACTCATGCGTATTCTGTTCGGGGTAAGGTTCCCCCTTTTCCGGTCACGGCTCACTCTACCCGGGCGGTTAGTACTTCCTGGGCTTTCAGACACCAGGCTTCGGTGTCCCAGGTGTGCAAAGCGGCCACTTGGGCCTCGGTTCACACTTGCACTAAGTTTTATAAAGTTGATGTGTTTGCATCTTTGGATGCTGCTTTTGGGCGCAAAGTTTTGCAGGCGGCAGTGTAGGCGCGTCTGGCGCCTCCTCAGAGGTTCAGTTGGGTACAGTTGTTAGCGTTTACCCACCCCTCTTTTTTGACACAGCTTGGGGACGTCCCCACAAAGTCAATGAAGAGCTGCGTCTGTCAGTGAACTTAAGGAGAAAAAGGGATTTTATTAAAACTTTCCGTAAAATCCTTTTCTCCGAGTTCACTGACAGACGCAGCACCCACCCCTCTGGGCTCTGTTTCTATAAGGCTTGTGTACGAACTGAGGAGCTATGCGGGGGTTTGATGTAGGAAGAGAGGACGGCCCCCAGCTGTTTCTTTTCCCTGCCTAGTTAACTCCTAGTGGGACGAACATAAAACCCCACAAAGTCAATGAAAAGCTGCGTCTGTCAGTGAACTCGGAGAAAAGGATTTTACGGTAAGTTTTAATAAAATCCTTTTTTCAGGGCCAATACCGATGTTTCTGAACTTTTCAGGCCAATCACCTGCCACCCAGATTCAGCATGCCACCTGCCACCCAGATGCAGCATGTCACTTGCGACAGTCTCCTGACACCAGATGAAGCATGTCACTTGCCACTGTCTCCTGCCACCAGATGCAGCGTGTCACTTGCCACTGTCTCCTGCCACCAAGATGCATCATGTCACTTGCCACTGTCTCCTGCCACCCAGATGCAGCATGTCACTTGCCACTGTCTCCTGCCACCCAGATGCAGCATGTCACTTGCCACTGTCTCCTGCCACCAAGATGCAGCATGTCACTTGCCACTGTCTTCTGCCACCCAGATGCAGCATGTCACTTGCTACTGTTTCCTGACACCAGATGCAGCATGTCACTTGCCACTGTCACCTGCCACCAAGATGCAGCATGTCACTTGCCACTGTCTCCTGCCACCCAGATGCAGCATGTTACTTGCCACTGTCTCCTTCCACCCAGATGCATCATGTCACTTGCCACTGTCAGTTGCCACCAAGATGCAGCATGTCACTTGCCACTGTCTCCTTCCACCCAGATGCATCATGTCACTTGCCACTGTCAGTTGCCACCAAGATGCAGCATGTCACTTGCCACTGTCTCCTTCCACCCAGATGCAGCATGTCACTTGCCACTGTCAGTTGCCACCAAGATGCAGCATGTCATTTGCCACTGTCTCCTTCCACCAAGATGCATCATGTCACTTGCCACTGTCAGTTGCCACCCAGATGCAGCATGTCACTTGCTACTGTCTCCTGACACCAGATGCAGCGTGTCACTTGCCACTGTCTCCTGCCACCAAGATGCATCATGTCACTTGCCACTGACTCCTGCCACCAAGATGCAGCATGTCACTTGCCACTGCCTCCTGCCACCCAGATGCAGCGTGTCACTTGCTACTGTCTCCTGCCACTAAAGTGCAGCATGTCACTTGCCACTGCCTCCTGCCACCCAGATGCAGCATGTCACTTGCTACTGTCTCCTGACACCAGATGCAGTGTGTCACTTGCCAATGTCTCCTGACACCAGATGCAGCATGTCACTTGCCACTGTCTCCTGCCACCAAGATGCAGCATGTCACTTGCTACTGTCTCCTGACACCAGATGCAGCATGTCACTTGCCACTGTCACCTGCCACCCAGATGCAGCATGTCACTTGCCACTATCTCCTGCCACCAAGATACAGCATGTCACTTGCCACTGCCTCCTGCCACCCAGATGCAGCATGTCACTTGCTACTGTCTCCTGACACCAGATGCAGTGTGTCACTGAGGGATATACAATGTAATACTGACATGAAAGCACACACATAGGTTGGACTTGTGTATTTTTTCAACCTCACTAACTATGTAACTATGTAACTTGCCACTGTCTCCTGACACCAGATGCAGCATGTCACTTGCCACTTTCTCCTGCCACCCAGATGCAGCGTGTCACTTGCCACTGTCTCCTGCCACCAAGATGCATCATGTCACTTGCCACTGTCTCCTGCCACCCAGATGCAGCATGTCACTTGCCACTATCTCCTGCCACCAAGATACAGCATGTCACTTGCCACTGCCAACCAGATGCAGCATGTCACTTGCTACTGTCTCCTGACACCAGATGCAGCGTGTCACTTGCCACTGTCTCCTGCCACCCAGATTCAGCATGTCACTTGCCACTGTCTCCTGCCACCAGCTGCATCATGTCACTTGCCACTGTCTCCTGCCACCCAGATGCAGCATGTCACTTGCCACTGTCTCCTGCCACCCAGATGCAGCATGTCACTTGCCACTATCTCCTGCCACCAAGATACAGCATGTCACTTGCCACTGCCAACCAGATGCAGCATGTCACTTGCTACTGTCTCCTGACACCAGATGCAGCGTGTCACTTGCCACTGTCTCCTGCCACCCAGATTCAGCATGTCACTTGCCACTGTCTCCTGCCACCAGCTGCATCATGTCACTTGCCACTGTCTCCTGCCACCCAGATGCAGCATGTCACTTGCCACTGTCTCCTGCCACCCAGATGCAGCATGTCACTTGCCACTATCTCCTGCCACCAAGATACAGCATGTCACTTGCCACTGCCAACCAGATGCAGCATGTCACTTGCTACTGTCTCCTGACACCAGATGCAGCGTGTCACTTGCCACTGTCTCCTGCCACCCAGATTCAGCATGTCACTTGCCACTGTCTCCTGCCACCAGCTGCATCATGTCACTTGCCACTGTCTCCTGCCACCAAGATGCATCATGTCACTTGCCACTGTCTCCTGCCACCCAGATGCAGCATGTCACTTGCCACTGTCTCCTGCCACCCAGATGCAGCATGTCACTTGCCACTGTCTCCTGCCACCAAGATGCAGCATGTCACTTGCCACTGTCTCCTGCCACCCAGATGCAGCATGTCACTTGCCACTGTCTCCTGCCACCCAGATGCAGCATGTCACTTGCTACTGTCTCCTGACACCAGATGCAACATGTCACTTGTCACTGTCACCTGCCACCCAGATGCAGCATGTCACTTGCCACTATCTCCTGCCACCAAGATACAACATGTCACTTGCCACTGCCTCCTGCCACCCAGATGCAGCATATCACTTGCTACTGTTTCCTGCCATGAGATGCAGCATGTCACTTGCCACTGTCTCCTGCCACCAGATGCAGCATGTCACTTGCCACTGTCTCCTGCCACCAGATGCAGCGTGTCACTTGCCACTGTTTCCTGCCATGAGATGCAGCATGTCACTTGCCACTGTCTCCTGCCACCAGATGCAGCGTGTCACTTGCCACTGTCTCCTGCCACCAGATGCAGCGTGTCACTTGCCACTGTCTCCAGCCACCAGATGCAGCATGTCACTTGTCACTGTCTCCTGCCACCCAGACACAGCATGTCACTTTCCATTGTCTCCTGACACCAGATGCAGCATGTCACTTGCCACCGTCTCCTGCCACCAGATGCACCATGTCACTTGCCACCGTCTCCTGCCACCAGATGCACCATGTCACTTGCCACTGTCTCCTGCCACCAGATGCAGTGTGTCACTTGCCACTGTCTCCTGCCATGAGATGCAGCATGTCACTTGCCACTGTCTCCTGCCACCCAGATGCAGCTCTCCACAGCGGCGTCCAAGCGGGTAAACTTCCACATGCAGGCAGGCAGTGAGAGATGACTTAACTTTCTCTCTGTTCGCCCGTGGTTGCAGCTCTGTCAAGAGCAGCCTTTGCGACCCTGCTGTAGGGGCGGAACAGCGGTGATGCAAGGCGGGCAGTGAGAGATGATGTAACATCCTGGAAGTTTTCCAGCCTGGCTTTATGAGGTAAATAAACATAAAATGTATGCGGTACATAAATAGAATTTAAAGCGGAGTTCCACTGTTTTATAAGTTTATTAAAAGTCAGCAGCTACAAAAAGTGTAGCTGCTAACTTTTAATAAACAGACACTCACCTGTCTCCCGGTCCAGCGATGCAGCCAGTACGAGCCTCGGATCTCTCCCCCTCCCCTCCGCGGTGCTGGCATTGCTACTGTGGGCAACCGGCTTCAAGGCCGGGCACACACTACGCATGCGGTGCTGCGCTTTGTGATTGGTCCCAAAGTCCACTAGGACCTGTCTTGTGTCCCAGAAGACTTCGGGAGGGAGGGGGAAGAAGACCTTCCACTTCCGATTGCCTAAGGCACAGGTGTCAAACTGGCGTCCCTCCAGCTGTTGCGGAACTACAAGTCCCATGAAGCATTGCAAGGCTGACAATTACAAGCATGACTCCCACAGGCAGAGGCATGATGGGACTTGTAGTTTCGCAACAGCTGGAGGGCCGCCAGTTTGACACCCCTGGCCTAAGGCGACCGGAACGGAAGTGCCCAGTATAAATCGGGTATCCCCATCCCCTCTCCTCCCCAAAATCTCTGTTTTGCCATCAGGAGCTGGGGAGGAGGTCTTAAAGCAAAAGTTACACTTTTGAGTGGAACTCCGCATTAACATTATAGGAAAGGCATTATCCAGATTTGGTTAAAGCTGCACAGTTTGTTTTTATCTATAGACACCCCTTATCTGCATAGGAGATTTTGGGGTAAAGGTGCGCTAACCCTTTAAAGCAGTCCAAACTGCGGCCCTTTGGCAATATTTCATCCGCTGACACCAACAATGGGACATAATTCCTCCCAATGACACCAATGAAGGGGCACAGTTGCTCACAGTGACACCAACAATAGGGGCACAGTTCCCCCCAGTGACACCAATAATAAGGACACAGTCACTCCCAGTGATACCAATAATAGGGGCACAGTTCTTCCCAGTGACACCAACAATAAGGGCACAGTTACTCCCAGTGACACCAACAATAAGGGCACAGTTACTCCCAGTGACACCAACAATAGGGGAACATTTCCTCCCAGTGACACCAACAATGGGGCACAATTCTCTCACTGACACCAAAGGCAGGGCACTGTTTACTCTTACTGATCCCAGGACCTTTTCTACTCCCAGTGACCACACTCCGGCCCTCCTACTGTCTGAAGGACAGTAAACTGGCCCTTGGTTTGGAAAGTTTGGAGACCCCTGCTTTAAAGGAAGGAAAGGTTCCCAAAAATGATTAGCGCACCCCAAATCTGTTCATATAGGAAGACCCCAGTATACCAATGTCCATACCCTGGAGGACACAGGCCATAGCTGTCAGTGTAGAGGAGGAATCCCCCTCCCCCTCCCGGGTCAGGTCACCAAGGTGACAGCTCCAATGGTGAGTGTGGAGGGGACAGGGAAGGGCCTGTACACCGCAGTCTCCCTCCTCACAAAGCGCCCTATACCCGAACCCCACTCACAGCTCAGCGCCCGAAAGCTCCGCAGCTCGCTGGAGATGAACCCGTCCGGCCGCCGTACCCAGGAAGTCGGCCTATCTCCGTCACATGACGTCAGCGGAACAGGAGGACGTTTCAGGTGACGTAGTAGGTGACAGCTGTCAGTGGTGGGGACGGTGGGGGTCACGTGGGAGAGCCCTATGGAGGGTGACGTGAGGGGGTCACAGTCAGCGCTGTGCTGGAGAGAGAGAGAGCGGCGGTGCTCAGGAGAAGACCCGGGTGTTGGTAGCCGGAAGTTCTCGCGGCTGCCCGCTGGGTGGCGCTGCAGGCTCACGTCTCTCCTAAAGGGACTGTATGTTTTGTCTGTGTTCAATAGAGTTAGTAAATATCGCCATCAAATGGTATTCTCTTTGTTAAAGCACGGTGTGTTAGAAGTATTTGCTTTTTTTTTTTTTTACATCTTTTGTTGCATTTCAGTGCTGCTGATCTCCTTCTTCTAGTTCCTGTCTACACGCCTGCACTCCAACTATGGCTGCATGGTCCATTGTTGTCACCGGTCATTCAGCCTGAGCAATGGCATGCAGCCATACTTGCAGTACAGGCATGTTGCAACCTTGTGGTCGGCTTCAGAAGCCATTGTGACAGAGTGACAACGTGTGATTGGGAGATGAGGGTAGAACGTTGTCACCCTGCAACAGGAAGTGTCCAAACAAGGACCCGCATGGCAGGATCACCAGGAATTATTTTATTAACCACTTGACAACTGGGCACTTAAACCCCCTTCCTAACCAGACCAATTTTCAGCTTTCAGTGTTCTCACATTTTGAATGACAATTACTCAGTCATACTACACTGTACCCAAATGAAATTTTCGTCCTTTTTTTCACACAAATAGAGCTTTCTTTTGGTGGTATTTAATCACCACTGGGGTGTTTATTTTTTGAGCAATAAATGGAAAAATACCGACATTTTTGTAAAAAAAATGCATTTTTCTTTATTTCTGTTATAACATTTTGCAAATTAGTAATTTTTCTTCATAAATTTTGGCCAAAATTTATACTGCTATATGTCTTTGGTAAAAAAAAAAACAAATTAGTGGATATTATTTGGTCTGTGTGAAAGTTATAGAGTCTACAAGTTATGGTGCCAATCACTGAAAATTTATCACACCTGATGCACTGACAGCCTATCTCATTTCTTGAGGCCCTAACAAGACAGGAAAGTACAAATACCTGTCTCTTATACACAT
>BLSH010023164.1:185088-199672 GCA_018402905.1 Glandirana rugosa
AGTTATGTCACGTATATAGTAAGTCTTCAGTAGACATAGAAAATTGGTGAACGGCTGGCACATAGCATCTATGTGCAGCCGTTCACCGTGAGTAACAACACCCTCCTGCAATATATTGCAGGAGGGTGTTAGCGCGAGGGCGCGCGGGGGACCCCGCGCGTGGACCCTCGTAGGCACTGGCGGCCCAGATACTCTGGGCCGCGTAGTGCCTAGTGCCATTTACCGGCGAACCTCGCCGGCAAATGGTACACTAGCGAGGCAGTTTACTGCCTCGTAGTGTACATTTGTTCGGCCGCCTTCACGGCCGAACAGAGGGGGGAGAGGCGTGGCTAGCCACGTCACAGGGGCGCGCGGGAGCGCGATTGTGGGAGGACGTTATATAACGTCCTCCCACAACAATGAGTGCCACTTGCCGACGTGTATCTACGATACACGGTCGGCAAGTGGTTAAAAGATACAGATGACTTCTGAATGATATATGCACTGTATTGACAAAAGTATTGGGAAGCCTACCTTTACACACACATGAGCTTTAATGGCCTCCCAGTCTTAGTCTGTAGGTTTCAATATTGAGTTGGCCCACCCTTTGCAGCTATAACAGCTTCAACTCTTCTGGGAAGGCTGTTCACAAGGTTTAGGAGTGTCTATGGGAATGTTTGACCATTCTTCCAGAAGCCCATTTGTGAGGTCAGGAACTGATGTGGACGAGAAGGCCTGGCTCACAGTCTCCACTCTAATTCATCCCAAAGGTGTTCTATTGGGTTGAGGTCAGGACTCTGTGTAGGTGATTAAAGTTCCTCCACCCCAAACTCGCTCATCCATGTCTTTATGGACCTTGCTTTGTGCACTGTTGTGCAGTCATGTTGGAACAGAAAGGGGCCATCCCCAAACTGTTCCCACAAAGTTGGGAGCATGAAATTGTCCAAAATGTCTTGGTATGTGGACCCCTTAAGACAGGGGTAGGCAACCTGCGGCCCTCCAGCTGTTGCAGAACTGCAAGTCCCATCATGCCTCTGAGAGTAATTGTAACTGCCAGCCTTGCAATGTCTCACGGGAAATGTAGTTCCACAACAGCTGGAGGGCCACAGGTTGCCTACCCCTGCCTTAAGAGATCCATTCACTAGAAGGGGCCAAGCCCAAGCCCTGAAAAACAACCCCACACCATAATCCCCCCTCCACCAAATGATTTGGAGCAGTGCACAAAGCAAGGTCCATAAAGGCATGGATGAGCGAGTTTGGGGTGGAGGAACTTGACTGGCCTGCACAAAGTCCTGACCTCAACCCGAGAGAACACCTTTGGGATAAATTAGAGCGGAGACTCTGAGCCAGGCCTTCTCGTCCACATCAGTGCCTGACCTAACAAATACGCTTCTGGAAGAATGGTCAAACATTCCCATAGACACACTGCTAAACCTTGTGGACAGCCTTCCCAGAAGAGTTGAAGCTTTTATAGCTGCAAAGGGTGGGCCAACTCAATATTGAATCCTATGGACTAAGACTGGGATGGCATTAAAGTTCATATGCGTGTAAAGGCAGGCGTCCCAATACTTTCAACAACAATATAGTGTACCTGTTAAAGCTTCTGTGTGACTTTAATTATTGGGCTTACACACATCTTAATTTGTTTCTAACTTTTTCGGGGTGAAATTGGAATTATTTATTTTTATTTCTGGTGGATCCAAAATTAACATTTTATATTCACCCGGTGAAGTAGTCAGCACACCTAGCTCTAGATTAGCTGACTTTACTGCTATCATGTGGATAGCCTATGCTACGAATAGACCTGCATAACAGTAGAAGGGATTACCCACACTGCTGAATAATGCAGAGGAGGGACCCCCTCTTTTTTACTTTTCTCACCTGTCTGCATTGCTGTAACTGACAACAAAATGATCAGCTGGTGCTGGGCTTTCTCTCTAAAAAGCCCAGCTCTGTTCACCTCCAGCTCTATCTGTGACCTAACAAAAGAGTTCTTTATATAAGCACTATAGGGCCTACCCCAACTGGCCTCCCTTCCCTTCCTCTCCACTGTTTATCCCTTTTAGTCCTCTCCATGCATAGCATCAGAGCTGGAATACCCCTAACCATGTCCATCACTTTGCTTAGTGTATACTGCCCTATACTACTTATATTATTCAAAATACCAAGCTACCCACAACTCTGCCCCCAGGTACGTCACCAATCTCAAATCAATCACCCAAACCATCCTCTTCGCTCCTAAGACCCTGTGCTCTGTAACTCCCTCATCACTTTCTTCTTTGCTCACCTCCACGACTTCTCCAGAGCCTTTCCCATCCTCTGGAACTCCTTATCCCAATCTGTCCCACTATCTCCTAGTTTGTCCACTTTTAAGCGATCCCTGATAACGCTCTTCAGGGAAGGCTATCCCGCCTCCATATGTAAATTGTACTTCTATTTCTTCCATCAGCTCATCTCTCACAGTCATTACCTTTTGTATCATTAGCTCCTCAATCTAGATTGGAAGTTCTCACGAGCAGGGGACCTCCTAATCTCCTTTGAATTGTATTGTAACTAAGCCCTGCACAAACTTCTGGCGCTATATAAGGCTACTTTCACACTGAGGCGTTTTACAGACACTATTTAGCTAAAAATAGCGTCTGTAAAGCGCCTCAAAAATCCCCCCCAATCCACCCCAATGTGAAAGCCCAGACGTTACAAAAAGTCCTGCAAGCAGCATCTTTGGGGCGGTGAGGGGAGCGGTAATATACCACTCCTCTACCGCCCCTGCCATTGAAATGAATGGCAAGCGCTTCCAAAGCGGCTGCACACTGCCTCGGTAGCGATGAGTGCTGGATCTTTTAACCCCTTTTTAACCCCTTGTGGGGGGTTAAAAGCGCGGCACTCCCGCCCGCATAGCGGAGCCATATCGCTGGTAAAACTCTGCTAAAACTAGCAGGGTTTTACCGCGACCACGGCTGCCGCTCAGTGTGAAAGTAGCCTTAATCCTGTATATTAATACCCTATGGTTATATACAGTATACAGATCAACACCTTATAAAAATTGTATCCTCCAGATTAACCACAGGTTTTATCCCCTTCCTGACCAGGCCATTTTTTGCAATACTGCACTGTGTTGCTTTAACTGACAACTGCGTGGTTGTGCGATGCTGTATCTAAATAAAATTGACCTCCTTTTTTTCCCACAAATACAGATTTCTTTTGGTGGTATTTGATCCCCTCTGCAGTTTTTATTTTTTGTGCAATAAACAAAAAAATACTGACAATTTTGAAAAAAAAAGCAATATTTTTTACTTTCTGCTATAAAACATATCTAAAAAAAAAAAATGTAAAAAATCGAATTTCTTCATAAATTTAGTCCAATATGTATTCTGCTACACATTTTTGGTAAAAAAAATACCAATAAGCGTATATTGATTGGTTTGCGCAAAAGTTATAGCGTCTACAAACTATGGGATAGATTTAGGGACTTTTTATTTTTTTTTATATCTTTTACTAGCAATGGCAGCGATCAGTGATTTTTAGCAGGACTGCAACATTGTGATGGACAAATCTGACACTTTTTGGGGACCAGTGGCACCAATACAGTGATCAGTGCTAAAATAAAATGCACAGTCAATGTATAAATGACACTGGCAGGGAAGGGGTTAACATCAGGGGCAATCAAAGGGTTAAATGTGTTCCCTATGAGTGCCCTCTAAAGCCCCGTACACACGATGCAAATTTTGGACAGGAATTTTCGTTTGACAACCGATCGTCCGAAATTCTTACCGTTGGTATGCTCCTTTCGACAGCCGATTTGGATTTTTCGTAAGACAAAAGCTGGTTGTGCAGACTAGAATTTTTTTTTCGTACGACAACTCAACGTCCGATTTTCGTACGAAAAAAAACGTACGATCACGACTACGCATGCTCATAAATGAAAAAAATACATATAAAGATATTCAACACATTAGGTCACTTCTAATGTTGAATTCGGTCGTACGAAAATTTTCGTATGGTTAGTATGCTCTTCACTTTCGACATGAGACAAGCATCCAACAAAAAAACAGATGTTCTGTTGTCCGAAATCCTCATTGTGTGTACGAGGCTTAACTGTGGGGGATGTGCTTTGACTAAAGGAAAACAGAGATCTGTGTTTCTGCTTAGCAGAAACACAAGACCTCCATTTTTCCCTCTGGCAGAACGACGTTCTGCCTCTCTCTGAACGATCGCCGGGCCCACTGATTGGCTCCCTTTGTGTCCAATCACAGCAGGAGCATATGTCTGGCAGCGCGCGCGCCCCCCAGACCAGGGAGAAGGAATCACGTACAGGTACATGATTTTGCACTTAAGGGCCGCTCTGTTGCAGTATATGTACATGGGGCAGTCTTTAACCACTTCAAGACCGAGCCTGTTTTTTGGGTTCGGTGTTTACGAGTTAAAACCATTTTTTTTTTGCTATAGAATCACTTAGAACTCCCAGACATATATTGTTTTTTTTCTAACACCCTAGAGAATAAAATGGCAGCCGTTGCAAAACTTTATGTCACACCGTATTTGCGCAGCGGTCTTACAAGCGCGTTTTTTTTTTGAAAAAAAATCAGTTTTATGAGTTAAAAAATAAGACAACAGTATAGTTAGGCCAATTTCTTTCTATATTGTGAAAGATAATGTTACCCCAAGTAAAATGATACCCAACATATCATGCTTCAAAATTGCTTCCGTTCGCGGAATGGCAACAAACTTTGCAACATAAAAATCTCCATTGGCGACATTTAAAAAATTCTACAGGTTAGCATTTTTGAGTTACAGAGGAGGTCTTTTGCTAGAATTATTGCTCTCGCTCTAACGATCGCGGTGATACCTCACATGTGTGGTTTGAACACCGTTTTCATATGTGGGCGGGACTTACATTTGTGTTTGCTTCTGCATGCGAGCTCGTGGGGATGGGGCGCTTTAAAATTTTTTTTTTTAATTATTTATTTTACTTTTTAATTTTTATTTTTACACTGTTCTTTAAAAAAAAAAAGATCACTTTTAGTCCTATTACAAGAAATGTAAACAGTACTTGTAATAGAAAAAAGCATGCCAGGACCTCCTAAATATGAGATCCGGGGTCAAAAAGACCTCAGATCTCATATTTACACTAAGATGCAAAAGAAATTTTGAAAAAAAATGACAGCCCAAAAAAAAAAAAACGGGCCCTTTAAGACCGTTGGGCGGAAGCGACGTGTTACATCGCTTCCACCCTGCCATGTTTTGGAGCCGAGTGAGCAGCTTCAGCCGCTCAGTCGGCTCACGGACACTGGGGGGACAGACGCGATTATCTCTGCCGCTGCCGGCGGGTCCGGTAAGTGGTGGAGATGACAGGAAAGTGGCAGGAGGGAGGGGGACACCTCTCCCGCCGCTGAGACCACTTTTATCTTGTGCAGAATCGCCTGCACTAAAAGAAGATACCGGGGTTATGGTAGCTATCTGCTACCATAACAACGGTATTCCACTTCAAAGTGACCGCCGTCATATGACGGCGTTGGTCCGAAAGTGGTTAAGCGGGTAAAGTAAATACATCTCAAACAAAGAAGAGTCACCGGAGCAATACATACAATACAAATCCTAGTTCTGACTACAACCCCTACGGGTTATTAACAAAAATTTTATACAACACACCAGAAGAGGTTTGGATAATCATATAAAAAACAGAATGCAGGGCAGTGTTTCGGCAGAGGTATGGGTACCCATCTGCTGCCAGAGAAAAATAGAGTCGTTCTGAGCGCTACTCAGCCATTCACAGGAAGTCTTCTTTTTTATTATTGAAGGCAAGGCTTCTTCTGATTGGCTGAGGTGGAGAGGCGGGCAGATGATGTCACATCATACGAAGCCTTGTAGTCATTGAAAGAAGAAATACAAAGCTTCCTGTGAATGGCTGAGAATCACTCAGACTGACTCGATTTTGCTCTGGCAGCAGATGAGGCGTCCCCGTATCACTACTAAAACAATGCCCTGTATACTGTAAGTAACTGATGCTACATACAGTTTTATATGGTGTTGACAGTGGCCTCATTTCTTAGTTATGGAAATGAATGCAAAGTGTTCTCTGATTGGATGAGGTGCAGAGATGGGGCCATGATGTCGAAATCTTCACCTCATCAATCAGAGAACAGAAAGGATCACTGTAGCAGCAGCAGTGGTTCTCTGCTTCAGCAAGGACTGGCCAGGTATGAAATATGTATACAAGCTGGACCATCCTCCATCCTCCAGGTTTTATTCCAAGTTGAATGACACCATTCAACCCAAATTATGCGAGCCCAAATGTCAATTACACAGCCCCCGGGGTTGTGTCATCCCACAGGCTGGGCTGACAATTGACAAACTGTAATGACTGGAGGTCACATGTCATAACATTATATGCCGGTCTTTGCAGGAGAGAGTATTGCCCACCATCGATGATGAAGTGGAAACCCAGCTTGTCACATGAATGCATTAAAGACACCTGGATTAAAGGTCTGTATCCTGGGAATTTTAAAAATATTTTGCATGTAGGGGTTCAGGAAGTGGGAGGAGGGGGCTTCTTAATCTGTAATTAAAACTAAATTAACCCTTTTGCTTCCCGAGCCTGCCCTACAATTAAAATGTAACTGCTTGCCGACCCACTGCAGTGCATGTACTGCGGCAGGGCGACCCCCACAGGCACAGTAATGTATCCATACATCGCTGCCGATTTCTGTGTTTCATGCGCCCCCCACTTGCCTACTCCCCTGTGATATGACACAGTGGGAGTTCGTCAGCATATCCTGGCTAATGATTCATGGCCGGGACCTGATCAACTGTGTCAAATCACAGCCCAGAGCCCTTTGTTGACAATCAACACAGAGCTCTGTACAGAGGGAACAATTGCTTTGCAGGCAAAAGAAACAGAATCGATCTGTAGTATAAAAAAAAAGAATGAAGTACATATTACACATTGTTACCCACAATTGACCCACAATTTACCCCTTGATCGCCCCTTGATGTTAACCCCTTCCCAGACAGTGTCCCTAGTACAGTGATAGTGTACATTATTAGCACTGATCACTTTATTAGTGTCACTGTAGATGTCAGATTGCCCGCTGCAATACCACCGTCCCACTATAAGTTGCTGATCGCCATCATTACTAGTATAAAATGAATAAATATAAATTCCAGTATACAGTATTTACCATTGTTTGTAGACACTATAACCTTTCACGCAACCCAATTATTATACACTTATTGGGATTTTTTTTATACCAAAGACATGTCGCTGAATACATTTTGGTCTATATTTTTTAAAACAATTGATTTTTATGTTTGCTATTCAATATGTTTTATAGCAGAAAGTAAAAAATATAGGTTTTTTTTTCAACATTTTTTTTTTCGCTTATAGAATAAAAAAATCCCAATGGTGACCAAATACCACAAAAAGAAAGCTCTGTTTGTATGAACAAAAATATTTAAATTTAATTTGTATACAGTGTTGCATGACCGCGCAGTTACCAGTTAAAGTAGTGCAGTGCCAAATAGCCAAAAAAATGGACTGGTCATGAAGGGGGTAAAACCTTCCGGAGTTGAGGTGGAGAAAAGTGAGTACTGTCCGTGATACTTTTTTTATTTGCACTAACATAAAATTTTTCAGGACAAGCTTTTGGGGTATATCCCCTTCTTCAAGGAGTTGAGGTGGTTATAAAAGGCAATCCATCTCCAAAATATGTTCTTTCACAGTACCTCTCTTTTTAGCTCTCTTCATGCACATATTTAAATACTTATTCAAACAACCTGGAAAATTGTATAAAATACTATAGACCTCAAAAGGATGACAAAAATCCCTTTGCTTACTGGCTATTAGGTGTTTATCCAATTTGCATTAAAAGCTGTAATTATAAAAGGTATAGGCAGAGCCTGCATCAGTTATGAGTCTAAATGATGTGTACACAGCCAAAACACTTCTACGGATCAGAGGGAAGGATAGCTAGAGATAGGAGAATGCCCCATGACAAGCACCATGTTATTCTCTTATACTGGTAGAAGTGTGACAGTTCTGTATCCCCCATTTGGGGAAGATTTAAATGTCATTTAAACCCAGACTATAGAAAACCCTCATTACATGCTATATAACAGAGTGTGCATACTCACAAAGCCACTAAAGAATTTGTTTTGTGTAGAGTGAAATATACCTGGTTGATCCTGCCTTCAGCTGTCCCTCCCATCTGCTTTGTGTCCCCACTGCAGCTTGAGATTGTGTAGACCAGCTGGTGTCCTCTACGGAGCATGCTCAATTTCAGTTCCCTTCTAAGTTTTTAATTTCTTCCTGTTTCTTATTTGTGCAACCCACATGAGTATAAAATCACACATGTGGGTGTATACACAGTGACAAATTACACGCCTCTCCCTTCTCCCCATGTCCTCCTATTGCTAAACACTATGGGGTGGGATATAGTATGCTAATTGATTGCATACAATAGAAAACTCACAAAAGCACTTAATTTTAATATAAATCAGTATTAAATATACAGTTGTGCTCATAAGTTTACATACCCTGGCAGAATTTATAATTTCTTGTCCATTTTTCAGAGAATATGAATGATAACACAAAAACATTTCTTTCAATCATGGTTAGTGTTTGGCTGAAGCAATTTATTATCAATCAACTGTGTTTACTCTTTTTAAATCATAATGACAACAGAAACTACCCAAATTACCCTGATCAAAAGTTTACATACCCCAGTTCTTAATACCGTGTATTGCCCCCTTTAACATCAATGACAGCTTGAAGTCTTTTGTGGTATTTGTGGATGAGGCTCTTTATCTTCTCAGATGGTAAAGCTGCCCATTCCGCTTGGCAAAAAGCCTCCTGGTCCTGGAAATTCTTGGGCTGTCTTGCATGAACTGCACGTTTGAGATCTCCCCAGAGTGACTCAATGATATTGAGGTCATGAGACTGAGATGGCCACTCCAGAAACTCTATTAATCCACACAAGATCCTCTCCCCATTGTGTTTAGCTGCTTAGTGGGCACTTTATTCTGCTGTAGCCAATGACAGGTCAACTTAGCCTTGTGTTTTGGATCATTGTCATGTTGGAATGTCCAAGTACACCTCATGTGCAGCTTCCAGGCTGATGAATGCAAATGTTCCTCCAGTAATTTCTGATAACATACTGCATTCATCTTGCCATCAGTTTTGACCAAATTTCCTGTGCCTTTGTAGCTCACACATCCCCATAACATAAACGATCCACCTCCGTGTTTCACAGTAGGAATAGTGTACATCATAGGCATTGTTGACTCCTCCAAATGTAGTGTTTGGTTGTGGCCAAAAAACTTGATTTTGTTCTCATCACTCCAAATGACTTTGTGCCAGAAGGTTTGAGGCTTGTCTCTGTGCTGTTTGGTGTATTGTAAGCAGGATACTTTGTGGCATTTGCATAGTAATGGCTTTCTTCTGGCGACTTGACCATGCAGCTCATCTTTCTTCAAGTGCCTCCTTATTGTGAATCTTGAAACAGCCACACCACATGTTTTCAGAGAGTCCTGTATTTCACTTGAAGTTATTTGTGGGTTTTTCTTTGCATCCTGAACAATTTTCCTGGCAGTCGTGGCTGAAATTTTAGTTGGTCTACCTGAATGTGGTTTGGTTTCAACAGAACCCCTCATTTTCCACTTCTTTATTAGAGTTTGAACACTGCTGAATGGCATTCTCAATTCCTTGGATATCTTTTATATCCCTTTCCTGTTTTATACAGTTCAACTACATTTTCCCGCAGACCCTTTGCTAATTCTTATGCTTTCTCCATGACTCAGAATCCAGAAACGTCAGTGCAGCACTGGATGAAAGATACAAGGGTCTGTCAGGAGTCCAGAAACTCATTGACCTTTTATACACACACACTAATTACAAGCAAACAGATCACAGGTGAGGATGGTTACCTTTAATAGCGATTCCAACCCCTTTATGTCAACTTGTGTGCATGTTAACAGGCCAAAATCACCAGGATATGTAAACTTTTGATCAGGGTAATTTGGGTAGTTTCTGTTGTCATTATGATTTAAAAAGAGTAAACACAGTTGATTGATAATAATTGGCTTCAGCCAAACACTAACCATGAGTGAAAGAAAAGTTTTTGTGTTATCATTCATATTCTCTGAAGAATGGCCAAGAAATCATAAATTCTGCCAGGGTATGTAAACTTATGAGCACAACTGTATCTAATGCAATTGCTAATACCTGTAAAGTAAAAAAAAGAGCCTTGGATGCAGATGCCATCTGAACCAAATGAAAGCTAGTGTCCATAATTTTTGACTCCATATTAATCACTTGCCTACTGGGCACTTTTACCCCCTTCTTGCCCAGACAATTTTCAGCTTTCAGCGCTGTCACACTTTGAATGACAATTGTGCGGTCATGCAACACTGTACCCAAACAACATTTTTATATATTTTTTTGTCAAATAGAGCTTTCTTTTGGTGGTATTTAATCACCACTGGGTTTATTAGAACTTTTTCATACCGTAGTTTGTTATAAAATTTAGCAAACAGGTAATTTTTCTCCTTCAGTGATGATGCTGCACTGATGGGCACTGATACACTGCACAACAAAGTTTTTGCTTCTTGAACACTGTTGGGTGTTCCTTATAGATTTTTAGCTGCTGATCACGAAAATCACATCCAAATTTGCCCATCACATACCATTTCATTGAAATCTTCAATTTTGTTTTTGTTTTTTTTATATTTGTGTCCAAAATGTTAGTTTCTGTAAGAGACCTATGAACATTGTTTTGTGCAGTCTGGGCATGTCCAAATATGAAATCAGGCCAGTTTGAAAGCTATTCTGTGGAAGCATGCAGCCTGAGCAGGCCTGGCACCAGCTTGACACTGTCTCAGCAGGCTATAAATGTGGCTTGCATACACAGTTGCTGCTCATTGGATTAATATAGTACTTATAGTGTGTGTATGCATTGTTTCAGAATATAGCATTGCCTCGGTAGCACTGTAACAAGTAAGTAAGATGTTATAGACGTTTAACAGGACGATTGGTGTCAGTCGCTATGTCTCGTCAATGTTGTAACAGCCGCGATACATTCTGCTATATTTGTGGCGAGTATATGCTTGTTCATCAGAGACGCTCAATGACTGCTCTTGAGAAGAAAGCACATCATCTGTACTTCGGCTGTAAAATTGGTGATCAAGACAAGGAATGTCTGTCTGAGAGCTTGGCTCAGAGGCACTCAAAAGACAATGCTGTTTGCTGTCCCAATGATATGGTGAGAACGGAAAAAGACCATGTGACGGACTGTTACTTCTGTTTGACTAATGTGTCTAGTTTCTCTGTCAAAAACAAGAAGTCAGTTGAATACCCTAATCTGCCTTCCGCAATGAGACTCGTGCCACATGAGGACAGTCTTCCAATTCTAAAACCACCAGAGGAATGGACCTTAGACGAACCAGATGAAGAAACTGCAACGCAGGGAACTGGCAGTGGCATTGATCCAGAATTTGAACCAGGCAATCCGCATCTCATAACACAGTCAGAATTAAACAATCTGGTCAGAGACTTAGGTCTGTCAAAAGCAAAAGCCGAATTGCTGGGTTTGAGACTGCAGCAATGGTGTTTGCTGTCACAAGGTACAAAAAAAAAAAATCTGCAAACAGTTAATTCTCACAATACACATCTGATGTTCAATAAAGATATATAGAGAGCTGTAAAACAGTTAACTGATATTTATAATCTAATTTGAATGTTTCTTTTGAAACTGCTTTTTTTATGGTCATGTGACTGGCACAGTACCAATCAGGGCTGTGCAGACACAGACTCACACTGTAGAGAGCATACATCGGTAGAGTAATAGAAGCCCCTCCTAAAGAGCTTTCCCTGCAGATGGCAAAGAACAGGGAAATATCATGTGACCACCCAACAGCGCTGCAGGAATAAAGATAACAAAAACAAAATACAGTGACATGATATTAAAATTTAAGGTGAATACATTATGGCAATTAACACTTCTCTGTTTAGGATCACTTTAACCACAATATCCCTGACATTGCTGTAATTCATCCTCACACTTCACACTCCCCATACCTCTCTCACAGCCCTTTTATTACCAAGAATCAGCAGCACTAAAGCCCCGTACACACGGTTCGACGATCGCACGTACGATCGTGTTGAATCGTATGTTGGCTGTTGTATGCAGCATACTGACTGCACTACACGATCGTACGGCCGGGGAAAGAACGTTCAGGTGATTGTAATTGGCATCCGGCCGTTCCTGACTTTGGAGCATGCGTGTTTTGCACAATACAACTTTGTTGTACCAACTGCTCTGTACACACGATACAACGGTCGTATGAGCGCTTGTTGGTACGACCAAGTTTTCTAGTCTGCTCATACAACCCCCCTTGTACGACCGTCGTATGTTCGACTGTTCAAATCGCGCATACGAACGATCGATATCGCATACAACGGTCGTGAGTACGACCTGTTGTATGCGATTGTCGAACCGTGTGTACGGGGCTTAAGAGGAAATTAAAACCCTTTAACCACTTCAGGAGAGGAGTACTTTATGCCTTCATGACATGGTGACAAATCAGAAGGTGATAAAGCCCAGCTCCAACCCAAACTGTTTTCATTAGTTTTGGATAGGGTGGGGAAGGGTAAGAACTCTATCACCCTGTCACTGGGATAAAAAATGAGGGAGAAACTCCCTTGTGGGGGCACAGACAGCGATAAACACAATTCCTAAGTTCCTACCACAATGCCCAGGAGTTGTAAGTAATTTTCTAGTTGATTGTAACATGTGCGGGAAAGATTAAAAACTGGCCTGGACACAAAGTGGTTAAATCAACCATGATAATTTTTTTCCCCTAAGTTGGGGGGTAATTAGCAGAATCTTCTTTTATTTATTGTTTCCTTAAGTGGTTGTAAACCCTCACATATACCCAGTTAAGTGATACACAGAGATGAAACAAATCCTCCTATATAAGTTGTACCTGTCTATCTGCAGTCTTCTCTTCTCTACATCCGTTCAAAGTGCTGAATTTGTAAAGCTTGTCTGAGAGTTCGGAAAAAATGAGGCGGAGAGCTGAAATTACACTTTGCATAGCTCAGTGAGGAGAGTTCTGAAACCTGATTGGAGGAAAGAGACGCCCTCCCCCTTCACACAGCTCACAGGAACAGAGCTGAGGCTGTCAATCTGCTGGAGGTCCCTCCTCTGTCACCATTTTTCTCTTGGTGTCAGGAAAACTTGTCAGAAGTGATTCACGCAGATAGCAGAGGAACAAAGCCGCAAACAGAAATGACACTTATCGCTCTTAATTGAGACAAGTACACACATAGAGGCATATGCTTTTTTCATATTTATTGTCTGAGTTTTACAACCACTTTAATTATTCATGTGCCATCAAAAAGGTTTTGATATAATTTACTTCAGATAAACAGCCGCATCCATCACAAAATAAAAAACACAGAAACAACATTTAGAATCACACCACACATACATTGAAAGTTATTTTATGGTTAAACTGAGGATAGTTGGTCAATGTGTTGTTACTATGGATCATGGAACATTGGACATTTCACCTTGTTTTTGAACAGATTACATTTGTTTTGTTTCTTTTTGCTTTCCTCTGGAACAGCACACGGATATCATCAAACAGTGGAGGATTGTGAAATACAAGAGAACTCCAGCCAAAACTTTTTTTGCTGGTTGTGGATACAGCAGGGAAAAGCTAAAACTTAAAGTGATTGTAAAGTCTCATTTAAAAAACAAAATAACAAACATGTTATACTTACCTCCTCTGTACAGTTGGTTTTGCACATGGCAGACCGGATCCTCCTGTTCTCGGGTCCCTCTTTGCTGCTCCTGGCCCCTCCCTCCTATCGAGTGCCCCCTCAGCCAGCAGCTTCCTACGGGGGCACCCGAGCTGAGCCAGAGCTCCGTGTATCCATTCAGACACGGAGCCCTAACCCGCCCCCCCCGATTGGCTGACCGACTTTGATTGACAGCCATGGGAGCCAATGTCCCCACTGCTGTGTCTCAGTAAATCAGGAGGAGTGTCCCGGATGGCTTAGACATTCGTGGACATCGCTGGAGAGAGAAGGGGCTCAGGTAGTGGCGGCTGGTGAAGTTTTTGGATGGGGGGGCGCCAGGCCCCGCCCTTCCCTTTGACCCCTCCTACTTTTAATAAGCCCGACCCCTTATAGAATCCACCTACTCCGTCCCCTGTATTCCACATATTGTGTCAGGGGTATACAGCTCAGCATCACAGGACACAGTATACAGCTCAGCATCACAGGGCACAGTATACAGCTCAGCATCACAGGACACAGTATACAGCTCAGCATCATAGGACACAGTATACAGCTCAGCATCACAGGACACAGTATACAGTGAAACAGGTGGGGGCAGTTTGCAGCCAGTGACACAGGTGGGGGCAATTATGCAGCCAGTGACACAGGTGGGGGCAATTATGCAGCCAGTGACACAGGTGGGGGCAGTTTGCAGCCAGTGACACAGGTGGGGGCAGTTTGCAGCCAGTGACACAGGTGGGGGCAGTTTGCAGCCAGTGACACAGGTGGGGCAGTTTGCAGCCAGTGACACAGGTGGGGGCAGTTATG
>BLSH010023164.1:203682-222908 GCA_018402905.1 Glandirana rugosa
GAATAAGTTCCCGGGGGAGAGACGAGAGTAGAGGGGGCCCTGGGATGAGAGCAGAGAGGGGGCCCTTGAATAAGAGCAGAGAGGGGGCCCTGGGATGAGAGCAGAGAGGGGGCCCTATGATGAGAGCAGAGAGGGGGCCCTGGAATGAGAGCAGAAAGGGGGCCCTGGGATAGCAGCAGAGAGGGGCCCCTGGGATAGCAGCAGAGAGGGGCCCCTGGGATGGCAGCAGAGGGGGGGGCCCTGGGATGGCAGCAGAGAGGGGGCCATGGGATGGCAGCAGAGAGGGGGCCATGGGATGGCAGCAGGAAGGAGTCCTGGGAAGAGAGCAGAGAGGGGGACCTGGGATGAGAGCAGAGAGGGGGCCCTGGGATGAGAGCAGAGAGGGTGCCCTGGGATGAGAGCAGAGAGGGGGCCCTGGAATGAGAGCAGAGAGGGGGCCCTAGGATATCAGCAGAGAGGGGGCCCTAGGATAGCAGCAGAGAGGTGCCCCTGGGATAGCAGCAGAGAGGGGCCCCTGGGATGAGTTGCATGCAGCATCTCTTTGATTTGGGGTGGTAAGAGGATATTTGCTGGGGAGTGTTTTTGGAGGGGAGATGAATTGTGCTAGTGGGGGGGTTGGATGTGAAATCCCCCCACACCCCCACCCCGCATAATTCCTCTCCCCTCAAAAAGCACTCCCCAGCACTTCTCTGTGTGTGCATGCTGCCCCCCTTACTTGCTACTGTGTCCCCCTCCCCTCAAAACTATTCACAGACCTCAGATGTTCAGCACGGCACTTGCAGTGAATGTGTTTCTCTCCCCTCCCGACTCCTCCTCCTGTCTGCATGCATCGGAGCTGAGTAGGAGGATCCTCTGTGTAATATGCAGGCTCAATGGGGAGAGGTGCTAGTGTCGGCAGATACAGAGGGACGTTCGCTGTGTGGGGGACCTGGGCACCCTGCAACAGAAGTGGGGAAGGTGTTCTGAGTGCCCACACTATCGTGCCCCTGTCAGGCCAGGTACCGGAGCTCAGTGATGGGCACTGGGCACCAGAATCAGCACAGATTCATTGGGACTGAAGTACCAGGAGCTTCTAATGGGGCCCCTACTGGCCAAGGGCCCTCGGGCAGTGCCCGAGTGCCCTAATGGTCAGTCCGCCCCTGGACCAGGGTAGGTATATTATTACTAGGTCAGGAACATCACCAAGGTAGTTATATCAATACGTCAGGAATATCACCAGGGTAGGTAAATCACTAGGTCAGGAACATCACCAGGGGGGTATATCACTAGGTCAGGAACATTACCAGAACAGGTACATCACAAGGTCAGGATCATCACCACTTCAGGAACCTCACCAAGTCAGGAATATCACTAGGTCAGGAACATCACCAGGAGAGGAGTATCACCAGGTCAGGAACATCACTAGGTCAAAAGACAAAGCATTACTTGCAATGGGACATTGCAAACAGACCATAGTAGTGTTCCACGAGAATTGGTATTGGGTCTGAATCTGTTTTCTAATGACTTGGTATTAAATAATGAGCAGAAACATGTCCAATATTGATGATAACCATAATGATGGGGCATTAATAAAATTCAGCAGTATAGAAATGTTCATGGGTGGATAACTGCTAGATTAAAGTTACTGTTATGTAAGGTTATGCACCTATGCCATGCTAATGAGATCATCCCCTATGCATGCAGTTAAATAACATTTGTGAATACAGAGCTTAAGAAAGACTGGGGAATACTAATTAACATTAAGCAAGGTAACGCTACTCAGTGCCATAGAGCAGCTGCAAAAGTATAAAGTTTAGGATGGATAAATAAGAAGGTAAAAATATGTGATGCAAGTACAGTTTTTCTTTTAAAAGCCATTTGTAGGACCACATCTTAAAGCTTACCTTCACCCTGGAAAAGTCTTCGCCTCGGCCATGCCTCTGCTATCTAAATGTCCTTTTTTCCCCTAGGGGAGAATGATGTGTCCTACACCTACAGCCTCCAGGGATATCTTAGGGGGCTGTGGGAGCCCATTCAGAGAGCAGGGGGTGAGGGGAGCTGCAGTGCATCATTGGGGGCCTGGTTGCCTGAACCCAGAAGACACAGCCAGGCTCCCAATGACTGAGTGAACCAAGATGGAGGCACAGGACACAAACTATGAAAGCAGCAGATCACAGCAGGACAATGCTGGATCCGCTGAACAGGTGAGTATGCTATCTGATGGGAGCTCATCATCAAAGGTAAGAGAAGATGGTTGGGGAAACAGTTCCTATTAAGGAAGTTAAGCTCAGCAACACCAAAAGACCTGGAAGACCACGGAAAATAACTGTTGTGGATGACCGAAGAATTCTTTCCCTGGTGAAGAAAACACCCTTCACAACAGTTGGCGAGATCAAGAACACTCTTCAGGAGGTAGGTGTATATGTGTCAAAGTCAACAATCAAGAGAAGACTTCACCAGAGTGAATACAGAGGGTTCACCGCAAGATGTAAACCATTGGTGAGCCTCAAAAACAGGAAGGCCAGATTAGAGTTTGCCAAGCAACATCTAAAAAAGCCTTCACAGTTATGGAACAACATCCTATGGACAGATGAGACCAATATCAACTTGTACCAGAGTGATGGGAAGAAAAGAGTATGGAGAAGGAAAGGAACTGCTCATGATTCAAAGCATACCACCTCATCAGTGAAGCATGGTGGTGGTAGTGTCATGGCGTGGGCATGTATGGCTGCCAATGGAACTGGTTCTCTTGTGACTGCTGACAAAAGCAGCAGGATGAATTCTGAAGTGTTTTGGGCAATATTATCTGCTCATATTCAGCCAAATGCTTCAGAACTCATTGGATGGTGCTTCACAGTGCAGATGGACAATGACCCAAAGCATACTGCGAATGCAACCAAAGAGTTTTTTAAGGGAAAGAAGTGGAATGTTATGCAATGGCCAAGTCAATCACCTGACCTGAATCCGATTGAGCATGCATTTCACTTGCTGAAGACAAAACTGAAGGGAAAATGCCCCAAGGACAAGCAGGAACTGAAGACAGTTGCAGTAGAGGCCTGGCAGAGCATCACCAGGGATGAAACCCAGCGTCTGGTGATGTCTACGCGTTCCAGACTTCAGGCTGTAATTGACTGCAAAGGATTTGCAACCAAGTATTAAAAAGTGAAAGTTTGATTTATGATTGTTAATCTGTCCCATTACTTTTGGTCCCTTAAAAAGTGGGAGGCACATATACAAACTGTTGTAATTCCTACACCATTCACCTGATTTGGATGTAAATACCCTCAAATTAAAGCTGAAAGTCTGCAGTTAAAGCACATCTTGTTCGTTTCATTTCAAATCCATTGTGGTGGTGTATAGAGCCAAAAAGATTAGAATTGTGTCGATGTCCGAATATTTATGGACCTGACTGTATATCAATAAACTGTTTTAAATTCTCACACAAATATACAGTATAATTGGAATCAAATCTTTATTATTTTTTGGCAATAACATGGAGTGGGCAGGTTTCTGCCAATCACAGGCTGTGTCACGCCCCTCCAGCCTGGGTTTTAGAATAAGAGGGAGGCAAAGCCTCTATTAATCTACACAAGATCCTGCCCCCGTTGTGTTTAGCTGCTTAGTGGGCATGGAAGAGGAGGGAGGGAGTGGGCTATCATTTACCACTGTGTATAATCACATGGCCTGCTCAGATGCGATAGGGCAGAAATGCTCAGCATAGAAACTCAGTGAAAACTGAGCATGTGCAGAGTTGCCACCACAGCTGCAAAATCCCTAGCTGCATTGGGACCATAAACAGAAGGTGGAGATAGAGAGCAGCAGGGTCAACAAGTTTTTTTTTTTGCAGAATACAGAAAACTATTCTCATAGTGACTGAGTGATTATGAACAGCATAGAATACACCATTTATTGATAGATTTTTTTATTATGTTGGTTTAGTGACACTATAAGGTAGTATTAATCTCACAATGTTTTTGGGCTTAACACATTGAGCACAATAAAATAGATGTAGCAGTAACCCCGTAGGAGCTGCTGGTGATTGTGTTTCGTCTCTCACTCTGCACAGCCAGGCACACAGCTTTCCAGACATACAGCAGTCAAAAAATAGTCCTTGTACTTGTTTTTGTTATTTTTATTGAGGAGATTATAACTTGGATGGGGATAGGGTACTTATGGGATGCCCACTTGATCAATAGGAATTCTTCAGCGATACAACTATATACATCCAGTATATACACACTTCTCTTTTACACCCAGCACAGACTTGCTTGTAGAATTACAATGCCCAGGACCAGCTAGCACTGAATTTAAGACCTGACACTGGCTCAGTCAGGCCCAAAGCAAAATGCCCTTTGCAGGCAGGGACCGCGGGCCCCTATGGTGTAGCAAAATATGGTAATCTAGTGCTAGCTGTCCCACGTGGCTACTGATCCAGGGTATGTAAACTTATGAGCACAACTGTAAGCTTCTAGGAATGTATATGTATGGTATATATTTTAGGAATGTTACATGAAGCATAGTCCTGCATTTCAGACACTGATGTTTTTTTTTTTTCTTTCTTGTACAGCATAGTATTTGAAAAACAAATATTTTTCTTGTTACAAATGATTAGTCATTCAGCTCTCTATGCAGAAAAATATAAAAATGTTTCAGCTCTGGTAAAATATTGCACAACATTTGGCTTCACTTCAGACTTGTTCAGCTCATCTATGATTGGAGCCAGCCAGACGTTCTGTGTCTGCTCCGTCTTAATCTTGGAGCTCAGCAGCTTCACAAAATTAGGACAGTATGTATCAAAAACAGGCTGAGGCCACCTGTGGATTTCTTACTGCCTTTGAACCATGACTCACTGCATTTCATTTCTAATACAATGTCTTTTATAATAGGTGATGGCCATCACTCCCTTAATTTCAGATCAGACTGCCATCCGTTATGCTGGCCATACACACGCAATGTCAACCACTTGTCAACAACGGAACAGAACAAGACAATCTTCCACCAACAGTTTTGAATATTTTCAATAGAGACTAATCTTTTCAACATAGACTAATAATGGATGTTACATTGATCTTTTTTTCCCTCCAAGTCATTTAATTGCTAGAAACTAGGAAACAATTGTAAAAGCAAAAAACTGAGAGTTTCTGCCACTCAGAAGCCGGCCATCTGAACCACATTCTGGGTGCCAGACCAGACTTACCATACCCTTGATATATAGAGAAATGAATGGGGATTTCTTTAACCACTTGCCTACCAGACACGTTAGCCCCCTTCCTGCCCAAGCCAATTTTCAGCTTTCAGTTCTGTCATACTTTGAATGACAATTGCGGGGTCATGCAACACTGTACCCAAACAAAATTTTTTATCATTTCATATAGAGCTTTCTTTTGGTGGTATTCAATCACCACTGGGTTTTTTTATTTTCTGCTAAATAAACAAATAAAGACCGAAAATTTTGAAAAAACAAAAACTTTTTTGGTTTGTTATAAAACTTTGGAAACAGGTAATTTTTTCTCCTTCACTGATGTGCGCTGATGGGCACTGATAGGTTGTACTGATGGGCACTGATGAGGTGGCACTTATAGACGGCACTGATAGGTGACACTGATGAGAAGGCACTAATTGGCAGCACTGATGGGCACTGTTTGTACTGCACTGATAATCAGTGTAGATGTCCCTTTTAGAGAAGCTGGTTATTGGCTCTCTTCTCCTCTCCTCTCTTCTCCTCATGCTCTCAGCATAAGGAAAGGAGTGCGATAACCAACTTCTATTTACGTCCGTGATCACCTGTGATTGCACACAGCTGATCATGTGGTAAAGAGCCGCTGATTGGCTCTTTATCTCAATCTGTGATCAGCAGTGTCCACCGGACACTGTGATCACAGAGCGTGCCTCCCGGAACTAGCTGTCCACGCTGCATTCGTCATTCGGCTATAGCACCGTCGGCAAGTGGTTAACTATAAGAACAATTGTGGATAAACGCTGACTAAAAGACCAGCATTATTATTGTATAAATAGACCCCTGGTGCCCACTTGTGGCTTGAGGGTCACATGTGGTCCTTTGGTACATGCGGTGCAGCCCTGAGGCCCTAGCAGTCAGTACTCCAAAGACATGCTGGTAGGTTAGGTGGCTTCTGTCCAAATTGGCCCCAGTATGTATGTATTGTGACATTATGAAAGGTGAGGTGATCGATAGACGTTGTTTCACCTCGCATGCGCTCATTTGCAAGAAACTACAGATTTTACCAGCCACCTTGGCAGGGTTGGTTTCCGGACTGGATGTTGCGGTGCACTTGTGTCCACCAACAGATGGTATAAATAAACAGGAGTAGAGCAAAGGTTTTCTCTGGCCTGGGACTCAGAAAGCCATCAAACCTGAGAGAGCTGCTGAACTGAAGTTTGCTTTATGACTGAAACAAAAGGATTGCATTGTCTTTGTTTTGTGGGTGACTGGGAGAAGCCCTTCACCGCTCAGTTAGGAAAACTGCAAATGTTTAGTAAGAGCCTGGATGGCAAGGATTTATTTTCTGTTTTGTTTGATTTTCATGCAACCTTTTAAAATAAACTGGCTACAAGTCAGCTTTTAAGAACACCTGCTGTTTGGATTACCTTTTTCCCAGGGAAGGTGATCCCCATTGAGCTAACCCCCCACAGTATGTATGCATGTAAGATAGGGACCTTAGACTTTAAATTCCTTGAGGACAGGGACAGTGATCCAGTGATTGCTTATTTTATATATGCCCAGTTTCTTATGCAAATTTGTACTTTTTTACACCGGTTCACAAAGGATTACAAAAATAAAAAAAAATGACCTCATCCTGTGGAAAGATTCTTCTCCATATTTTCCTTTGTGAAATGTTTACATTTATTTCATATCATATATATATATATATATATATATATATATATATATATATATATATATAAATATACAGTATCTCACAAAAGTGAGTTCACCCCTCACATTTTTGTAAATATTTTATTCTATCTTTTCATGTGACAACACTGAAGAAATGACACTTTGCTACAATGTAAAGTAGTGAGTGTACAGCTTGTATAACAGTGTAAATTTGCTGTCCCCTCAAAATAACTCAACACACAGCCATTAATGTCTAAACTGCTGACAACAAAAGTGAGTACACACCTAAGTCAAAATGTCCAAATTGGGCCCAATTAGCCATTTTCCCCTCCCCGGTGTCATGTGACTCGTTAGTGTTGCAATGTCTCAGGTGTGAATGGGGAGTAGGTGTGTTAAGTTTGGTGTTATCACTCTCACTCTCTCATAATGGTCATATCGGAAGTCCAATATGGCACCTCATGGCAAATAACTCTCTGAGGATCTGAAAAAAAAAATTGTTGCTCTACATAAAGATGGCCTAGGCTATATGATGATTGCTAAGACCCTGAAACTAAGCTGCAGCACAGTGGCCAAGATCATACAGTGGTTTAACAGGACAGGTTCCACTCAAAACAGGCCTCGCCATGGTCGACCAAAGAAGTTGAGTGTATGTGCTCAGCGTAATATCCAGAGGTTTTCTTTGGGAAATAGATGCAGGAGAGCTGTCAGCATTGTTGCAGAGGTTGAAGGGGTGGGGGGTTAGACTGTCAGTGCTCAGACCATACGCCGCACTCTGCATCAAATTGGTCTGCATGGCTGTTGTCCCAGAAGGAAGCCTCTTCTAAAAATGATGCACAAGAAAGCCTGCAAACAGTTTGCTGAAGACAAGCAGATTAAGGACATGGATTACTGGAACCATGTCCTGTGGTCTGATGAGATCAAGATAAACTTATTTGGTTCAGATGGTGTCGAGCAGGTGTGGCGGCAACCAGGTGAGGAGTACAAAGACAACTGTGTCTTGCCTACAGTCAAGTATGGTGGTAGGAATGTCATGGTCTGGGGCTGCATGAGTGCTACCGGCACTGGGAGCTACAGTTCATTGAGGGAACCATGAATGCCAACATGTACTGTGACATACTGAAGCAGAGCATGATCCCCTCCCTTCGGAGACTGGGCCGCAGGGCAGTATTCCAACATGATAACGACCCCAAACACACCTCCAAGACAACCACTGCCTTGCTATAGAAGCTGAGGGTAAAGGTGATGGACTGGCCAAGCATATCTCCAGACCTAATCCCTATTGAGCATCTGTGGGGCATTCTCAAAGGGAAGGTGGAGAAGCGCAAGGTCTCTAACATCCACCAGCTCCGTGATGTTGTCATGGAGGAGTGGAAGAGGACTCCAGTGGCAACCTGTGAATCTCTGGTAAACTCCATGCCCAAGAGGGTTAAGACAGTGCTGGAAAATAATGCTGGCCACACAAAATAATGACACTTTGAGCCCAATTAGAACATTTCCACTTAGGGGTGTACTCACTTTTGTTGCCAGCGGTTTAGACATTAATGTATAAAAGCAAAAAAGTTGCGCTCATGTATGTAATGCATATAACTAAACTGTGTATAAATAATAGAAACCGATCATAAAAATTCCAAGTGTATTAAATTGTGTAGTAAAAAATATATGAGAAAATTAAATAAGTCCAAATATTGTGACGAAATCGATAGGGCGGAAGTGCTGTCTCGCAGTCACCGCTGATCGTAGAAGCGGCTTTTCTCTGCATGCAGTGAGATTTCATCTGACAATTTGTAAGTGCAATTATCCATTAACCTTTATGGTTTTAAATGATATCACACTATTGCGGCTTTTTCTTACTACTATTGAGTGACACGGATGCTCCTTGGAGGATAGGACTCTGGAAGCTGAGCGCTGTGACCCAGTGGAGGTCTGTGTCCACACAGGCGCCTCCTGACCCCCTATAATAAGGGGTCCAGGAGTTCCAGTAAGGATACATCTATATCGGTGGAGGATCTTTCACTTAAGTGGTGGTGTGGTGGATGTTCACGTATTTATGAATTTCTGGAGAAGATTGTCACTTATTCCTTTGCACTGGACTGGATTTATTTGGACTTATTTCATTTGCTCATATATTTTTTACTACACAATTTAATACACTTGGACTTTTTATGATCGGTTCACATTATTTATACACAGTTGAGTCATATGCATTACATACACGAGCGCAACTTTTTTGCTTTTATATGTTTTTGGAAGTGTAGAATTCACATTATTTAAGTTGCAGCTGTGTTTTTTGAAAATTGGGGGTTAGCGCAGTCTTTTCTACTTTTATATTAGACATCAATGGCTGTGTGTTGAGTTATTTGGAGGGGACAGCAAATTTACACTGTTATACAAGCTGTGCACTCACTACTTTACATTGTAGCAAAGTGTCAGTTCTTCAGTGTCGTCACATAAAAAGATATAATAAAATATTTACAAAAATTTGAGGGGCGTATTCACTTTTGTGAGATACTGTATATATATATATTATAAACTATACATAAAAATAACACATAAAGCTTGGATATAGGCAATACAAAATAGCAGCTAGATATAAATCTCCTGGCATAAAGATATAAAACATATAAAACACAAATGCAGCGCTATAAAGACATTAAAATAAATATTTCCAGTGGAGAAACAGAATAAAGTCCCAATATTCAGGGTGGACAGTCCCAGTGTATGATTTCAAACTAATGCTTCATAATGTAACTCCACACAAGAAAATATGCCCGATGAAATCCATCACCGGGGGGCGGAGGGGGCGTTCACATTGACTCTCTGACTCTTACCGGAATCCGTGGACTACTTAAAGTGGTTGTCTACCCTTTAGAGGGATTTTTACCTACAGGTAAGCCTATAATCAGGCTTACCTGTAGGTAAAATGAATATCTCCTAAATCTGTAATGTTCAGGAGATATTCCCCCCCCCCCCCCCAAGCAGCTGCGGCGTCACTGTGCATGCGCGTACCCGGAAGCAAGATCTGTGGGAAGATGTCTGCTCCCTCCGAGGGGACCGAGCAGTCCGGTCGGATCTTCATTTCAAGGTGAGTATTTCATGCGCTGCATACTAGCTCATTATGCTATTGTCTTGCAGGTTTTTTTTTTTTTTCGATGGGTAGACAACCGCTTTAATTAACCACTTACCAATCGGGCCACTTTTTTACATTTGGTGGTCACAGAAAATTACTTAGAACCCCCAAACATTTTATATATTTTTTTTTCAAACACCCTAGAGAATAAAATGGCGATTGTTGCAATACTTTTTGTCACACGGTATTTGCGCAGCGGTCTTTCAAGCGCAATTTTTTTGGAAAAAGTTTACTTTTTTGAGTTAAAAAATAAGACAACAGTAACGTTAGCCCAATTTTTTTGTATATTGTGAAAGAGGATGTTACGCCCAGTAAATAGATACCATACATGACACGGTTGAAAATTGTGCGCACTCGCGGAATGGCGACAAATCCGGTATTTAAAAAGTTCCATAGGCGACGCTTTAAACATTTTTAACGGTTACCAGGTTAGAGGTGCAGAGGAGGTCTTTTGCTAGAATTATTGCTCACACTCTGGTGATCGCGGCGATACCTCACATGTGTGGTTTGAACACCGTTTTCATATGTGGGCGCGACTTACGTATGCGTTTTCTTTGCTGCGCGAGCTTGCGGGGACGGTGGCGCTTTCAATTTTTTTATTTATATATTTTTAGCACTGTTCCTTTAAAAAAAAAAATCTGATTACTTTTATTGCTATCACAAGGAATGTAAACATCCCTTGTGATAGTAATATATGGTGACAGGTACTCTTTTTGGAGGGCCGGGGGGGGTCTAAAAAACCCCCCCATCCCTCCTTTGCACTTCACAGTATTCAGATTGCCAAAAACAGCGATTCTGAATACTGTCAGTTTTTTTAAATTGGCGCCATTAGCCGCCGAGTAAACCGGAGGTGACGTTGTGACGTCGCTTCCAGAATTTGCCGAAGGAGACCCGATCAGAGCCGATTACGGCTTCTGTCAGGTCTCCTTCCAGCCGGCGGACCCGCCGGATCGTCGCTCCGGTCTCCCGGCGGAAGGCGGCGGGAGGGGGGGATGTCCCCTCCCGCCCCCTGGGATAACGATCGATGCCCCCTGGGATAACGACCGAGCGGCTCCCGAGCCGGATCGGTCGTTACCCCTGGATAGCCAACCGCCAGCTCTAAAAAATGATACCGGGATATAGCCTGCAGGTGCAGGCTATGTCCCGGTAGAGCCGCTCAAACCCGACCGCCGCCTATTTACGACGCTGGTCGGGAAGTGGTTAAATGCGATCAAACGCACTTTTGTTAATAAATCCTGTTGGAGATAGGAGAGGCTGGATATAGATCGGGTGAGGAGGTGTCCATTAATACTATACCCAGTCTCTTCTATCCTGCTGGTTGTGAACTCCCAAAAGGATTTATTACCAAAAGTGCGCTTGACCACTTTTAATTAAGTGGTCCACAGAATATATATATATTATGTTTACATCTATATATACACACTACTGTGCAAAAGTTTTAGGCAGGTGTGAAAAAAAACGATGTCAATTTAGAATGCTTTTAGAAATAGAAGTGTTAATAGTTTATTTTTATCAATTAATAGAATGGAAAGTAAAAGGACAGAAGAGAAATGCAAATCAAATCAATATTTGGTGTGTCCACCCTTTGCCTTCAAAACAGAATAAATTCTTCAGTTCTTCTATGTACACTTGCACACAGGAAATCGGCAGGTAGGTTGTTCCAAACATCTTGGTCCTCCGGTCATGTAGGGTGCTTCAAATCCTTCTGTCTCTTCATGTAATCCCAGGAAGACTCAATTATGTTGAGATCAGGGCTCTGTGGGGGCCAAACCATCACTTCCAGGACTCCTTGTTCTTCTTTACTCTGAAGATAGATATTAATGACATTGGCTGTATGTTTAGGGTAGTTGTCCTGCTGCAGAATAAATTTGGGGCCAATCACACGCCTGCCTGATGGTATGGCATGATGGAAAAATATCTGCCTGTATTTCTCAGCATTGAGGACACCATTGATCTTGAACAAATCTCCAATTCCATTTGCAGAAATGCAGTCCCAAACTTGCAAGGAACCTTCACCATGCTTTAGTGTTACCTGCAGACACTCATTATTGTACCGCTCTCCAGCCCTTCAGCGAACAAACTGCCTCCTGCTACAGCCAAATATTTCAAATTTTGACTCATCACTCCAGAGCACCTGCAGCTATTTTTCTGCACCTCAGTTCCTATGCATACTTAAGTTGCTCAGCCTTGTCTCTATGTTGGAGGTATGGCTTTTTGGCTGCAATTCTTCTATGAAGTCCACTTTTGGCCAGATTTCTCCAGACAGTAGATGGGTGTACCTGGGTCCCATTGGTTTATGCAAGTTCTTTGCTGATGACACTGCTGGACATCTTCTGATATTTCCGAAGGGAAATAAGCATGATGTGTCTTTCATTTGCTGCATCAAGTTTCCTTGGATAACCACTGCATCTACGTGTCAGGTCACCAGATGGCAGATGACAGATGCACACCGCTGGGTTAGGGGTGCACCGTTAAGGTTGTGGACCCTTAGCTGACTGCTGCGAATGGAGCTCTGGGTGGTTCAGGAAAGCAGGTCCACTGGAGCACTGACACAGATTACACAGGGAGCTAGAGCATAAGTTTCCCCAGGGCACGGAGTCTAAGAGCCAGCAGGTTTTCACCAGAGCCTCTGATGTTGAGGATGGACTTCACTGCTACTGACTCCAGGTCATGGCCCCCAGGGTCTCCCAGCTCACGCTCACGGCTGGCTACTGGTGGATAGAGAGGAAGTAGCAGTGCAGGATAACAAGGGATAGTCAATAAGATAGCCAATGGTCAGGGCAATGAGCAGACAGGGACAGACAGGAGAGCACACCAAAGGTCAGCATATCAAGCAGACAGGAATAGTCAAAGAACAAGCCAAGGTCTGTAAATGGAATCAGACGTAGAGCCCGCGGCAGAAACCACACACACAGGAAGCTTAACACACAATGTTGATTGGCAGCGCTGGCTTGCACTGCATGGTGTTATATAGTGTTCCTTGTTACAGGCTGAGGTGGAGCCCTGCTGAGGGAAGATTACTTAAGCACACAGGTGAGAAGTGCATGGCCTCTAAGCAGAACACAAGCAGAGAGGTAAGCAGACAGACAGGACATGAAATGTTACTGCAGATTCATGACAGTACCCTCCCTCGTACGAGACCTCCCCCTCCCCCGCTTGGGCCCAGGCTTGGAGGGAAACCTCAAATGAAACCTCCTCAAAAGACGAGGTGCCAATACATCAGAAGCCGGGATCCAAGACCTCTCCTCAGGGCCAAACACTTTCCAAAGCACGTGGTACTGAAGAATGCCTTTACAGAGCCGGGAATACAGAACTTGACTAACCTCATGCTTTTGATCATCCTCAGAGACCGGAACAGAGCTAGCGAGAGGACAAGAGGAATTATTGAGGACTAAAGGCTTCTTAGGAATGGACAAGGTGGGCAAGGGCAAGAGAAGACCAGAAAGAGCTTGTGTGGAGGATTTAGACTGGGCACAGACATGACACGCCTTAACATAGTCCTTGACATCTGAGGGGAGAATAGGCCACCAATAGTGACGACTGATGAGCAGAAAGGATTGGAGGAACCCCGCATGACCTGCCCTCTTGGAATCATGTCCCCAATGAAGGATCTTAGCTCTTAGCTCAGTGGGGATGAAGGTCTTGCCCGGAGGAATTTTTTACTCCAGGCTGGTAGAATGGGCAAGGACGCATGAGATCAGAAAGATCGGTTCAGGTTCACAGGTGGACTGCTCATCCAGAGTGTCAAATGACCTAGAGAGTGCATCAACCTGACTGTTGCAGGACACATCCCGGAAATCGCTACATGCAGGGGGAAGAACAGGAGATATTGAGGTGGTGGCAACAGGATGTTTCCCTTTTGGGCAACCTTGAGTAGGCAGGACGAGGAACAGGAGGGACTCCAAGCTAGGATTTGCCCAGAAGTCCAGTCCACGTGTGGAGAATGGAGCCGTAACCAAGGAAGGCCCAACACGATGGGGGTTGAGGCCTTAACCAAGATTAGGAAGGACATCCACTCCTGGTGGAGTGTCCCCACCGACATCTTAACAGGGAGGGTCTGGAAGCAGATTGTCAGGGAAATAGACCCAGAACGGCTACTGCTGCCCATTTCCAACATGGCCGCGTCCAGCTGCCTGTACGAGTGGGCATGCGCCGACGCACAAGAACGAACGTTCTGTCACGAACGCACGTTCCGTCACGAAAGCACATTGGCGCCCTTTGGGCTATTTAAACCTGTCACTAACAAAAGGACTTTGCTGGATTATCTCTCAGCTCCCCTGTGATTCCTGTGTTCCTGTTTTCTCCTGATTGATCTCCTGTTTACCAGACTCGGCTTGTCCTGACCCTGCACCTGCTCTACAGTCCTGATCCTCGGCTTGCCTCCTTGACCAATCTCCTGGCTTGTCCCGCTGCTGGCTCTACCAACTCTGCTATCCTGCGCATCCTTGTCCTGGTGCACCGTACCAGCTGCTTCCTCTGATCTAACCGTGAATGACCCCGGCTTGCCTTCTGACCTTGTCTCCAGCTGACTCCCCACGGAGCCTTAAGCACGCCAGCAACCACCAGCTGTTCCTGCAACTTCCTGCTACACAGTCTTCTGGAATTACCTGCTGGCAACCCGTGCTTCTTTGGGCGCTGCTCCCCTGTCTCATCCCCAGGGTAGCTGTGCACTTAGCCGCAAGGGAAGCCCTCTAACATCTCAGCCTCACACCTGCTTCCTGACACAGATAAGACCCCCTGGGAGAACAGTGCCATCAATCGCCGATACCATCAATGGCGTGGTGAGGGGCGAAAGGGTAAGTCCCATAAAAGATGACCTTCCCCAGTCCGTAAAATTGTCAGCAGCTCCGGAATCCAGATATGCCAAGACCGAATTAGAGGAAGCGCCAACATGGAGGGAGACAGAAAAAAGAAGACGAGAAGGTGAAGGTGATATTTCTGGGTCCAATATTCCACCTTCCAGATGTATTGGACCTGAGTGTTTTTCCGGATGATGTGAGCAAATGTCACGAAAATGACCTTTGCCCCCACAATAGAGGCACAGGCCCAGAGTTCTGCGCCTACCATGTTCCTCGGAAGATAGCCTGGTCTGGCCCAGCTGCATGGGTTCCTCAGCTGGCAGGGGATGCTCCTCGGGTCAAAGAGAGGGGAGCTCAGGCTGCCGAAGGACTGGGAAGTGCTGGCATCTTTTTTCTAGGGACCTCTCCTGAAAACTAATATCGATCTGGTTACACAAGGAGATGACACAGTCCAGATCAGCTGGGATGGCTCTTCCCACTAATTCATCCTTCACTCTGTCAGAGAGGCCATGTAAAAAGGTTGCAACTAAGGCCTCATTATTCCAGCTCAGCTCAGCAATCGGTACGAAAATGAAGAGCATACTGGCCCACAGAAGCGGACTAAGACATAAAAAGGTGCTGACACAACCCAATTCCTCGAAGATATTACGAAAGAGTTTCAGGAAGCTAGACAGGCTAGAAACCACTGGATCATTATTCTCTCAAAAAGGGGCAGCCCAGGCTAACGCCTTGCCAGACAGGAGAGATATAATATAGGCTACCTTTGCCCGATCGGACAGGAAGTTTTGGGGCTGGAGTTCAAAATGAATTGTGCATTGGCTAAGGAACCCCCTGCAGGCCTTGGAGTCTCCAAAGTAACGGGACAGAGCTGGTATATACAAAGATATTGTGGCTGTGGCTGTGACTGGAATCGGTGCGGCAGCAGATAGCAGTTGAGGTTGTTGAACCAGGGGTCCTAAGGAGGCCTGAAGCTGTTCAAAGCGGGAGGCCAAATCCTGGAGGAATCGTAATACCTGGGTCTGATTAGATTTCTGGGTCTCCAGTCTGCGGACTATGCCCTGCAGCGGATCATCTGCGGGTAGCGGCACATCAGCTGGGTCCATGGCTGACCAAACTGTCAGGTCACCTGACGGCAGGTGACAGATGCACACCGCTGGGTTAGGAGCGCACCGCTAAGGTTGTGGACCTTTAGCTGACTGCTGCGAATGGAGCTCTGGGTGGTTCAGGAAAGCAAGTCCACTGGAGCACTGACACAGATTACACAGGGAGCTAGAGCATAAGTTTCCCCAGGGCGCAGAGTCTAAGAGCCAGCAGGTTTTCACCAGAGCCTCTCATGGTATGGGTGGACTTTGCTGCTACTGACTCCAGGTCGCAGCCCCCAGGGTCTCCCAGCTCACACTCACAGCTGGCTACTGGTGGATAGAGAGGAAGCAAGAGTGCGGGACAACAAGGGATAGTCAGTAAGATAGCCAAGGGTCAACGAGAAGACAGGGACAGACAGGACAGCAAGCCAAAGATCGTGGTATCAAGCAGACAGGAATACTCAAAGAACAAGCCAAGGTCGGTAAACTGAATCAGACGTAGAGCACACGGCAGGAACCACACACAGGAAGCCTAACACACAATGTTGATCGGCAGCGCTGGCTTGCACTGCATGTTGTTATATAGTGTTCCTTGTTAGAGGCTGGGGTGGAGACCTGCTGAGGGAAGATTACTTAAGCACACAGGTTGATGTTGATGTTGTCCCATAAAGTCAGGGCATGGGTGGTCGTGGGGGAAACCCAGGCTGAAAGTTCCCTCCTGCCTCTAGGGAGCCATGGGGCATGAGATAGGTTTCTGCCTGCTAAAATTTTTTCAAGTGGAACCCATGTCTTGGTGGTCACATTGTGGTACTAGTCTAGTATGCGTTGTAGTGCTATCACTTTGTAGTATCTACGGATAACTGGCACGCCCATCCCTCCCCTCTGTTTCGGATGTTGTATAACCCGGAGGGCCAGTCGGGTCTCTTGCCACTCCAGATGAATTGTGTAAACAGGCTGTTGAGAGTCAAGAAGAAGGTCCGGGGTAACACAATTGGCACCATTTGTAAGTAAAAGAGGATGCGAGGAAGCAAATTCATCTTTAGGACACTGACCCGGCCCATCCAAGAAAAGGTATCTTGATTCTAGTTTTGTAAATCGGTCTGAACTACGTTCAGTAATGGGACATAATTATGTGTATACAATTTGGAGCAACGGGGCAGGAGTTTGATACCCAGATACCGTTAGAGGATTGGCACCAAGTAAATGAAAAAGATGCTTGGAGCTGTGTACGTAAGGCCTCCAAGACTCTCAGTGGTAGTATCTCTGATTTAGTGTAATTTATTTTAAAGTTTGTAAGTCGGTTAAAGGTCTGCATATCAACCATAATGTTAGGGAGGGTAACTATTGGGTCAGATATATTGAACAGAACGTCATCTGCATAGGCAGATATCTTGTGCTCTGTTGGTCCCACCGTGAGACCTCTGATGTTATAGTTGAGGCGTATTCTGTTAAGCAGTGATTCAAGGTACAAAAAGTAAGGGGGACAGAGGGCATCCCTGTCGTGTCCCATTTCGTATGGGGAAAGGGTTGGACAGCACAACATTTATCTTTACTCTGGCCTCCGGGGCGCTATACAGGGAGGATATCCACTGCAACATGTTGGGACCTAAGCCTAGTCTGGCCAGGACCGTTCGCAGGTATGTCCAGTCCACCCTGTCAAACTCCTTTTCAGCGTCTGGAGAGCAGGAGACAGGGGGACGTGGTGGCTTGTTGTTCTGCCCAGTGGATAATTTGGTTTGTGCGATTGGAATTGTCCCTAGCTTCTCTACCCATAATGGTACTGGGTGTACCAGTGCAGGCAGGGTTGGTTTTATTTGATTCGCTAAAATTTTTGCTAGGATTTTAATGTCTGCATTCAGAAGTGAGTTCGGCCTGTAGCTACCTGGTGTGGTAGGATCCTTACCCTCTTTGGAAATTACTGTTATATGGGTGAGTAGCGCTTCTTTGGGCATCAGCACATTAAAGTATTTACAGAGGGGGTCTACAAGTTGCGTTTGGAATTTGGTATAATATGAATTAGAGAAACTTCCCGGTCCTGGGCTTTTACCCTTAGGAAGTTCCTTAATGACCGCTTGAATTTCGGGCACAGTTATCGGGCACCTAATCGGACACTAGTCTGGGCATCTAGTTGCGGAGTTTGAGTCTTGTCTAGGTAAGTCTGGATGCGATCGAATTTTTGCGCTTCCGTGGCGCCTGGCAGTATACCTGGTAATTGGTAAAGTTGGGCATAGTAGTCTCGGAACGTCTCCGCTATTTTCGAGGAGTGCACCAATGATGTGCCAGTAGTGGTACATAGTCTGTGAACATGTCCCGAAGTCCATTGGATTCTAAGAGCCCGCTAGCAATCGGCCGCATTTCTTCCCGTATTCGTAAAATTTGTGGGAGACATGTCTCAACCTAGCCCTAATCTGACCGTCTAGCATGTCCGCCAGTTCCTGTCTAAGGGACTAAAGCTTTGATGTCAGTTCGGGGGTTACCCGGCGTTTATGCATGAATTCAGTCGTTTGTGATGAAGTCAGGAGGTCCTGTAGGTGACTGTTTCGCGCCTTTTTCAGTCTATGGCCTTGGGAGATCAGTTCCCCTCGAATTACTGCCTTGCGGCCTTCCCATACAGATCCCATGCTCACCTCCCCTGCGGGGTTCTCCACAAAATATTGGGAGATTTCGTCAGATACCTGGTTTAATGCTTCCGCTTCGTCTAAGATATTATCATTCAGGCGCCAGATCCACAACTTCACAATCCGGGAGACAGGCTGCAAGATGATAGCGATCGGCACATGATCCGATATGGTCATCGAACCAATAGAAGCACCAGAGAGGCAGTCTAGGGAGTGTTGGTCCATCAACAGGAGGTCTATCCAGGTGTAGACATTGTGGACAGTCGAATAGTAACTATACAGGGAGTGCAGAATTATTAGGCAAGTTGTATTTTTGAGGAATAATTTTATTATTGAACAACAACCATGTTCTCAATGATTCCAAAAACTCATTAATATCAAAGCTGAATATTTTTGGAAGTAGTTTTTAGTTTGTTTTTAGTTGTAGCTATTTTAGGAGGATATCTGTGTGTGCAGGTGACTATTACTGTGCATAATTATTAGGCAACTTAACAAAAAACAAATATATACCCATTTCAATTATTTATTTTCAGCAGTGAAACCAATATAACATCTCAAAATTCACAAATATACATTTCTGACATTCAAAAACAAAACAAAAACAAATCAGTGACCAATATAGCCACCTTTCTTTGCAAGGACACTCAAAAGCCTGCCATCCATGGATTCTGTCAGTGTTTTGATCTGTTCACCATCAACATTGCGTGCAGCAGCAACCACAGCCTCCCAGACACTGTTCAGAGAGGTGTACTGTTTTCCCTCCTT
>BLSH010023164.1:236964-280433 GCA_018402905.1 Glandirana rugosa
GTGACGACTAGCACAGAAGTCCATAGACTGTGGTCCTACTGACGGTGTAGCGCTAGTAGGAATCCCCGGGTGCGTTGACTTAAAACGTCGTTATAAGTAGAGCGCCATATTATTGATATATATGGGTACATATACACGTGTTAAGGTGGTCCTGAGTACTACCCGGGAAAAGAATATTATGGATGTCACGGAACGTTTTCATAAGCCGGGGGAAACTTGAAACGCTGGAAAACGGTGTAAAGTCCGAAGTTTGTATTTCTATATTTTGACATTAAAAAACACTTCTTAGTTGTTGTTCACCCTGTGTTAGTACTTCACCTTGCTTTTAGTCATTGAGGTCAACATTGGATCATTCAGAGATCCTCAATGAACTTCTGGAGAGAGTTTGCTGCACTGAAAGTAAAGGGGCTGAATAATTTTGCACGCCCAATTTTTCCGTTTTTTATTTTTTAAAAAAGTTTGAAATATCCAATAAATTTCGTTCCACTTCATGATTGTGTCCCACTTGTTGTTGATTCTTCACAAAAAATTACAGTTTTATATCTTTATGTTTGAAGCCTGAAATGTGGCAAAAGGTCGCAAAGTTCAAAGGGGGCCGAATACTTTTGCAAGGCACTGTAGGTATTATAAGAAAAGGGCCCATCATGAGTCCTGGTGGAATTGTGCACATATACATGGGTATATATAGTTATTATACCGCGAGATGAATATTGCTGCAAAATTCAGTTGCGTGGGCCCCTAAGGATGATCGCGATGTGGCAGTCATCCTGGTGTCAGATACCTGAAGACACGATCAGCAGTGCTGGGGAGATCCTAAAACTGTTGTCCAACCAATCTTGAACACAGCTTCTCACAAGCAGAAACCGCGGTGAGGCACTGGAACTTAAGTCAGTCTACCTACTCTGCGTCTTACTGCCTAGTGACTTCTAATCTGTCATGCAACTTAGCCTATGTTGGTTATTGAGCTCTAAGCTAAAACTAGCTATAGAATCCCAGACCAGAAGGGACAGGATTACCTAAAATAACAGGAGCTGTATATAAACTCTATTGCAGTAGACAGTTTTACCTACTGATATACTGAAAGGTGACCACTATGCAGCTACAGTTGTGCATACCAAGCTATCTGACACTGTGCATGTGAGATAATAGCACAGAGATACGTTTGTCACAAGGATTTAGATACACACTCAAGAAGCTATGGGCAACAATAGTAAATTATTACGATAGGAACACTTGTCTAATAATCCCTTTCTGGTCTGGATTATCAACAGCTCTTCCATGAAGACATATGGTTTTAGTGAAACCTCTCTTTCGACTTCCTGCTTCTGGGGTTTCTAACCCAAAACAGAGACAGTAAGTAATGTACATAGATAATCTCTGGGAACATTAAGTAGCAAAACCACTTACAGATAGTGGAGGGCGGCAGATCCCTACACATACTTGCAGTGAGTTATTTATTTTATCAGATACATTTGACTCTCCCTTTTTGCACAACTCTTCAGCTTGTTGTTTCTATCTAGGCTCTCCTATTTTTTAAAAAATGTCGCTGGCAGACCTGTGTATACACACACACACACATATAGCCCTGTATATTCAAATAAAAATGGCACTGGAACCACCCTATACCTAATTGTATCTATTGTATTGGTCATACGCAATATAGTTTACAACAGAAGAATAAGTGTATGTCCACAGAGGTCTCAAACTGGCGGCCCTCCAGATGTTGCAAAACTACAAGTCCCATGAGGCATTTCAAGACTGGCAGTTACAAGCATGGCACCCACAGAGAGGCATAATGGGACTTGTAGTTTTGCAGCAGCTGGAGGGCCACCAGTTTGAGGCCCTGATGTAGAAAGTTTATTTTTCACGGTTCCCTCACTGGATTGGCCAAGAACTTTTGAAATATCTAAAGATGCAAGTCATAACACAATCACTGTAAAATACTATTTGTAGAAAATGTGATAATGAACTTTCATTTTAAACCAACTTAAAGCAACCCCCTCCCCACACTAGTTATTTTCTGTTAATGAAATCATCAGTTATTAATGATGTGGTTTGATTGCATTTGTTTAGTTTGTACATGTATTATTGTTGCTTTGTTTTTATTACAATTCCAATGTTCAGTACAAGAACACATTTAGGTCTGAAACTCATTTACGAACACATGTCTCTGTTCACATCTTCTCATGCAATGTTTAAAGAAGCAGTCTGTGCCTTGTTCATGTAAAGTTGATCAGCAACATTCTACATTCACTCCAGCACATTTCAGTAAAGTTTTCCATTTTATATGGCCATTACCCCACATTATCCACATTGAACAGTGCAATCTGACTTGTCTTGAGCACTTCCCCTGCCCATTCTACAGCTACTGGTTGAGCAATGTCTGACAGAAGTATTCTTTTATGATGGCAATACTGTTGGCAACTCTAAAAGTTTCCACCAGGCTTAAACACAGCAATCCACCACATTCGTTTTAATTGTGTTCCCACTTTCAACTGTCTGAACATGCTTGCCTTATAAATCAAGTAAATCTGCAGCAGTGCCAGTCACAAGGCATTTTTTACTACAAGTTTCCATGTCAGTTATGATCATTTGAATACTGGCAATGAGAAAATGATTTAAGGATAACTAAACCCAGAAGTAAAAATTAATTATTGCAGCTAAGCTGTTACCCTAAATGTGGTGACATAATTATTTTTTTTGTAAACTAAAAATCTCCCCAACTACGGTGTAATGGGAATGATCAAAGCAGACATACTGTATTTGTAAAAGTTGCAAAGGTTGATTTTATTCAGTAGGAAGAATAGTAAAAAGTGCCAACGCGTTTCGGGGGTCAAATGCCACCCCCCTTCCTCAGGGCTATTGGAGACAGAAATAAAATAATATGTACACATAATAAAGTCACATAAAAAATTCAAATGATGCAAACTATATGTGCATGCATTCATATAATATATGTTAAAAATGCCTCTTTGAACACACACCAGGTTAGTGGTTCCCCTGTATGACCATTCCCCTCCTCTCCCTCTCCACAGGGGCCCCCTCCACATGGGGTCTTCCCCGTGGCATTGACACTCAGATTCATTGTGTCGGAAGGCGGCGGCTTTTCCGCTCGTCTGACCACTCACTCCTTTTGACACGGAGCAGGCGCGCTGTCTGAGATGAGACGGCTGCACCGCTCTGGCACCCAGCAGAGCGCCCGCTCCATGGACGCCCGTCAGCCAGATGACAGCTGCTTTGCAGCCCACGCTGGCACCTCACATTGCCATCCCTCTCTGTTAGCTGATCCCGAGAGGGTTCAGTTGGGATGTGTACCTGCCAGATGAAAGCTGCTCTGCAGCTCATGATGACAGTTCCTATCGCTATCCATCTATATCAGCTGGTATGGTGTTCACTGATACTTCCATTTCCCCACAGATCTCCATAAGAACCGACATCCAGTTTTTTCCAAATTGATTGAATAACAGGTCAGTCAAACTGTTCAGTATCACCATCATGTCAGTTTTGCTTTTAAAGAAATAGTCCAATTTTTACACTTGTAATCCAATTCGATTCAACTCAATCTACCTTCAGCTTACATTTAGTCCTAATCAAACTAATTTTCTTTCCTTCCTTTTTTAAGGAAGACTTACAAAGAACAATATAAAATTTATTTTGAAAAAATTAATATCAAAAACAGAAAGTTATATTTTATTCACCATATATTTTATTCACCTTGTTCAATTATGTTTTTGTTTTAAATTGTATTCATTTAATCAATTTATTGCATTTTTAACATCTTATTTTCCACGCTTTATCAAATAATGATGGATCAATTTTTAACATATATTATATGAATGCATTCACATATAGTTTGCATCATTTGAATTTTTTATGTGACTTTATTATGTGTACATATTATTTTATTTCTGTTTCCAATAGCCCTAAAGAAGGGGGATGGCATTTGACCCCCGAAACGCCTTAGCACTTTTTACTATCCTTCCTACTGAATAAAATCAACCTTTGCAACTTTTACACCGTTGTCTTGGGCGCTCCATTCCTATCTAATATTTGATCCTATATGTGAATCGACACATCAAGTCGTTTACAGTGGTAGCAGCCCAGGCCCCGCAAGAGGGCGTACCATCGAAATATCCAGATCACACCCCATAGAGGCATTGGGTATTGGGGATCTACCCCTATCTCCCAATGGACGACATCCCCAAACGAGGGATTTTGTTCCAGCGCGGTCCACTTTCCATCCTTTGAACATCATACTGTATTTGTAGTCCAACCTTGGTGGCAACCATGGCTCCCTTCATAGATTCAGTGGGGGGTTGAGTGTGGCCACCCTAGGACAAAAAGTGTGTTTTTTTTATAGGATTACCAGGTAAAAAAAAGTCTAATAAAGAAAACTAAATGCAAGCACATTATCTAAGCACTGGAGAGCCTAAATATATTAAACGTTTGATTTGTTTTTGGGTTTAGATATGTTTTAAAGTAAAATATGGGCAAAATACGAAAAATCATTACTGAATTAACTTCATTCCCCCTCCATCATGGAAAATTGCTAATTCCTTTACAGCATTTTCCAAGTAAATATGTTTTTTTGTCTTTACAGTGCTATATCCCACCAGATGATGCTCTGATGGGCTGCTTGCAGCCTTCTGGGATATCTATGTCACATATCCCAGGAAGATGTAGCTTACTGTGAGCTAAAATATTGTGATATTTCGAGCCTGCATAGATAACAGCTGCATGTGTCATCTATGCAAGCAGTATGCAATGGCAAGGGAAGAAGTGGAGAGTAAAGTACCCATCAGAGAGGAAGAGAACAGGCAGACAGGAAGAGGCAGCCAGTTCCACTGACACATGGTCAAAGATGGCTGCATGGCAGAGCAGTGCCAAGAGGACTTCAGAAAGGAGAAAGATTATGCTGGACTCTATGGACTAGTAAGTGTTTAATTTTATGCAGGAAAGTAATTGGAGTGGAGGGTTTTAGTAAAAAGCTGAAGTCCTCTTTAAGACACACATTTTCTTTTTTTTTCCTATAACATAGTTTTATCACATGTTGATCCTATCAATAGGTCTGTTGATTTTACAACAACAATTTTCCAACAGAGGACAACATTGTTCGCACAGCCGCACTGTCACCCTGTGGACAAGGTATTCTAAAGCTCGCCATACATGGCTCAAATTTTGGCTGATTTCTGTGGAATCAGCCGAAATTTGACCTGTAGGTAGCTGTGTCAGCACCCCCTGGCTTAATTTGTTGTAAGGCTGAACAGTGGAATGCAGAGGCAGTTTGGGTATTCAGACAGCCACAGATACTGTCTGAAAGCATCAGCTGACAGGGGAAATTCCTCCATCCATACTCTAAAATGCTCCACAAACAAAATCCATTGCTTTTAAATCATGCCTATGCATGCTCAGCTGTCCGAAGCTTGATGCCTGAGACTTAAAAAGGTGCATGAGCTACATCTGAAGCAGAATGGGGAATTTTTGTGCCCCACAGACTTTGATTTTGATGGAATTGCTTGAAAATCGCCTCAAAATTAGCGCTTTTCAAGCCCCTCCCTAGTAACTAGCTTTCCATTTTCTAAAACAAAAACACTCTAGCATGAATACACATTAAAAAAAGCACAGAGATCTTACATACGCAACTGGCAGAAAGACCTGGAAGTGCAATTAGACCCAAAAGACTTGACTCATATTTGGCATACCACCAAATCCTGCTCCTGGAATGCAAAGGCAGTTGAGGCCAACTACAAGGTCCTCTTCCAATGGCACATGGTGTCAACCAGACTGGCCCGAGTTCATCCAAACACCCCCCGACCTGCTTTTGTGGCTGTCAGGACACGGGATGGGTCATATTACTATATCTGGTGGTCCTACCCGATGGTGCAAACTTCCTGAAAACAGGTCTACTACATTCTGAACCGGCTGTTGCAAAAGTCATTACCTATACTCCCACAAGAAGCACGCCTTAATCTGCAACCTGCAGACACTGATGGCAATCTGGCATCCTATCTGAGGTTAAACTGGGACACCCGGGTCACTTTCTTCCAAGGGACTGATTGTTTGTCTCCTTGAACTATAAATTATCAGGTGGCTTCGGCCAAAGACCTCACAATGGGCTGCAGCTGTCCCCTGGCCATCTATTCCTCCTCCCCCTCTTTCTTCCTCTCTCACTTACTTCTCTAATTTCGCACACTTATTCTTTGCCTATCTGGCTCCGCTGTCACTCTCTAACATCTTCCCTTGAACAAGTTATGTTCATACTTTTATTTTTCAAGTTAGCATAGCCAAAACAAGACGTTACCATTACGAATTTCATTGTATATGAGCCTTTTCTTTAGACTATTTTACCTGTTAATGTATGCTTCAGTATTCACAGATATAATTTTGACGGAGCATTTTCTGAAGTGTCATGTTGAATTTGTTTGTATATGTTCAAAACCAATAAAAATATTGACCATAAAAAAGCACAGAAAAATATATTGCAGAATCACCTGTAAACATTCATGCGTCAGTGCAGCCTAATTATGTGGTCATTGTAAACTCCTTTCGCAAATCAGCCTCAAAGTCTGTGAGGTAAATGGTAAATCTATCTAGGAATCACTGACATTAAGTGCTCCCATAGTGTTTTTTTATTAATTTTATTAAATTTACAAAAGATATCACCCACACAGGGGCAGGCAAGACTGACTGCCGGAGCCCCAGCAGCCGCCTGAACAGTACAACAAACAAAGCCTGCTCCAGGCTTTAAACAATGAACAGAGTCTTGCTGTAAAAAAAAATCCCAACAGCATGATTGAGAACCGAAGCAGAACCCCCTGTGCCACGGAGACAAGATTTTGATTTGGAATTTAGTCCTGGCATAGGAGTCTGGGAGAGAATAGAAATGTGGCAGGGTGATATTAATCCACAAGGGAGTATGGGGGGGAATAATGTGAGGGATTAACTCATTCTAAACTCAAGCCTACCTTCCAAGCCTTAAGGGTAGTATGCATAGGGGGTGTTAACGGGTATGGGGCTTTATTACCTCTATACAGCAACAGCTGCAGGGCTTGCAAGGATGAAAGCACTGCCGCCTCCAGCATTGTTGCGGAGTTAGATGTGGCCGGGCACAACCAACAATAGGCGGTGACTAGTTGTAGAGCCAGAAAATATTTAAAGCAGTCAGGCATGGCGAGGTTACCCTGTGAGGAGGGTCTCATTAACGTTGAAAGTTTTGTATCTGGCTGGACGTGGGCCCAACAGGAATGAAACCAGTATTTGGTTAAGAGTAGAAAATAACTTTTTTGTATCCATTGGGGGGGGGGGGGTTCCGAAATTGATACATGAATTTGGGCAATATTTTCATATTTACAAGATTTATCCAACCTATTAATGACAGAGTCAGGTTCTCCCACGCCTTAAGCGGCTCCTTTAAATGAGCAAGAGTAGGCAGCAAGTTCAGTGACATGTAATACTTTGCAGACCTCGAAATCATAATACCCAAATATTTGAAGGAGGCACCCCACTGTAAAAGGAATGCGAGTTGGGGCAGACAGCTTTGGCTCAGGGTCAATTGGAAAGAACTGAGATTTGGTCCAGTTCACCCATTATCCCGTGAACTCCGAGAATGTATTGAGAATGTGAAGAGCACCTTGTAGTGAGGGGCCTGGATCATTTAGAAAAAGGAGCAAATCGTCGGCTTACAGTACTACCCTCGCCTCCAGCCAGCCAATGCGAAGGCCTTTAAGGTTATTGGAACTGCGGAGAGCCTCTGCTATCAGTTCCATGGCTATGGCAAAAAGTGCCGGGGAGAGAGGGCAGCCCTGCCACGTGCCCCTTTGCAATGCAAAGGAGTCAGATAGACAACCACCCTATTTAATAGCTGCAGTAGAGCTCTTGTATAAGGTGCGCAACCATTGAATGAAAACAAGTGGAAAACCCATAAGCCTTAAGACTTCCCATAGATATAGCCATTTCACTCTACCGCATTTTCTATACCTAGGGAAGCGATCACCCGTGGGCCTTTGTTAGAATGAGGGGCATAGATATTAGTAAAAAGTCTGTAGATATTTATGTCCGTGGACCTGCCTGACATAAAACCAGTTTGGTCCGAATCTATGACCGTGGGGAGGATGGTATTCAGTCTACGTGTAAGAAGTTTAGTTAGGATTTTAAAATCCAAATTTAGTAATGTTATTGGCCTGTAAGAGGTACATAAAGTTGGATCTTTGGGGCTTTTGTGGATGAGAATAATGTGGGCTTCACTCATGGAGGGAGGGAGGGAATAATTCACTTAGCACTTTGTGTAAAGGGTGGCCAGCTTAGGCACCAGCTGTGCACTATGGGTCTTGAAAAATTTTATCAGGAGGCCATCTGGGCCCGGGGCCTTCCCACTGGAGAAGGAGTTAATAATTAATTGGACCTCTGGAGTAATGGGGCTCAGTAAGGATTTCCTCTCTGAATCAGATAGCCAACCCAGAGCCACTATATCCAATAGTGGGTACATACTGACCACTGGGGCATTATTTCCTGTACTATCATGAGCGGTGTGTCATTTTGTGCTAGCATGGTCAGGAACCTCCCATTTCTATCACCTTGCTCAAAGAAAGTTTGTCTAAGTTTACCCATAGTTAAATAGTTGATAAGGTTGAATAAAGACACTAGTCCATCCATTTCAACCTCAGTGTACGTGTTTATGTCACTACCATTATCCATATCCCTGTATATTGTGTTTGCTAAGAAACACATTATTCGCTTTCTGAATTTATGTACACTCTCAGTTGACATCACCAACTTTGGAAGGGAGTTCCACATCCTTACTGCTTTACCAGTAAAGAACCACTTATGCAGTTTAAGATTGAACTTCATTGTGTGGCCACATGTCTTCTTTAGAGACCTACGATTAAAAAGTTTCCTTTCAACGTAGCCATGTAAAGATTTGTATATTGTGTCCATATCTCCTTTTAGAGAAAACTATAGAGCCGAACCTCTCGAATGGGTGGACTTTTGAGGCACAGCACGAGACGGATGCTCAAACAATTTTAAACGGTTAACATTTTATTGGTAGAATACAAAAAACATTAAAACATGAAAAATCATGAATGGGGTGTCCCAGAAGGGGATCAGCCCTAGCAGTGTATAGGAAATGTACAAGGTATATTGAGACTGAAATACATCAGGAAAAAATGATACATGGTACCGCGCTACTGTATGTATTAATCAAGTCCTTGTAAAAAGGTTGACGTGTTTTGCTGTGAGCATCTTCTGGACCTTGTAAGCTGGAATTAAGCAGGCAAAAAGTACATATATATTATCACAATATGACTTTATAATAGTTAAAATTGCGTAAGCTATACATTGCATTTTTGGGCATCAGGAGGCAGATGTGAAATAGTTAAACTGCAGCTTACTTCTGGCTGTCTGTACTCCAGGATATAGTCAGGGGAGGTGGACACAGGGGCGTAGAGTTCACCTCGCTGGTGTACAATTAACTAGGTTTTGGAACATATATCATTAGTAATATGTGGTGAGGAGTTCCCTCTACATATATCCATTTAGTTAGGTAGTGACTTAATACCTGTAGTTATGTACACACAGAGATGAAAGTATGTCTTGTTATTAGTGGTGCACGGAATGGAAATTTTGGTGCCGAAACCAAAAATGCACTAAGCCGAAAATTTGTTTTTTTAAAACTATTTATATTTTTATATACAATTGTCATATGCAGCCTACTTGTGCCTGGGCACTGACAGGCGGCACTGATTGGAAGCACTGATAGGCAGCACTGATTTGTGACACAGATTGGCACTGACAGGTACCACTGGTTGGCACTGACGGGTGGCACTGGATGGTACTGGCAGGTGGCACTGGCATGTAGCACTGATTGGCACTGACAGGCAGCACTGGATGGTATTGGCAGGTGGCACTGACAGGTGGCCCTGGATGGTACTGGCAGGTGGCACTGACAGGCAGGACTGGATGGTACTGGCAGGGGGCACTGATTGGTACTGACAGGCAGCACTGGATGGTACTGGCTGGCACTGGCAGAAGATTCACAAAGCAGAGAGTGGGCTGCGTGTACGAGCCGCTCTGTGCATGAAACTGTGACCTAATTACACTGGAATGCAGAGAATGCAGAGAAAGCTGTCAGATTTTCACTGAGATCGGAGGTGGGCGAGACTGAACAGCTAACACCCGCGTCCCGCCCACCTCCCGACATCAAGTTGAAGATCTGACAGCTCTCTCTGCATTCCAGTGTAATTAGGTCACAGTTTCATGCACAGAGTGGCTTGTACAAGTAGCCCGCTCTGTGCTTTGTGAATATTCTCATCTCCCCCATCCATTTTCAGGATCGGCCTGTTCTTTTGTTTCGGCCGATACCGAAAACACTGATTTTGGCCAAAAATGCCGATAATTTTCGGCTGCTGAAATTTCATTGCATCCCTACTTGCTATCTTTCTGTTGATGTTGTGTCAAAAGGATATGTTTGACAATTAGATCTACAAATATATAACAGGCTCAAGTCAAACAAAAATAGGCAGGTGTATCTACGGTTTTGGATAGGTGATTGATGAATTAAAGGAACTCACCATATAAGTATGGATCTAAAGGAAAGCCATGCAGATGACGTTTCAATCCATGTGGAAATATCTGTATATTTTTTGTATGGTCTTTAAGCAGGTAATGTAACCTGGGTCAGTAAAGAGATCTATGGAAAGAAAACCGAAGTTTAGGGGAACTAATAGTGTGTATCGCCAATAGATGTATTGCAGGAATATACACCACAACATACCTGCTAGATGGCCTGATAGTGTATTCCTCCGATGGGTAGCAGAGCACTTAGATATAGGTGTGAGTGCCGGAATAAGTCTGTAGACACAAAGAGGAACAAAGCTCTAAGCAAGTCTCCATAAAAGTGACAGCGAAATGTGTCAACCTTTTTACAAGGATTTAATTAATACATACAGTAGTGTGGTATAATTTTTAATTTTTTCCTGATGTATTTCAGTCTCAATATACCTTGTAAACTGTCTATATGCTGCTAGGGCTGATCCCCTTCCGGGACACCCCATTCATGATTTTTCATGTTTTAATATAATGTTTTTGTATTATACCAATAAAATGTTAACCTTTTAAAATTGTTTGAGCATTAGTCTCGTGCTGTGCCTCAAAAGTCCACCCATTCAAGAGGTTCACCTCTATAGTTTTCTCTGATACGATTAGGATGATGGCACGCTCTTGAAAGCTTCCCTTTTCAGATCTCCTTTTAGGTGTCTCTTCTCCAGCGCGAATACGTTTAATGTTTGTAGCCATTTCTCAGAACTGAAGTCCTCCAGCGCCCTTATTAGCTTTACTGCCCTTCTCTAAACTCTCTCCAGTTCAAGCAAAACTGGACAGCATACTCAAGATGTATCCGAAAAAGTGTTTTGTAAAGTGGTAAATTATATTTTATCTCTTGAAAAAATATTCTTTTAAATGTGTGCTAATAGTCTGCTAGCCCTGCTTGCTATTGCTGAGTCTGATCTACTAGGACCCCAATAATTCTCCCCCTAGTGAGTAACTTGCATTCATATTTTTAGCCTCCAAGTGCATTACTTCACATTTTTCAATACTAAATTCATGCCTGCCATCTAGCTGCCCACTTCTCTATTTTAATAAGGTCTTCTTGTAAAGTTGTGATTTCCTGTTGTGAAGTTATCCCCAGCTTAGATTTGTATAGAAACATAGAAGAGTGATGGCACAAAAATGACCAAGTTGTTCATCGAGTCTGCCCCCTTTTATTTTTATTTCGATTTTCTTTTTATAAAGACTGCCCTCCTGAATCTTATTCATCCCCTTAATTTAAAGGTTTCAATCACGACTGCCCTTTCTCTTTTCCTCCAGACTGTACATATGAGGTTCCTGATGTCTCTCCTGATACGTTTTACCCCCTCAAACCTTTCACCATTTCTGTTGCCCATCTCTGGATTCTATCATATCAATATCTTTTTAGAAAGTGAGGTCTCCAGAACTGGAAACCATATTCTAAATGAAGACTAAAGATCTATACTGAATAGGGGAATCAGGACCTCCTCTACCCTTGCTGGTGACCCCTCTAGTGATGCATCCTAGAATTTGATTTACTTTTCCCACTGCCTAGCCACACTGTTTGCTCATTTGCAATTATTGAAAATAAGTACCCCCAAATCTTTTTCCTCTGTAATGCTGGACAAAACTGTACCCCCAATGTTGTACTCTGTCAAGGGATTCTTTCTTCCTAGCTGCATTATTTTGCATTTAGAAACATTGAACTGCAGTTTCCACTGCTTTGACCAATTTTTCAGCAATGCCAAATCATGTTCCCTGATACAGACACTTCCAGCGATGTCAACCTTATTGCACATCTTTGTATCAGCAAAAAGGCAGAGAGAGAGCAATATTGAGGTGGTTAAATAGAACAGGACATAGTACAGAGCCTTATGGTACATCACTAATGACTGGTATCAGCAAAGTTTAACTTTTCATTCCAACCTCTGTACCATTTTTCTATCCAGGTACATATAGTCTCATCAATACCAAAAAGACCTTACATTTGTAAATTAAGCAGGAAAAGAGACTGCTTTCCAGAGCGTGCCACCGTCCTGATAAACTAGGAAGAAAGGAGGGGTATAAACCCTTAGGTATAGTGGACTTTATGGGCATACCACGAGACTCAAAAGCAGTCTCTTTTCTAGTATCAGGGTGGTATCACCCAATTTGTTTTGCAAGCTTTCCTATCCCCAGCCCTAATTTTAAGTCTGGGACACGAGACATCTACACACAGTTACATAATAATTGTTGTAATATTTATCTGTCTTGCGGTTTGGGGCAAACTTGTGCGTTTCTCCACCCCTTGGTCATATACGAATATATTAACGTCTACCAAATATAATATAGCCAATATGGCGGATTATACAGGCGTAGCATGGGAAGGCACATGACGAGAAGGGTACACGCATAGACATTGAATTTTTCACACAGAAATTAAAGAGAAGCCTAGAAAAGAAATCCCGTTTATACTGGCATATAAAATTCTTTGAAAGATATAGGGATGAAAATCTGAACCCAAAAAGGTATTAGGGTTCAGATATTCCCCAATATTAAAAACATCACCCCAGAACTCAAGAAGATCTGGGAGGAAAATCTAAAAAAAACTGTAGCTTGCGGATGATTAACATTTTACTCGACCAATATCAAAAAGAGATGGGGGAGGTAAATGACGAAATCAAGCAAACGTATTGTCATGGCACCTGGGGTCAGGTGACAGATGTGCACTGCAAGGTTGTGGACCTATGGCTGACTGCTGCTAAGTAGATCCGGCTGATATGGGGAGAGGGACCCCTAGAGCACAGACACTGAAACACAGGGAGCGAATGCATCGGTTTCCCCAGGGCGCGGAATCTAAGAGCCAGTGGGTGTTCACCAGATCCTCTAGTGGTGAGGATGGATTTGGCTGCAACTGTATCCAGGTCGCGGCCCCCGGGGTCCCCTAGCTCACGCTCGGGCTGGCTACAGGTGGTAGAGGGGGAAGCAGCAACACAGGAAAAGCAAGAATAGTCAGAGGGATAGCGAAGGGTCAGGGCTACAAGCAGACCGGAGAAACCGAGAACAAGCCGGAGATCGAGGTATCAGGCAGGAAGGGATAGTCAGACAAGCCAAAGATCGGTACACGGATAAGACTCAGAGTAAATGAAGGAGACAACCACACACACAAGCCAAACACGGACTAACATTGATCAGCAATGCAGCCTTGCACTGCCAGGTGTTATATCCTGTTTCCAATTAAGGCCTGGGGTGGAGACCAGCTGAGGAGGGCCTACTAAAGCACACAAGTAAGGGAGGCCCAGCCTTTAACTGGACACATGCAGCAAAGGTAGGCAACAGATAAGACATGAATGTTTGCTGTGGTTTCATGACAGTACCCCGCCCTATTACAAGGCCTCTCCCTCCCCCGCTTGGGTCCAGGTTTAGAAGGAAACCTCAAATGAAGCCTTTTCACAAGACGTGGTGCAAATACCTCAGATGCAGGAATCCACAACCTCTCCTCAGGACCAAAACCTCTCCAATGCACGAAGTACTGAAGGATGCCTTTACAGAGGCGAGAATCCAGAATGTGGCTAGCCTCATACTTCTGATTATCCTCAGAGACCAGAACAGAGGTCGGAGATGCCAAGAGGAGTTATTGAGGACGAACGGCTTCTTAGAAGTAGACAAGGGCAAGCGAAGACCAGCAGAACCTTGCATGGAGAAGTCAGATCAGGCACAAACATGACAAGCCCTCCTGGAATCATGTCCCCAACAAAGAATCTTAGCTCTTAACTCAGTGGGGACAAAGGTCTTGCCCAGAGGAGTTTTTGACTCCAAGGTGGTAGAATGGGCAATGATGCATGAGGTCGGACAGATAGGCTCAGGTTCACAGGTGGACTGCTCATCCAGAGTGCCAAATGACCTAGAGAGCGTATCAACGTGATTGTTGCTGGGGAACTCCCAGAATTTGCTACACGCAGCGGGAAGAACAGGAGATACTGAGGTGGTGGCAGCAGGAAGTTCCACTTTCAGGGCAACCTTAAGTAGACAAGACGAGGAACAGGAGGAACCCCAAGCCACGATTTGCCCAGAAGTCCAGTCCACGTGTGGAGAATGGAGCCATAACCAAGGAAGGCCCAGTATGATGGGGGTTGAGGCCTTAGGCAAAATAAAGAAGGACATCCACTCCTGGTGGAGTGTCCCTACCGACATCTTAATGGGGAGGGTCTGGAAGCGGATAGGGCCCCCTGGGAGAACAGTGCCATCAATCGCCGATACCATCACTGGTGTGGTGAGGGGAGAAAGGGCAAGTCCCAATGAAGATGCAGTTCCCCAGTCCATGACATTGCCAGCAGCCCTGGAATCCAGATATGCCATGACTAGATGAGAGGAAGCGCCAACATGGAGAGACACAGAAACAAGAAGACAAGGAGGTGAAGGTGATACTTCTGGATCCAATACTCCACCTTCCAGATGTATTGGACCTGAGCGTTTTCCAAGGCAAAGCGAATAAATGTCATGAAAGTGGCCTTTGCCCCCACAATAGAGGCACAGGCCCAGAGCTCTGCGCCTAGCACGTTCCCCGGAAGATAGCCTGGTCTGGCCCAGCTGTATGGGTTTCTCAGCTGGCAGGGGACGCTCCTCAATATGAAGAGGGGATCTCAGACTGCCTGAGGGCCGGGAAGTGCTAGCGTCTTTTTCTAGGGACCTCTCCTGAAAACGGATGTCGATCTGGTTACACAAGAAGATGACCCCGTCCAGATCAGTGGGGATGGTTCTTCCTGCTAACTCATCCTTTACTTTGTCAGAAAGGCTCAGCAGACAGTGTACGAAAACAAAGCGAATATTGTCCTACAGAAGCAGACTCTTGAAAGACGTAAATGGGTGCTGGCCGCAGAGGAGACACGACCTGGTTCCTCGAAGATATTCCGAAAGAGTTTAAAGAAGCTAGACAGGCTAAAAACCACTGGATCATTTTTCTCCCAGAAGGGGGCAGCCCAGGCTAAAGCCTCAATCAGACAGGAGAGATATAATATAGGCTACCCTTGCCCGATTGGACAGGAAGTTTTGGGGCTGGAGTTCAAAATGAATGGTGCACTGGCTATGGAGCCCCCTGCAGGCCTTGGAGTCCCCAGAGTACCGGGACGGAGCTGGTAAATGCAAGGAATTACCTGGGTCTGATTAGATTCCTGGGTCTCTAGTCTGCAGAGTATGCCCTGCAGCAGATTATCTGCGGGTAGTGGCACATCAGCCGGATCCATGGCTGATCAAACTGTTATGGCACCTGGGGTCAGGTGACAGATGCTCATAGCAAGAGAGTGTGAATCGCACCACAGAAGTGCAAAGCAAATGCTAAGGTTGTGAAGTGCACTGCAAGGTTGTGGACCTATGCCTGACTGCTGCTAAGTAGTTACAGCTGGTACGGGGAGAGGGCCCCCTAGAGCACAGACACTGAAACAAAGGGAGCTAGTGCATCAGTTTCCCCAGGGCGCGAAATCTAAGAGCCAGTGGGTGTTCACCAGAGCCTCTAGTGGTGAGGATGGATTTGGCTGCACCAGGTCGCGGCCCCCGGGGTCCCCTAGCTCACGCTCGGGCTGGCTACAGGTGGTAGAGGGGAAGCAGCAGCACAGGAATATCAAGAATAGACAGAGGGATAGTGAAGGGTCAGGGCTACAAGCAGATAGGGGAAACCGAGAACAAGCCAAAGATTGAGGTATCAGGCAGGAAGGGATAGTCAGACAGGCCAAAGATTGGTACACGGATAAGACTCAGAGCAAACGAAGGAGACAACCACACACAAGCCACACACGGACAAACTGCTAGGTGTTATATCCTGTTTCCAATTAAGGCCTGAGGTGGAGACCAGCTGAGGAGGGCCTACTAAAGCACACAGGTGAGGGAGGCCAAGCCTTTAACTGGACACATGCAGCAAAGGTAGGCAACAGATAAGACATGAATGTTTGCTATGGTTTCATGGCAGAATGTTTACTGGTTTCATGACACATATACACAACTCTAGTATCCCACCCAGATTTTGAGGCAAAAAACAATGAACTACAAATACACCTGGAAACATTTAACACTGATCTAATACAGAAGAAGGAGGGAAGAAAATTTCTGAGGGATAAAATGGCCTTCAGAAATCACTCAACCTATAGATGGCCCGTGGGTGGAACTAGACGTCCACGCTTTTCAAGAAAATCTAGAGCAGATAGATATACACAGGAGCATGAAGGGGTGGAATCAGACTCTTCTAATGCTTCTTATGGCTCTAACATCTCCAATCTCTCTATGTCACAGGGAAATCAATCTATCCATTGGCGACATCGTCAATTCCGGAAAAAGACCTAAGGATTGCGATGGTGCACAATCATTGGGTGGTAGTGGTAAGAAGAGAATGATTGAACACAATTCAAAGGAAAATGCCACCACACAATCACAAGCGCACTCGAGCACATACGAGTCACAGCCCTCTAACAATACTGTCACACAAGGTGGTGGTACCAAGACACAAAAAACTTCTAATTCTCGTAACTCATCCACACAAAAACACAACAACAAAACAAACACTCCAAGAGGAGGGAATGGCAACCGCGAGGAACACTCTGACTCAGCCTCAGCACACAACTCACACAATCCAAAAAGCGTACAAGGCACATTGAACCCTTTCGTCACGAAATTGACGCAACCACCACAAAACTAAACGTCATTAACCTTTCATCACATATTTTGGCAGAGGAGGAGATCTTGGGCCTTGGTCTAAGTTTTTGCCCTACCCAAGATTTGGACACTTTCGAAATAATAAGACATTCATTTGTTTGGCAGGAAATGAACATACACATTCCCGTTTGATGAGGAAAGAAAGAAGAAAAAGGAGGATCAAATACAAAAAGAACAATGGAAAGACTTTAGAGTTAGAGACTTTCAGGCCCTTAAAGATCTAATGGATTTACTAGGCGAGAATGAGGCGTACGAGGCACATAGCCAGTCTCAACTGTCTGCTGCTGCAGAGGTTACAGACCCATTGGAGGTCGCCTCTATACATCCCCAAAAGGGTACCACAATAGCTAAAAAGAAATCCAATAAATTCTTTTCTCTCCAAACCTTTATTACATAAGTCACTAAAGAAATTGAACAAATAAACATCTACAAATATCAGGAGGGCAATTTAACTAGAGAACAAAAAGAGGCCTTATACCAATGAATAGAAAACAAATCATAGTATAATCATAAAGCCTTCGGATAAAGGGGGGGGATGTATTACTGACGGACATACAACACTACAAAGACATGTGCTTAAAAATCCTTAATAAGGAATGATATAAAACGATCTCACAGGACGTAGTAAAGAGATTCCAAGAGGAATTCCTGCAATTAATCGTTCAAGCACCCCTACAGGGTGTGATGGACAGACACATATGAATCAATGTTAGTGAAGAACCCTTGTATACCTACATTTTATGCATTGCCTAAAAATCTAACAACACCCCGAGGTAGGCCTATTGTGTCAGGAATCGGCTCAGACACAGAACTGGTCAGCCAGCTCATTGACACTTATTTACATCCACAGGTCACCTCTCTACCATCTTTCATACAAGATACCCCAGAACTTCTAAGAAGGCTGGATGGCATCCAGGTACCACCGCACACTAGACTCGTTGCCATTGACATCGAGGCTCTATATAGCAGCATTCCACACTCCAAGGGATTGGCAGTAATAAGGGATTTTTTATATGAGAATCATCATGATTTCTATAAATATAATGACTTAATTTTGGCATTGCTAGAGCATATCCTCACCAAGAATGTATTCATGTTCGACAGCTCCCACTACCTCCAGGTGCAGGGGGTTGCGATGGGGACATGTTGTGCCCCATCGTATGCCAACCTGTACCTGTAGGGGTGAGAGCGGAAGTTATTCTCAGATGACAAATACAGTACATTCTGGCCTCATATTCTCCTCTGGCTCAGATACATAGATGACGTGTTCATGCTGTGGTCAGGGGCCAGAGGAGACGCTTCAGAATCTTACCTTTCTTAATGTCAACGACTTTAACCTTAGATTTACTAGACATTCAAATTTACTTACAAGGAGGGAGAGTTGCTACCACACTATACCGTAAGCCTACGGCTGGGAACACGGTGTTACATGCACAGAGCTTTCACCCAAGATCACTATAGACACACAAGAGAAGATGCAATGTTTCTAACCAATAGACCCACACAAACCGACACGGTTTGTCTGATTAACACATACACAAGACAACATGCCACCATAAAAAGAATTCTCCAAGACCATTGCTATCTCTTGACTAATGACAACATACTGAGGAAATACCTGAAAGAAGGCCCAGAGATCACATACAAAAGGGCACAATCTTTCAGAGATAGAATGACTATGAGCCATTATCAAGAGACACAGATTGACCTAAATGGTACTGTGGAAATGTGGATCATGCAATTTCTGCCAGTATATCTATGAAAATCAGACCTTTTAGCTACCCAATGGTAGATTACATACAATCAAACATCATGTGGACTGTCAGACCATAGGAATTGTCTACATAATGTTTTGTGTATGTGGGGCATTTTATGTGGGCAAAACAAAGTGTCAGTTTTGGCGGAGAATAAAAGACCATGTGTATTATGGCAATAAAAACATTTTATCCACACCAATATGTAGACACTTAGGCCTGTACCATTGGAATAACCCTGAGGTACTCAGATTCGCAGCCCATAAAAGGATATTGGTGAACCCTAGGGGAGGAGAGTATGACAAGGTGATATTGCAGCGTGAGACACGCTGGATTTATAATTTAAAAGCTACTGAAGCACCCAGCATGAATGAAACACTTAGCTACAAGCCTTATCTTTGAATACACTAACTCTTATCCTCCCTTATTTTACTTTAATGGGATCTATCCCTTGGCTTCCTCTACCCTTTATTGATTTCCCTCTTACACCATATCTCTCCCTTCCTTCCGTATTAGCAGTAACATTGATACGCAGTTTGTAAATACCGCGCCATGAGGCCTACTCTATATCCAGTTATATATGATCCGGTTTCTTTATCTTCTCTCTCCCCCTTTGTATTGAATCTGTCCCTATGTTTATGCATATTTTTCCCTTTTCCCCCCATACTTTTGATGTTGACAAATGTTAATGCTGATTAATTTCCATTGATGTGAGGTTTTGCATGATCTGATCAGGTACCTGTCTGTCCTATATGCCGGTGCTATTTTTCTATTCAGGTTTTACTTCTGCCTCCAGGTCCTACAACTTCCAACCATAGCTCCGACTTGGTTTTCTGCATTCCAGGGGACCACTCTGGGGGCGGGCATATGCGCTCCACGTACCCTTTGGGATGCATTAGGGGCGTATCTCGTGTTTGCTCGGATGACGCGGTGAAGGCCCCCTCCTCCTTCCGCACACTTGCTTATATGCTCCCTTTACACGCGACACTACCCTGGACATGCGCCGTCGTGTTGGAGCGCACATCGCTTCATGCAGCGGCATCATTGCCTTATGATGCCCATTGTGCACCGCCTACGTTGTACAGCGGCGTCCGCATTGACACAGTGGGGGGCCTGTTTATAGGAAAGATGCTGCAGGGCAGCGTAACAGACGGTGGAACAGGCACACGGAGGCCAACATAGGATACAGGTAACAGACGCCCACTAGAGTCCCCTAGCATTGAGACACTTTTCGGGAAGGGGTGGCCCCTGGTAGCTTATTCTAGCCCATTCTTCACGATTTTGCTACATCTGCCTATTAGATGGACTATGGCCCCCCATAATGTTATGATGGTTTATACCCTCTCGATACTTATATTTACTTTGACGATCTGCCTTGGAGCATGTTTTTTATAACATCCTATTGAGGTACCCACACATATATTTATATCCCTCTTTTAATCTTGGTTCTTTGCTGGGGACCCCGCTAGGGTTTAATGTATTAATGACGTCTTACCTTTCATTTATAGACGAAGGCTGATACCTCTGCCTTTGGAACTGACACACTCTATGTGGTCATCTCCTGACTAAGCACCACAATTTGGTAGATGTAGGTAGGTCTTCGCCTCACTCCTCTTTACACATTATACCCTTCTAGAACACGTTTTATTTGTCTGGAGTGGTCATATATTATAAACAATTCTCCCAAATTCTTACCATTAGGTGCATTCATTAACAATCCTGGAATATTCAATTCAGTACCTCTACTGAACAGCGAAAAAAGGCTCTCATCTGGGGGTTGCCTTCCTTTTTTTAGGATTTCTACAAGGTACATTCAGGATCTTTCTAAGACAAGAATCCTAAAATATACATACATTATAAAATAGTATTTCAACTAACTAAATAATAATCGAAAAATATACATAGGTCATTATGAATACCACCATCTACACTCAATGCGTCTGTCCCTGATCCTATTGACCCCTGTGTCTGCCCCCCCCCGAGTATCTTCCCTTGGAGCACAGACAACCAATTGTAAGCAATTCAGATGAATATATTTACCTTTGTTTTCTTTATGTAATTTGTTATATACAATGATATTGGATTAATGTACTGATAGATATAGGTTTGTTTTGCTCAACTAACTACAGTCCATGATGTGAGTGGTCCTGAGGAAGCTCAACAAAGCGAAATGCGTTGACCTACTCCACATGACCACAAAAAAATTATTGTTCATTGTATGGTACAATGTATTGTTCTGGCTGTACTACACATGGTTGAGAAGTTATTGTTTGTGCCATTTTCACTGGGATGTCTTTTCCTTTACGAAGACTCCCCAGCATTTAATGTATTTTAGACATTTACTCATTTTATGAATTTTGAAAATAAATGATATATTTTATTATACTTTTTCCTCTATTGTGTTGAGTCTCGTGGTGTGCCCATAAAGTCCACTATACCTAGGGGTTTATCCCCCTCCTTTCTTCCTTTGTAAATTAAGCATTTACAGGGTACTGTATCAAATGCCTTAGTGAAATCTAGGTAAACTACAGCCACAATACTTTCTCGATCCAAATTACAGTTTACCTCCTCATAGAATGTTAAAAAGGTTGGTCTATCAAGAATGGTATTTCATAAATCAATGTTGGTTACTACTAATGATACAATCTTCATCATTCTTGGTTATGGCCTTTATCAACTCTTCCAATAATTTACATACTATTGATGTCAGGCTGACTGACTTGTAGTTTTCAGGTATATATCTCAAACCTTTTTTAAATATTGGTACCAGGTTTGCTTTTCGTCAATCAGCTGATACCAGTCCAGTGAGTAAGCTTTCCTTAAAAATTAGAAATAATGGTCTGGTTATAACATGGCTAGGTTTTTGAAAACTCTCAGGTGTAAGGTCCTGGTGATTTATTCACATTAAAGTGTTACTAACCCCAGTAATATGAAAATAGTTCATCTGCCCCTCCAGTGCCCACAGCTTATAAATCTTCTTTTTACATTAAAATACTGCCACTATATACCTTTTTGGATGATCTGCATACCACAGTCAAATGATAAACTGCACAGTTTCTCCAGTGCTGAGAGTTCAGGTAGGAGGAGATTTCCACTACAGCCTGTATACACACCCACATGTGTGATGTCAATATCATGACCTGGCTAGCTCTGAGAACAAGTAAATGTTCTCTCCAGCATAAAAAGACACAACTGAGCATGTGCAGGTTGGCTACCCTGCCTGTGTTAGCTGCCCTTCCCCAGATAGACAGCGCACGAGGGAAGGATCTATGCATACAGGATAAAACAGCTTTTTACACAATGCAGAGGATTAACCCCTTAAGTTCCACAGTGAGTATAACAAGCATGCTATGCTGCATATACAGACAGATTATACTGTTGTGGCTTTAGTAAGACTACGTTTTTCTAGTCTTTTTTTAGTACTGTTTTCTGTCAGACGAAAGGCTACATTCAATATAGGTTAACATTACTGTCTTGTTTACTATACCTCTCCTTTCCCTTCACATAAACCAAAGAGAATGCATCTAAAGCGGAGTTCCGCCCCCCCCCCCCCCCCCCCCGAAAAAATTAAAAGTCAGCAGCTACAAATCCTGGAGGCTGAACTTCCGATGGACAGGGCCGTCTCCCAGAAGTGGGGAAGGGTACCGCTCAAAAACAGCACCAGAAGGGGAGGGGGGGGGGAGCAGATAAGCGGAGCTTCCACTTTTGGGTGGAACTCGGCTTTAATACTTATTCCTCTCCCAGCCCTTTCTCTGTCACTTGTGACCAACTTCCCCTGATCATCTTCTATGGGGCCAATATGTTCTGACCTCGCCTTTTTTTTTTTTTTACTATAAATATATCTGAAAAATGTTTTTCTCTACTCTCCTCTGCAGTGTTTCTTTTGTAATCTATATTAGCTGCTCTAATTGTGCTCCTATTGCATTCTTTGTAATTTAGGAATACCAGTAGTGACCCTTAGGCCGTTTATTTTTCTCATTGATATGCCTTTTACATTAACATTTAGCCACCCTGGTTTAACTTTTGTTCTTTTATATTTGTTGCCCAATTTACTATTAACATTCACTGTAGTAAGACAACTATCTACTATTATAATGTTCACTGTTTTGAGACTGTAGACTTCTCACATCTCCTGGTAGACTGTAGCATCACATGATATAATTCTTTGATGTGTAACTTGCCTTACTTGTTCCAGTGTATGCTTGGAAAGGCTAGGAGCTTAGAGATGGACAGTGGTTGAATTAGGGAACCACCAAGGACTTAATTTTTGCAGTTTCAGATTTAAATACATTAATATGCTATAGTAAGCTAGTAGGTGTAGTGTAAAACAAATGGCAGAGCAACTAAGAAGGTAGGCTACAACCCTCTGTTAGCTTAAAAGCAAAATTTGTGTTTGGAATGTAGCTTTAAGGCTTGAATAGGGCAAAAAGCATGGGTCATGTGCAGAAAGTCACATACGCAGTTTTGATCGAATAGCTTTGATCTTTTTATGCTACATTGCTGAAAGCTAAAACAGATTACTTGGTATGTGGTAGTGAAGTTTGTTATACAAACGATTTTGGTGATTCACAGCTCAGTGATTTCCATGCATTGAACATGATTGGTTGCATATTTCATAAACATCTGCATTAGGCCTTTGTAGTGGAAAAAAAAGTTAATTTTAACAGTTGTTACAGTGATGGTAATTGTATGACATGCCAACATATGTTTGGATTCCAATGGCTGTAAGCAGGGTGACAAATAAATGCTTTTATGCTTTCTCTTTACATTTTCTGAAAAATCACATTCAGTTCTTGTAAACATTTTGGATGGGTCATTTCTCCAAGCTTCAGAAGTAAACAAATTGAACGATTCCCCAGAGCACAGCATATGGGCATTATTGTGCAGAAAACAGGGATATAAATTAGGAGGAGGAGAAGACTGGATTTTTGGTTTACCTGTAGAATCCTTTTCTTGGAGTACATGTCAGTAAAATGGCCGTTTCTGTGGTCGTGTGCGTGCCCGCCAATGGCGCCAGAACGGTCTATTTAGCTGGACAACACCCTGCAGCAGATGCTGTTCTGATGACCAGTTTACCCCCAGTGTCTGCTCTGAGAAGACTTCCTGTTCCTGTGACCCCGGCTTCCCCTTTGGACTTTGCTACTTGCTGCCTGCCTTGACCTCGGACTATTTACGACCACTCTCCTGCCTGTGCCCTTTGTACTTCAGTTGCCTGCTCATTACCGACCTAACCTGTACCCGACTACCCGTTTGCCTGATCCCTCTGTACTTTGCTGCCAGCCAGTTGCTGACCCGGACCGCACCACCATCCTTCAGTCTGCACGAGCTTCAGTGGATTCATACCAACCAGTAGAGACTTGTCCAGCCTCGTGCTCCCCTGCACTCCCTGTCTGCACTACCATGGGTTCGCGAACCAGGGCCGCAAGAGAGGTTGCCCCCGCATAAGCCAGACTCAACCACCAGGTACGTGACAGCAACGGACAGCCATGTCTGAGTCTGCGCCGGGGCCCTCTCCCATGGAGGAAGTATGCGCACATCTTGCTGGCCTAACTCAAGTGGTGAAAAGTCTTCAGGATGGGTACATCCGCTTGAAAGATCAATTGCGGGAGCTGACAGTTCCAGACCCTGTCAGTGGAGGGTCAGAGCCTCAGCGCACCATAGCGACTTTGCGTACCGAACCCAATGTACCCCTGCCCGAGCGCTTTTCAGGGGACCGCAGGACGTTTCGGGCCTTTAGCAACTCGTGTGAGTTGTACTTTTCCCTCCAGACCCGCACCTCCTCTTTGGAAGCCACAAAGGTGGGTCTGGTGATCTCCCTTCTCTCTGATGAGCCACAAGCCTGGGCTCATCGTCTGCTGGAGCAGAACGCCCCTGAGACTGTCAACTTGGACCGTTTCTTTCAGGCCATGGCCCGACTCTGAGGACCCGCACCAGGCCGCCACTGTAGAGGTGGCACTCCATGCCCTCCAGCAAGGTCATCGCAACGCAGAGGAATACGTGGTTGAGTTCAGGCGCTGGAGCTCCGACACTGCCTGGAATGATGTCGCTCTGTGCTACCAGTTCAGGCTGGGACTTTCCAAACCCCTGAAAGATGAGTTGGCTTTGGCTACTTTGGATGCCTTAATCAACCTGGTCATACAAATCAACCGCTGGCTGAGGGAGCACCAGGCAGAGAAGACCACCGGGGGGCCCCCTAGAGTGCCCAGCCACCCGGGACAAAGCCCGGCTACTACTACCTCCTTCTCCTATCCACAAAACCATCCTGAGTCCGTGCAAATCGGGCTTTTCCGACCATCCCTGTCTATTGAGGAAAGTCAGAGATGAATGGCCCTCAATCTGTGCCTCTATTGTGGGGGAGCAGGGCATCTTGTGAGGAGCTGCCCCGCTAAGGCCGGGCCACCTGCTTGTGGAGAAGTACTCTCATTACCAGGCCTCCCATCCCATCTTGTTCTCTCCATCTCCCTGCAGCTTCCCGGCAGGAGCATCCAGATACCAGCCATCCTAGACTCTGGAGCCTGTAGTTGCTTTGTCGACCTCACTTTCGCCACCCAACATCAGATCCCACTCCGGCCCAGGGAACACCCAATGGTCATCCGATTGGCAGATGGGTCGATGATCAAGTCTGGCACGGTGACCCACCAGACCCTGCCTATACCGGCCCGGACGGCCCATGGCCACAAGGAACTTCTGTTTTTGGACGTTATTGCCTCCCCACTGTTCCCTGTGATCCTCGGCCTCCCATGGCTCCACATCCACAGTCCCCACATCAACTGGAACACGGGAGAGGTCCAGTTCCGGTCCCCATATTGCCTGAACCACTGCCTCCAGTCACGCCAAAGGGCACCACCAGTACTACTCGGTGTCTCAGTCCTGAGCCAGACCAGGAAACCCGATTGGCTGTTCCTGAAGCATACCACGACTTCCTGGATGTTTTCAGTAAGAAAGGAGCGGACACCTTACCACCCCACAGGCCATATGATTGTCCGATAGATCTGCTACCAGGAACCGAGGTCCCTTCCGGTACAATCTTTCCCCTTTCTGAAGTGGAGCTAGTGGCCCTCAAGGCCTACTTTGATGAGAATTTACAAAAGGGCCGTCCCTCTACATCCACGGCAGGAGCTGGGATCTTCTTCGTAGAGAAAAAAGATCATACCCTTCGACCGTGTATCGACTACAGGGATCTTAATAAGATCACGGTCAAAAACCGGTATCCGTTGCCCCTGGTGCCTGAGTTGTTCCAACGCCTTGGCTCTGCAGCAGTGTAAACCAAACTGGACCTTCGGGGGGCCTATAAGCTGATCCGGATTCGGGAGGGGGATGAATGGAAGATGGCCTTCTGGACTCGTTTTGGACATTTCGAGTACCTGGTCATGCCTTTCGGGCTTTGCAATGCCCCGGCCACGTTTCAACACTTGGTCAATGACATTTTCAGGGACTACCTTGACTTGTTCTTGGTAGCCTACCTAGATGACATCCTCATCTTTTTCCCCCTCCGTGGAAGACCATCGCAAGCACGTCAGGTGCATATTCAGCCGCCTACGACAACACGGCTTGTACGCAAAAGCTGAGCAATGCGCCTTTGAGCGCACCGACATTTCCTTCCCGGGGTTCCACATCTCCACTACAGGTACTACTATGAACCCCCAGGAGGTTTCAGCTATCCTCGAATGGCCAACTCCTGCAGACAAAAAGGCGGTGCAGCGCTTTGTAGGATTAGCTAATTTCTACAGAAAATTTATCCGAGGATTCTCCACTGTCATATCCCCGATTACCCAGTTAATGAAACAAAATGCTCGCTTTGTCTGGACTACTGAAGCACAAACAGCTTTCCAAACCCTAAAGAAGCTGTTCACCTCAGCACCCATCCTAAAGCATCCTGACTCCACATTACCTTATATCTTGGAAGTGGATGCCTCGGAGACCGTGGTCTGGGCCGTACTCTCTCAAAGACGGGGGCTCAAAGTTTCTTTGCATCCCATTGCCTTTTTATCAAGGAAGAGCTCTCCCCTGGAGAGAAACTAAGACGTAGGGGACAGAGAGCTTCTGGCCATCAAGTCTGCTCTGGCAGAATGGCACCATCTCCTGGAGGGAACAGTCCACCCAATCCTGGACTTTACAGACCACAAAAACTTGGAGTACCTGCAGACTGCCAAGCGACTCAAGCCCCGTCGGGCTTTGTTCTTTTCCCGATTTCAGTTGCACATCACCTACCGGCCGGGATCTAAGAATGTCAAGCCAGATGCGCTCTCCAGGATGTTCCATGTCACCAAGAAAGTTCCTCCACCTGATACTGTTCTGCCCCTTCACAGCTTTCTGTTGATCCAGGAGGACCTTCTAACCCGGATCAGGCAAACCCTAGCCTGCTCCACAGCCCCTACTGACTCTGGACTTTCCACAAGAGATGGGTTGTGGTGGTCGGGTACACAGATTTTTGTGCCTTAGGAGCTCTGCATACATGCTTTAGAACTTTGTCACGATCATCACCTGGCTGGGCATTTCGGTAACCTCAAGACGGCACAGCTACTGTCCCGCACCTTTTGGTGGCCCCGCATGAGTGAGGACTGTAAAAACTACGTGGGTGCCTGCCCAACCTGTGCCCAAAACAAAACAGAGAACCAAAGCCTGGGGTCTGCTAAACCCGCTGCCAATCCCTGACCGTCCTTGGTCCCACGTTTCTATGGACCTCATTGTGGAGCTACCCTCATCTGCAGGCTTTACCACCATCTTAGTGGTGGTCGACCACCTCACAAAGATGGCACACTTTGTCCTGATGAAGGGCACCCCCTCAGCTGTTGAAACAGCCAAAGTGTTCATTAAGAAAGTGGTCCGACTACACGGCATCCCAAGAAACATTGTGTCCGACGGAGGGGTGCAGTTCACGTCCCGGGTCTGGAGGTCCCTGTGCTCTACTCTGGGGATCGAGCTAGCCTTCTCTTCTGCTTACCATCCGCAGTCCAATGACCAACCAGACCCTGGAGCAATACCTGCGCTGCTACTCCTACTCCCAGGATGACTGGATCTCCTTGTTACCGTTAGCTGAGTTCGCCTATAACAATTTTGTCCACTCTGCTACTAAGCAATCTCCGTTCTGGGCGAATCTTGGCAACCATCCTACATTCCTACCCAATCTAGTACCAGAGAGCCCAATCCCTGCCACACAAGAGATCACACAGTTCCTGGAGAACAACAATAAGCTGTTGCAGGAGACTCTGGCTCAAACCCTGGAAAGCAACAAAAAAAAAGTACCTCTTCCCGTAAAGAGGAAAATTAATAAAGTAGCCTACGGGCGCGACCTCTCTCCATCACTCCGAATCCATCCTGTATTCCATGCGCACCTCCTCAAACCGGTGGCCAAGGATTTGTTTCCAGGGCGGAGGACCGCCCCACCTGAACCAGTGTTGGTGGACAGAGAGGAGGAGTTTGAGGTGGAGACCATCCTCGATTGTAGGAGAAGAGCAGGGGCCACCCAATTCCTTGTAAAATGGAAAGGATACGGCCCCGAAGAAAACTCTTGGGAATCGGAAAGCAACCTGAACGTATCCGGACTTTTTTGAGAAACAATCCGGCCAAGAGAGCCCATTTGGGCATCCGGAGGCTGCCCATTGGGGGGGGGGGCAATGTCAGTAAAATGGTCGTTTCTGTGGTCTGTGCGCACGCCTGTGCCCGCCAATGGCGCCAGAACAGTCTATTTAGCTGGACAACACCCTGCCGCATATGCTGTCCGTTCTACAGCGTTCCGGTGACCAGTTTACCCCCAGTGTCTGCTCTGAGAAGACTTCCTGTTCCTGTGACCCCGGCTTCCCCTTTGGACTTTGCTACTTGCTGCCTGCCTTGACCTCGGACTGTTTACAACCACTCTCCTGCCTGTGTCCTTTGTACTTCAGTTGTCTGCCCGTTACCGACCTATCCTGTACCCGACTACCCGTTTGCCTGATCCCTCTGTACCTTCCTGCCAGGCAGTTGCTGACCCGGACCGCACCACCATCCTTCAGTCTGCACGAGCTTCAGTGGACTCATTCCAACCAATAGAGACTTGTCCAGCCCTCATGCTCCCCTGAGCTCCCGGTCTGCTCTACCAGGGGTTCGCGAACCAGGGCCGCAAGAGAGGTTGCCCCCGCATAAGCCAGACTCAACCACCAGGTATGTGACAGTACATCACAAAACACAGAGCATCTTTGCATTTATAACAATAGGAATCTACTGCCACCTTTGGGTGAGAGAACATTGGCAAAAAAGACAGGAACACCCTGTCCTCCCTGTTAAGCAAAGCTTCATTTGTTTTAACAAGCCATGAACCACAAAAGGAAGAGGTACAGGATCACGTGTTGCGATGTACTCCAAGAAAAAGATTTTACAGGTAAATCAAAAATCCCATTTTATAAATAATTGTACATCCCATGACACCAAACTTACTTATATTCATAAAAATATGTCCTAAAAGCACTGAACAGGAAGGGAGGGCAACAAGTCTCAAATAACCAAATCAGAATAGGTTAAACCTTACTCAGCAGCCTGCAATGACCCAAGGTATTATCCTCAGCAGCTCGAACATTCACTTGGTAAAAAGCATGTACCAAAGACAAGGTAGCATCTTCACAAACTTGAGCTACCGATGCCTGGATGACGATTAACCCAGGAGGTACTGACAACTCCTGGTAGAATGGGCTGTCACAGAAAAAGGTGGGAACTTTCCTTTAAGCCACACGCTTGAGAAATAAAATGACTTGCATGACCTATCTCTAGGCCTCAGCACAAAGAGGGAATCCAGCTGTCATATCACAGCAGTCAACTTCAGGTACCATCTGACATCTGAGGCTTAAGACAAAAAGGACGTAACACAATGTCCTGGTTGAGATAGAATGAAGAACCCACCTTAGGCAAAAAGGACGGCGGAGTACCAGGAACAGATCTTACATAAAAGAGCAGCCAATTCCAAAAACTCGGCAAGATGAAGTAATGGCAACCAGAAAAATAATCTTTCAAGTCAGGAAGGACTAAAGAATAATCTCGGATGGGTTCAAATGTAGATTTCTGCAAAACAAAAACCATTGGCTCATGCAGCTGTCAATAGAATCCTAGTAGGAGGGAGAGGGAGGAGGGCAAGCCACGCTGTATGTATCTATGGATGCACACAGCCCAGCTCGGAAGTGTGGCTCCCACAGCTTGCTATGGGGCATTCAGAGAAGGAAGGGGGGGCAAACAGCACTGGCAAAGAACCCCAGAAAAGGAGGTAAGGGGCCGCCCTGTGCAATACAGTATTTACGATTTTAAGAAAAACAAATATGCATTTACAACACTAAGATCCTGGTTTCAACGGCAAAGCTGTGAACCCAGCAACTGTGAAGAAGGATGGAAGATTTTGAAGTCCAAGGTTAGTCTGACAACATGCTCATAAAGTACAAAGCCCTTCAGGGCCAGGCGGGCAACCAGAATGACCGGAATTGCTTCCACTCAAATCCTGCAAAGCAGACAAGGTAGAAGGTGCAACAGTGGGAAGGCATACATTGGGGACAACTGTTTTCTTGGTGCCATGGTGCCACCAGAGCATCCACCTCAAGTGTTCAAGGACCCTTGGTACTGGAGACAACCCTGTCCAGCTTAGCACTGAACCTGGAAGCCAGGAGATCAACATCTGGAGTTTCCCATTGTTGACAGAGCTCCTCTGGGTGAAGAGCCCATTCTACCAGACAGCTGAAAAAATCCACCTGCCATATTTCCATGCCTGGAATAGATTTCGTGGGCAGAGCGGGAACATGGAGCTTTGCACAAGCTAGTATGAGGTGAAACATTCCAATAGCCATGCATTGGTCACTATCATTGCATATGAACCTTAGAAAATGACTGTAGCTCACTTTGTGTGCATCCAGCCATGATCACTACAGCAATCGCTGTACAGTCTCAAATAGCTGTAGCCACCGACAGCTTGTCCTTGCACTATACTGGCTTCTCTGCCACAGCTGTCTGTACATGACTGTGAATCCCAGTCACATGAAATAGTAGATTCTAGTTGTTGGGATTCACAGCATGACTAGATGCCCAATGCGAATAGACTTAAAAATATCATATCTCTTTTCTCACACGCGTTTTGTAGTATCTCAAGTCTTATGGCGAGAAGCTTATTTTGCATACAAAGTCCTGAGACTGCAATTATGTTACTGATGACATTTCTGCCTTCCAGTGCAATGAGCTGGGCCCTCAAATAGCAGACAGGTCAAATTTCTGGTATTGTAGTTTTTTTTTTCTAATGGATGGTAGTGGAAAGGAGGGCAGTCTGCGCCCTTAATGAGTGCATCTGAGGAAGCAAGATTTCAACTAAAGCACTGGCCAGCAGCACAAAAGGGACAGAATGCATTGACTGCAAGTAATGCTTGGGTTTTTGGTTTGTTTAAATTTGTGACTAAACCGTGTACACTCCCTCAGTGGTAAAACACTTGCCATTCTAGTTTAAAACTGTGCTGAAAAGGAAAGAACACATCTGTCTGTGTATGCATACAGTATAGTTATCCATGACATAAAATGCTTTGTGATGTGACTCAAAACCTTTCCTGTAGGATATGGATTTATCAAACCCTACCCCCCCCCCAAAAAAAAGTTCAATCTTCAATCCAAACAAAGTCTAATGGTTTCCACTAGAGATGTAAATTTTTCAAAAGTTTTACAGCCATGGGGGAAGAAAATCCTGTTTTTTTCCAGAAAAACAAATGTAATATTTTGGAAAAAAAATTTAACAAAAAAAATGTAAAGCTTCCAGCCAAAATGCATTTTCAGTTATTGACAATGCTGATCCAGCATGTATATATTGATCTTGCAAGAGCTTGATCCATTTTCTCCTGATTGTCAGGTGTCATTTTATCTATAAATTAAGAGATTATGTATTTTTGGGAGGCCGTAGTTTGCAGCACTTCCTTACTTGAAGATGCTGATGGAGAAGAAACACTGTGATGGTCCAGAAGCAGCATAAAGAGTGTTTCTGGAATAAGAACTCTGCAGAGAAAAAAGATCCACACTTTCATTCTGACCCTCCTCATTTCATTATATAAAGTATTTTTTTTTATGTCTTTAGGGCACCTTTGGCATGCCAGGATGTGTTTTGTCAACCTTGTAGCATTTGTAAAAGAATATTTATTCTCACAATATTTGCAAATTGAAAACTATTTCTGCTGAGCGTAAAGCTGCAACCTGTAGCTGTTGGTCTCACTTTACCGAGAGGAAGAAAAGAAAAAACAATTTACTGAGTAGATTGTAGGAAAAGATTATGTTGTGGTGGTGGAGAACATTAAGGCTCCTTGCACACGTGCGGAGTCCGTTTTGACGGACTCTGTTGATCAGCGGGGATCGATCCGTTGATCCCCGCTGAGCCGGCGGAGGACAGGTCCGTCTATGCTCTCGGATTAAAAATTGACAGGATCCTCCTGTCAGTTTTCATCCGATCGACAGATGGAAAATAGGGTTTCCATCCGTCAGTATTTAGCGGATCGGATGTCAGTGGATATGTCACCGCTGACATCCGTTGCTTCATAGGGGAGAATGGAGAATCCGTTCAGGAATGCCTGAAAAACTGACAGGCGGACTTAAACGGTCCGTGCGTGTGAAAGGACCCTAATACGAATCATTTAAAGGTAAACTAGTTTGTCACACAAATGTACCCTCTTACATGTCAATTATGGCCTGAGAGGACAAACGATCATCTACTGTATCCCAACAATCACACAACTGTAGTAGGTACAAGATGGAGCCCAAAAGCAAACTAAACAGGAGCCTTTCCCCTGCAGTGCTGTGTTGCGCTTGAATATATATATATAATTTTTTTAATCAGACATATCTGTACTGGGGACAATTTAAAACTGTTTAGCAGTTGGTCTTAGAAACAGAAGTCAGGTTACTTTTAAGTGAACTTCTAAAACAAATGCCATTGAATACAATGGGAACAATGAATTATTGTTCCCATTTCAGATGACAGTTAGAGGTTTTTATTGTCTCTGCAACTATGATAAACAAATTTGTAACCTGGGCAAAGAGCTTGGCTTTTCTGACATACATAACTTATGGTATAATACAAAAGTGCCATCTAGAGGGTTAATTGGAGAATGCTTCTCCCATTAAGGTCAGTTTTTCCAAAGGGGGCCACGACCATGTGGGATGGTACATTTTTACCAAATAAAAGGTTGTCAGGCATAAGTTGACAACTAGATTTCATACTGCCTTAACACCAAAGAAGGTCTGTACCAGCCAGAAGCTACACCTGAAGACTCTTTCACCGGATCTCCAGCAACTGCTTCTAGATTAGGCCTGAGTCCTTGTTGGCTACGGAGATCATGAACACACAGTTACCAGAGTTAAGTGACTTTTAAGCACATTTCTAATGTTTACAGACCATAGTTTCTGCTTATTTGCTAGGCATCTTGCTTGTTATATCAGTCAGTCTTGTATTGCTAATATTGTAATTGTATGTACAGCATTTTTGTATAGCAAAAGCACATTTATACACTGCAGAGATCTGCACTTCCTTGCTTATACCACAAAGTAATCTTTCTAGATAAACACAAGCAAAACAAGTGCCCCCTAGTGGCAGAAATGCATATTTATCTTGTTTGAGAACTGCATTGTGTAGTAACGTGTTACTTAAACTGTATTCAAGGATTTGCTGGTCTTCAGCTGAGAGGACAGAGCTGAGCAATAATGTAATACTTTGCATAAAGCCTCAGAAAACTTTCATTAACCCCTCCAGATCCACGCTATTGCCGAAGTATGGCTCCAGCACGGATCTGTATTGCCGGGATGACGTCCTCGGACGTCGTCCCCTGTCCATGCTCCCAGCACGCACGGGCGTGCCTGCGGGTCGGGCGGACTCGATGTCCGCTCGAGACCCGCGATCGCCTGACAGAGCTGCAGAATGGGGAATCACCGATGTAAACACGGCGGTTCTCCGTTCTGTTACAGATGACATGACAGATTTAATGATCCCTGTCACTGAGATCAGCTAGTTCTGTTATGTCCCGGCCAGGCCCCTCCACCCCACAGTTAGAACACAAGGAGGGAACACTGTTAACCCCTTCACTGCCAATGACATGTATACAGTAATCAGTGGACATTTAAATTTCTGATCACTGTATAAATGTCATTGGTCCCAAAAATGTGTAAAAAATGTCCGACATGACTGCTGCAATATCGCAGTCCCAATAAAAATCGCAGATCGCCGCCATTACCAGTAAAAAAAAACAAAAAACGCCATAAATCAATTCCTATAGTTTGTAGACGTGATAACTGTTGCACAAACTAATCAATATACGCAGATTGCAATTTTTTTTTACCAAAAACATGTAGAAGAAAATATATCGGCCAAACCCAATGAATATTTTTTTTTTTGGGATTTGTATTAAAGCAAAAGGTAAGAAATAGTTATTTTTTGCAAAATTGTCGCTCTTTTTTTGTTTATAGAGGCGATCAAATACCACGAAAAGAAAGCTCCATTTGTGGGAAAAAGGACGCAAATTTTGTTTGGGTACAACGTCGCACGACCGTGCAATTGTCATTCAAAATGCGACAGCGCTGAAAGACGAAAATTGGTCTGGGCAGGAGGGGGGTTTAAGTGCCCAGTAAGGAAGTGGTTAAAGGTCTTCATGTTATATAGTTTGAATGTCATCATGTCAGATATATTATTTATCATTGTAAAAAGAAAAAAAAAAAAAAAAAACTCCATATTCCACAATCTATTGTTCAGCTGTGAAAAAAAAAAACTAAATTGAAAAAAAGTTTTCCAAATGTTTTTTTTTTTTCAGGCCTTCCCATCCCTAGTTTCCACACAATAATTGTATGTTTCTTTATTTCAATTCACCAGTAAATCGCTTTCCATTGTGGTAAAGTACCTTCTCCAAAGTATAAAATGTTTTACTGCAAATGTGTTGTGGTACAGATGTTTTGTTATAAGAAGCATAAATGTTTCTATCAACTCTTAAAAGAAATTAAAGCAGGAACAGCTTTAGGGTGTTAGAAAGTTGTGTGCAGCAAGGTTGAGCATGTACAGTATAACATCTGATCAAAGGAATGTATATTCCAAAAAAGGGAGTCCACTTTTACATGAGTGTTGCGGTACTTCTTTTCAAAGCAGTGCTTGGTTACTTCATTCTACAGGTAAAAAAAAAGAAGAGCTACCTAAAACACTGGTTATGCCTTTGAGCTTAGTGGCTATATGTACAAAGAACCTAGGAGAATGTATTCTGTTAAACTTGAAAAGGTATATTAAAAAGTATGTGCAATGCCATTAAAAAAAAAAAAAAAAAACAATTTATGCAGATATGACGTAGGATGTTGGTGTTGATTTACTAAAAGGGAAATAGACTGTGCACTTTGTACTTATTTTCCCCTAGAGCTTAGTGAATACAGTGAAGCTCTGCTGATTTCCATCATCCAGTCATGTGCAAGCAAATATGCGGATTTAATTTCCTTGCAAAGTGAAGTCTCACTACATTCACTAAGCTCTGGGGAAAATTAGTGCAACTACACTTGCAAAATGCACAGTATTTCTGCCTTTAGTATATCAACCCTATTGTCACACTTTGCTCATTTAGGGCATGTGCACAATCTTTCTATTACAATTAAAAATGTAAGGATTCCAAAGTCATGGTATACCTAGCAGTTTGTTACATGCAACTGGTCCGATTCACCACTTATCCAAAGTGGTGTTCTTAGTCCAAATAAGCACCAGGAACTTACAGCAGCATTTACTGTATAGCCACAAATACAGCTCATCACCTTCATCCGCCTATATTTCGACTGGACAGAACATTACCAAAAAAGTTCCTTCTTATAGAGTCTGATGCCAGTTGACATAATTCTGATTAAATGTAATCTCCCTCACCCCAAGTTAATTCAGAGTATGTGGTTGTATGGATATTCTATACACTTATTTATGTTTGCTGTATTGCATTTACTGGTATATACTTCTGCAGTTTGAGGTGTGTTTTATGTAGCATGCTGTATTCTTTATCCACCTTTACTCAGGGGATTTTCTGGTTTCTTTTAAAGGACTGCAGGCAAACCACAACACACAGTTAAAATACACCTGGGCTTGCTATTATGCCTTGGCTGCATTAAAGGATAAGTTAACCTTTTGTACCATGTTCCACCCATATTCAGGGTGCATCATGTAAAATGATACAAGCGAACTGGCTCCCCAATCTAACAGCTAGCAGGGATTGCCTCTACCCCGCTAGCTGTCTTTTTTTTTTTAGTGGCTTAGCAGGGCTCTGCCCACCCAGCCGTGTCACTCATTCACATTCCTCTGTGAATGAAAAACTACAAGGTCTGGCAGCCTTTGCAGCTGATGGCCTGTAGTTTTCAATTAACTACCACTGCGCTGTGGTAGTTCATTCTTTCTCCCTGTCAGACTGTGGGGACCAGAGCTGGGATTGTGAGCCTGAGGCTCTCAAAAGGGAGGACATTTATTAATGTATATTCAACACTGGCATCATAGTAGAGAATTTTATATAGAATGTGGGTGGGAAGCCTTTAAAGAAAGAATGCTCAGATTGAGGGTAAATAAAACAGAACTAGAGGGGAAGAAGATAAAATTACACACGTTAAAGCAGAACATTACCCATAACAAAACAACTTGATATAAAGTAATGTTCTTTAGCAAGGAACATACATTCAACAATAATAATTCTATTACCAAAATTAGTGTGTACTGTAAATTGCCTCCAGCATTGTTCTGGTTTCTTCTTGCTGGAGCCTGCCATTTTGCCAAAGCTTGGCGCTCCTGAGCAGCAGAAAATCTTAGTGGCTCTGAGAGCAATTTAACATGTGCAGAGCAGAGTGAAAGTATTACTGGAATTTAAACAGTATAGGCACTTATTTTTAAAATGTTTTACACAGCTATACCTGCAAAAGGGGCCAGCCTGAAGTGATTTAGCAGAACTTAATTTTAAAGTGGAACTTAAGTCAGAAAATGAAGCCAATGCTTGTGACTTTACTACAGTCTCAACTCTTCTTCCTCTCCCACCCAATGATTACTACAGTCTCAACTCTTCTTCCTCTCCCACCCAATGATTACTACAGTCTCAACTCTTCTTCCTCTCCCACCCAATGATTAATTCCTATTGCACACATTCCCCTTTCCTCCAGCCTTTCTCTGCCATCTTCCTCTGTCTTTGAAGCCCTCTTCTGCATATTGCTTTCCCCTTTCTCCTCCACCACCTAGAAAATGCAACTTATTATACTACCTACATAAGGAACCCAGCATTTAAATGGCCACTAGTTGAACTTGGATACTTGAATATTTCATCATGATCAGTTTGTAAATTTCTGTCAAAGAATTTTGCAAATGTACATTACTTATGCTTTAAAAGTCTGTTGACTGTTGCAAAACGTATTAAGAATAAAATATCCATTGCAGTAACATGCCAAAAAAGTCACAATGCAAATGGCTTTCGTAAATAGGTCTGTATTTAACTTTGTAAATAATACAATTTTTAATATGAAAAAGAAACAAAGTTGACAAAGAAAGATAGCTTTTGTTTTTTTAAAACAAAACCTGTCATGGCGGCCATGAACCTGCCACAATGGTTTCCATTGCTATTTACAGGGCATGTACATCACAGTATGTTTAACAGCTCAGGTCTGCTCTGTCCCTGAACTAAAAAACTTTCAGGAATCAAGCAATGGTAGCCTTCAGCACTGGATAGGAACTTCCATGACAGGTGTGACAACAGCCAAAGTGACAGGGCCTTTGTAATAGAAGATGTTCCTGACATATATGCACAAACATTTCAAATTTCAGAAAAAAAAAGGTCCAGTCACAATAATTGCAAAATGTACTGATTTTTAAACTATTAACATACATATTATGGAAAATCTAATAAAAATGTCTATGTACACAATTTTACATAATCTTTCAGTATGAGACCGTCATGTGGTAGCCAATACAAAAATAAAAACTTTATAATCCAATGCATGTAATTTCCATTGCAAAACATAGCTTCTTTATAACACGTGAAACGGTCTAGGTTTTAGGTGAAAATTAATAAGAGGAACAATAATGGTATGTCTATGACAAAGTGTTCATCTGCTTTCACTTTTCAATGATTAAAGCAAACCTGTAATCTGGCTATGGACATTCATATATTTACATATACTTAAGCAACGGTATATGAGCTTTAAAACAAGCCTTTTTGACCTCTAAGGCTGAATTGCTCCACAGTGTCTGCAGCTACAAATTTCACAGCTGGGGGAGCACTAAAGTCCTTCAGGTCTTCCATCAGCAGAACTGCTCACCCTGCCTCCCGCTCCAAGCAAACCTGCTCTCTTGTTACTAAAAATTAGGTTGGGGTCAAGTCACTGCTGGGATGAGGAGCAGAGGGAGCTGTGCTGATTTAGGAAATTTCAGTGCATCAGCTGTGAATTTAAAGCTGAAAATTGAATTAAAGCCTAACACGGTTTTTAAATGTTTTCTAGCCCCTTCTCCCAACAAACCTGTGTGAAAAAGGTGTGTACTTACCGATTTTTAATGTGCTTTAGTCACATGATCTTGCAGTTCCAGCTTCCCTGTGTCAGTGTGCTGCTGTTGCAGGGGAGAGGAAGAAGCACTGATCATGGCAGAGCCATGAGAGCCTATGGATGACATCATAGCTCAAATTCCCAGCCGCTGTCAAGCGCTTCCTGACAGAGCTGCAGGATCACGTGACTGGACCGGAGCACATTAAATATAAGTACACAAATCTTTTTTTTTTTTTTTTCCTTTTTACACAGGTTAGACAGGATGGGTAAGAGGAGGAGGAGAAGAAATGGGATTTTTTTTAGATTAGTTAGACTTAGGCATTTCTTCCATTTTTAGATAAAAACATTTTTCTCTACAGCTTTAGTTTCATTACTTACCCATAATAAAGTATGCCCCACAATGTCAGGTTGCTGGATTCTGTAGGACTCTTCATTGCAGGGCTGCCCTGTTTTCTCCCTGCTACTGAGCCACTGTGGTGGGGGATTGGGGGTTAACAGCTTCGGGTCTCCAGGCTTAGCTGCAATAAAAATGATCTAATGGGACACTAGCCCTTCTCCATTAGGAAATGTTCTTTCTCCAATTAACCTGTTAAATGATCTGTGAATGGAGGAGAGAATATTGTGACTGATCAGACTGTTCCTGATCCACAGGCCGTGTTACAGGCAGGCAGAACAATGAATGAACTTTTGTCAATCGAGGAGGTGGTGTGGACAGGGCAGCCCTGCAGTAAAGGTTTCTGCAGAATCCAGCAGCTTGCACATTGTAGGACATATTTCATTACAGGCAAGTAATGTAATTAAAGCTGTAGAGGAAAAAAAATCCTCAGTTTTAAGAATGCACTACTTAACAGGGCATGTAGCTACTAAAAGGTTAGATAGGGATTATTTGAGGCTGGGTTTACACTATTGGGAATTGGATGCAGGTTTCCCCACATCGAATTCGCATGACAGGAGACTGACCGGCTCTCAATGGAGCTGGTTCCCATATCTCCAGGGTAGCTGCAGAGCGCACAGCAGAATAGTCCGGTGCGTCTTTGGCTCAGTTTCAGGTCTGAATTCAGCCAAAATTTCTGACCTGAAATGGCTGCTGTGCACCGTGGCCGCACATAGTGTGAACCCAGCCTTATGGCTGGGTTCACACCATTGCGAATTGGATGCGGGTTCTCCACATTCCAATTTGCAATAGCAGGAGATTTTGACCGGCTCTTTGAAGCTGGTTCACATATCTCCGCAGCAGGTCCAGTGCGATTGGTACAAAAATGCTGTACGACTTTTGGTCCATTTCAGGTCCGAATTCAGCCCAAAATTTGGGCTGAAATCGAACCTGAAACGGTGAACCAGGATGCACATTAGGTGAACCCAGCCTAAAGTTAAAGCGGTAGTAAACCCTAAAATCAATTTTTACATACAGGTAAGCCTATAATAAGGCTTACCTGTAGGTAAAAAGAATATCTCCTAAACCTGCATGGTTCAGGAGATATTCGCCCTGCATGCAGCCGCTGACATTAGCGGCGCATGCGCTCTGACGATCCGGCTGAGACGGCCGGCATCTCAGAGCTGGCTGTCGGTGCGAAGAGCTCCCGCGCGCATGCGCGGGAGTGACGTCACGCGGCTCCGGCCACTCACAGCGCCGGAGCCGCGTACCCGGAAGACAGAAGAGGACAAAGATGTCAGCGTCCTTAGCGCTGACCGACTCGGGCATCGGGGGCCTCGTTCTAAGGTAAGTATTTCATAATATGTTAGTATGCGATGCATACTAACATATTATGCGATTTTCTTGCAGGATTTTTTTTTATTTTTAATTCTGTCAGCGGGTTTACTACCGCTTTAACTTACTGCTTGTTATATGTAAATACCTCTGCAAGCCCTTTAACTGTCAAAGACCAACACTGATGCAAGGTACACAGCACAGACACAGAAAACTACTGAATTTCCTTGATCGCTAGTTTTATGAATGAGCAAATCTGTTAAACAACTCTACGGATGTTATTGCTACAAAAGCTTAAACATGAATATGCTTTAAAAAAGGTTTTTCTTTTTATTTTGAACTAATATACAGGGAGAATTAAAAGGTTAAAGTGGATGTAAACCCTCACATATACCCAGTAAAGTGAACAGCTTCAGATGATACACAGATTAAACAAACCTCCCTACATAAATTTTACATGTACATCTGCTGTCTTCAGCTTTATATATGCTTTAGAAAGTGTGCATCATGTTAGAGATTTCTCTTCTTGTTCAGCACTGGGAGTGGTGTCTGGGCATATAGCAAAGACAGCTGATTAGAGGAAAGGCACACACCCCCACTCCACATAGGCAGAGACTTTCAAAGCTGTGCTGTGAATAGTTTAGCTCTCTGCTAATCTTTTTATAGCAACCTCCCCAACACAAAATTCGGCCTGGTTTTATCAACTGATGGAGAACTTGTTAGTTCTTATGTTATCAGCATAACTTCTAAGGAAAAAGCTATGGGACTTAGTGCTTCAAAGATATAATAAAACACTGCAGATCTATCAAAATTTCATGAATCGGGTTTAGATCCACTTTAGGTCAAACATAAAAGGTTTTGAAGATCCGATGGCAAGAGGGGTACTAAGCACCGTGGCACATTAAAAGACTTGTGACTTGACTTGCTAAATAGAAAATAAAATAAAATCAAGATAACACGTTTTGTCTAATTATTTCAGTTTTTTTTTTTTTTTTTTAACAAACTCTGCAGGAAACAAGTTTCAAAACAAAATTTCTTCCACCTCTAAATGCATCATTGTATTGTACATGCACTTTCTGGAAAAGGAAAAAAAAAATATTCACACCTCTTCCTCTATATGGCACCACTCTAGGTTTCAGAGATAGCCTGGCAGAAAGCACCCATAGTGCTCTAGGGACCGTGTGCTTCTGTTTTTAACATTTGTTTAAAAAATGCCACTTAAAACAAAAATGTGACATAAACCCCATTATAGTTGCACTTTTATCTGCTGAAATTACCAGATGGAAAAAATACAGGCTCAATTAACAAAAGCATAATGTATGTGTTATTCTTATTTATTATTACTACCCATTTGTTCATTCATTGGGTTTTCAATTAATTTTGAATGTATCACAGTTATCAGCTGATTTAACCACATACATGTGGCAATTGTAGTGGTGTTCCAAGCAACTGATCAAAAAATCCACACATGGACCACCTATGCAATATTTATGAGTAAGAATTGAACATTATTTTCTCCTAATAATTTTTCTTCAGCAAGTTTGGATGAAAATATTAAGTGTTTGAAAAAAATAAAGTGTAGAAGAAATAGAAACCTTATACAAATGCTTCTGAAAGCTGTTTAAGCAAACACAATATCACAATATGATCTTTAAAACTTCCATTAAATGACAGTTGAGTTAATGCGTACCAAAGATATCTCTACTCAAAATATTGTACACTTGTAAAATATAGAAGGAAAAAAAAAAAAAAAAAAAACACAGATACTGTGCCCATAGTTTGAAAGCAAGCGATGCATTAAAGAAACAAAACAAAAACTCCTTACCATTTATTACTTTAGCATTAAACACATTATAATCCTTCCTACCTGCACCTTTTGTTTTCACATGCATATGATGTGAATTGATCTTGTAATTTCATTGTTATTTGTCGCTCTGTATGCACAACCTATAGTAGAGTAAGCCTTCACATTTCAGTGTCAGAAGTTTATCTTTGTGTTGAGACATGGGTGAGGCATGGCACTGCACAGGTAATATATGCGAAGTTTGCCCCCAGCTTAGCTAATTTGTTTATGGCTAAGTGGGAAGAGGAAATAGTGTATGCCCTTGAACAACCACAGCTCAAAGTCTGGGCTAGATATATAGATGACATTATCGTCATCTGGGAAGGCACTTCAGAAGACCTTGACGAATTTTTTCACAACCTAAACCGGAATGACAGAGGTATCACACTTACACATGAGAGCAGTAAAGACAGGATCCATTTTTTAGATCTAGAAATCATTTTAAAAGATAACCACCTCTCCACAAGAACGTTTTTTTAAACCAACTGACAGGAATGGTTATATACCTACAGACAGCTGTCATCACCCATCATGGCTTAAGTCAGTCCCTCGTAGCCAGTTCGAGGATTCACCGCAATTGTTCAGATCCAGTGGACTACAAATTACAAGCAGAGATCCTCCAGAAAAGGTTTCTTGAAAGAGGGTACAACCAAGATGAAATCAGCGGCGAGATGGTGAAAGCGCTAGAAACCGACAGAACCACCTTACTTGATAACAGACCAAGAACAAACAATAATAGAACAGACTACAAACGGTCGTTTTTTACATCATTTTCCACTCAACACAAGCAGATCAGACATATCATCAAAAGACACTGGGATATTCTCAAAAGTGACCGGATCCTAGGACCAATTCTACCCCCTCAGGCCAATATAATCTTCAGAGGAGCACCATCTCTCAGACATAAAGTAGCCCCCAACATTTCCAATCCACCCAGAAAGATTTGTTTTTTTCCAAGATCTAAAGGGGTTTTACTGTTGTAGAAAATGCAGAGTTTGTCTATTAAACAGCTGTAAAGACAGAAAAATCACTACCTTTGTCTCCACCACCACAAACATTACTTATCAAATTAAATGTTTTTGCACATGTGAGACCAGGAACATCGTTTATCTGCTAACCTGCCCATGTGGGAAACAATATGTGGGAAGAACAACCAGAACCTTCTCTATAAGAGTAAGTGAGCACATCACTAACATATTGAAAGGGAAGACTAACCACAGCGTGCCTAAACATTACTTGAGGTTCCACGCTAAGGACCCCAAAGGCACAAGGTTCTCCATCATTGATAGATACACCCCCCCTTGGAGAGGAGGCGACAAAGTGAGAGGGGTCTCTCAACTTGAAGTATACTGGATCTATCAACTCAAATGTTATTTCCCCCATGGCCTTAACATTGACTGGGACATAAATGCTTTTATTAACAAAG
>BLSH010023164.1:282076-295175 GCA_018402905.1 Glandirana rugosa
TCAGGTTGTTCGAACATCCATATTTTCCAGGTTTCATATTTTGCGTCGTTTGTTATTCAGTCTTCGCGGGCTGCGCAAAGCACATTTTCTGTGCAGCAGACCCCCGAAGACTGGTGGATCTTACGGCGCAAATTTATCACGTTATAGTTTGTGTCCCCTCTTCGTGAAGGAGAAGCCCCCAGACGACGTGTCTTTTACACGAAACGCGTCGGGCGCTTCTGACTTATTGTTTGCTGCGTTTTATACTTTGGACCTTTTATACCTACAAGCTTGTTGGACTTCTATACTTTTAATCATTGTCAGTGAATTTCTCAATAAAACCACTTTGTCAGTGGGATTTTTACACTATGGCGAGTACCCATCTTTTGTCTCTACATAACTGACGGAGATACTAGAGGACCCCCACCGCAAACTTCTTCCTTATAGATCTCAAAGGCGCTTTTCCCATCTAATTTCTGGTAAGCCTCCATACTGACCAAAGTTGGAGCCTTTCTTATCACATTCAATAACCATCACAAAGAGTCACCGATTTCACCTCAAGATTTTTGGATATAGCACATTGGATCCCTGTTACACTTTATGGACACTTTGTCACTTTAATACCTTATTATTGTTTTTATTGATAACCTCACTTTTATGTGTGTAAGCATATTATTTTATTATCTTATGCCTATTTATTTAATCTATACAAATTGTTTTCACTTGAATGATCACTATTTATTGCATCATATGTCTGGTTTAATATCACTACTTGCCATCATATGATATCTTTCATTCATTCAGTTTAGCGCCACCACACACAATATATATGACCTCTGTAGTCTAAGAACCAACACTTCCTTGTTTCAATACCATTACCATTCCCACATTTGTGATGCAACACAGAGGAAATGACAAACCATGGATTGCATTCCTCAGAACGAAAAGTTGCCTGTCCCTTTAACGAACAGAGATAAGCTAGGTGAATGAATACATGAACAAACATCAGCCACAATATTAGAAACTGCAGCCATAAAATGTGAGCCCATCATTACAAGGTAAGGCAAAAAAATGACACAGGGAACTTAAAGTGGTTATCAACTTGAGACAACCACTTTAACCTACAGGTAAGCCTATAATAAGGCTTACCTGTAGGTGCCCTGCATATCTCCCAAACCTGCATGGTCATTCGGCACATGCGCAGTGAAGAAACGGCCTCCGTGCCGTTCCTTCACTGTGATCGTGCCGTGAAGAAGGGACGAAGATGGAGGCTGCCTGCACAGGGGACATCACAGGCTTCGTTTGCAGATAAGTGACACATAATGGGCTACTATGCGATGCATAGTAGCCCATTATCCTTCTACTTTGCTGGGGAATATTGAGGAAGTAAAACCCATCTTTAACTACACTAATACCTAATTAAAGCATTTGAAAGCGTACAATACCTTTCCATCTAAATGATGGCACTTGAATTATTATTCTACCTCTGGTGTGCATGAAGATACACAATATGTATCAGGCAATAGATGTTTACTTACATATGCGTGTCCTAAATGTGTTTATGTGTAAGTGGGAAGGGTGTCTTCTAAAGTGTAAATGGAGATTGTGGCTCCAATGTGTTGTCTTGACTTAAGATTTTGAATATAGACTGTATGGCACCGAAGAAGTAGCACAGCCAGGATATTGCTGGATTAGAGTATAAGACCTGGAGAGGGGGCATGCACCACAGTTACTGCACTAAGCTTGGGTTTACACTGTGGTGGTACGTTACTGTACTCATGTTTATGTGCATCATTTCATGCATTATAGTGTGGTGCACCAAGGCTGCCAATGTACCACAAATGGACATTTTAATGTGCCTGTACTTTTTACTTTTAAAGCAGTGAACACCATAAACGGTTCACATCTATACACTGTGGTGCCCTAAAACGTGTGTTGGTGTAAAGACGCTCTTTTTTTTTTTTACATAATTTTATTACCATAGCAAGGGGGCTTATAAGCAGTGATAGCTTAGAAAGGTACTCTTTATGGAGACACCAGGGGTCTATTAGACCTGGATACTTCCAGTCCTTACAGATCTGGAATGGACAACTCAATCTGCAGCTTACCTGGTGCTGCTGCTGGGAACCAGGAAGTGCTCAGAGCTCAGGCCATCCAGTCTGGAGGGGAACTCCACTTTACCAATTCATCATTAAACAGGATTTATATAGCGCCGACAGTTTGCGCAGCCCTTTACAATATTAGGGTAGACAGTACAATTACAATACAATTCAATAGAGGAGGAATCAGAGGGCCCTGCTTGTTACAGCTTACAATCTAGGAACCGTACTTTGTCCTGAATCTTCCCATTCAGTGGTCCCAGGTACATGGAAGAGTAAGGCATACCGTGAAGCCAGGAGAGGGGAAGCGGAAGAGGAAGCAAAGCCTTCATCAAAGGACAGAGGGAGGCAAGTGTAATGTATTGTTTACACTTCTTTGCTGTCCTTTCCCAGATATAGCTTTTCGCAAACTGCATTAGCTCAGTGCTTCTGGTTCAAGCACTCTCTACTTCCTGTCCTTGGTTATTTATGTATTGACTTATGTTGCAGCAGAATTATGGAATGCCATTTGCAGAGACTAATTCCATTCATAAAATAGCAGGGATAGGAAGCATTGAGCCAATAGTAACGCCGTTTTGGAGATCTGTATCTGGAAAAAGAGAGCACAGATGTAAGTGTAATTAACATATCACACTCAGCTCCTGCTGTCCTTTATACAGATACCATCATGAAAAAAATGTAAGACACTGAAAGAAAAAATTAAATGAACTTTCGGGACTGTGCTAATGCATAACAGAGACACAAATATAGGAATTGTTTATGTGCCAAAGGACTTGTGTTTGACAGTCTTGTGATCCAGACACTTTCAGAGAGCACAAGTTCTGTACCACAATGCAATGTGATTTAGCAATATTCCAGGACCCACTGCTGTTTGTGACAGGACAGTGAAGGCACAACAGCACACAGAGTTCATTCCTCTCCTGGTAGTATGTTTGCACTGACGCCACTTTGGAAAGGGACAGGAAGGACTTCCCAGATTGAGTGTTATTTTACAGGGGATTGCAGTAGGAGGATATCAGGATTATAAATGATAGCTGCATTACATTTTTTTTTTGTGTTTGCCAAGAACCCAGTTTAAAGTTAAAGTGTTACTCAACCCAGGACCCTGAATTCACTATATCTGGTCTCCCACAGTACACAAAACATGGAAATGCAATAGTTTTAGTAAATCTAAACTGCTAAATAACTTTTCTCATCAGCAGTATATAGCAATTTTGTGACTTCTAACAGTGCCCAGCCAAGCACTAGTTAAAGCTTGAAAGAGTTTTCATTCTCCCCCGATTGTCCTATGAGGCTGAAGGAACCCTGAACCTCTGTCTGGATAGCGCTAATTGGCCCTATGCTGATCACATGCCCCCTCCCAGAGAAAAAAAAAAAAAAAACACAACAAAAAAAACCTCTAGCAATACACATCGAACTGAGCATGTGCAGAGTGCCTCCAAGGTCCTGCACTATCAGGAGATGAATTGGGGACTGTGGAAGAAGGGGAGGATCAGAGAAGACAGGATCAAACAGCCTTGACTTGATTTTACCGTTGTGGGTTTAATTAAGCCTCGTACACACGGTGCGACGGTCGTACGACAGATCATTGTACGATCATCCGACCATTAGCATGCGACAGCCGATGTACAACGGTCGTACAACAGAAGTTGGTTGAGCAAAGTAGAAAACTTTGGTTGTACAACAAGCGGTCATACAACCGTTATATCATGTGTACAGAGAAGTTGGTCCTACAAGTTGTACTGTGCCAAACACGCATGCTCAGAAGTCATGAACGCCCGGAAGTGTCCGTTCGTATAAGCCTATTTTCCTACTTCAAAAAATGACATGCACCTGATCTTCCTCTTTATACGTTCGAAACACGTTATTATATTTGGTTGTACGATCACTTAGTGCATGTCAGTACGCGAGATACATCAGCCAACATACAATTTGGTCCGTTCGGTCTTACGACCATTGCACCGTGTGTACGAGGCTTAACACTTTATAAATAGCTTTACGTCATCCCTAGACCTGAATAGTACTTAAAAATATGTGGGCAAATCTAAAAAACTTACAGTGCATGGAAGATGGCCCTCAGAATATTTCTGAACCAGAAGTGAAGAGTGGAAACCCCCCCCCCCCTAAAAAGCATCAACAGACATAAGGGGGGAGATTTACTAAAATTGTCACACTAAGAATATGCAGCTGTGCATGGTAGCCAATCAGCCTCTATCGTCAGCTTGTTCAATTAAGCTTTGGCAACAAAACCTGGGAGTGGACTGGTTTCTATGCAGAGCTGCTCCAGATTTTGCACTCCAGTTTTAGCTAAATAACCCCCTTGGTGTCTAACCTTTGCCAAAGGACTGCAAATAAGTACTGTAGGACAGGGTGCCCAAACTTTTGTACATGCCACATTTTATTTCCAAGTCATAAAAATTGTGCATTCAAATTAGCAAAAGTTATATAGGTTTGTTTCCTGCAAAGATTGTAACGTTTTCCAATTTGAGTTTATCCTAATTACTGCACCCCCCCCACATTTATAAGAATCAAAACATGTTATTGTACAGAGATATTCAAACACTTGCACACAACTGTAAATGCTAAGATAAAATGACACATAAGTCAAAGTGCTCAAAAATACAGAGTATACTGAAAGCAGTCACATCATAATCACATACCCACATATATGTGGACATTGGGCTACCAGACTTTTTTCTGTCATTTCAAAACCCAAGCAAAATTCTGATGAGATGGGAACACAAACTCACCTGCAAATTAGGTCTAAAGTGAGCGACTAAATCTGTCATATACCTGTCCTCTGTATTGGTAGCTGCTACTAGCAATGAGTTCCACTTACAATCACTACTTCTTTATACAGGTTCCTCTGTGTACCTAACAGAGACTGCATCTGTAAAGTGCTGATTACATGGGATGAACGACTTTGGATAATATGAACAAGGAAATCCAAAAACTAGGAAAAGCTGTCCGAGGTTGGACAGTAAACTAAAAGCATTATTATTCTTTTTTAATATGAAATCAGTAACACCCCAACTTATACTGAACCTGCAGAATCCATACAAGGGGCTACACTATTATGAGAAGGTAGATAAGTGGTTGCATGTTATGATTTTAATAATACCATGGTAAAATAAAAATATACAATTCATATGCTGTGTGAATAAAAATATGCATCTGAAATGCTTAAAAATGAAAATTTCTTCTTTTACTCTTAAAAATGGGCCTTGGTCCAATTCAATTCATCCAACATTTCCCTTCCATCGAAAACAGCAACCCCCTCTTTGTGGAATGGATCAATGTGTTTCCAAGGCAACTGGCGTCATTGTTAGACCGTAACAATATTTATAACCATCAGGATCCAATCAGAGGGGTTTAAGGAAAAAGTGTTGTCACATTTTTGGGAAAGCAGCATTGTAACAGACACTTCATATATATGCAGCTCCGTAGATACTGCAGTTCACTGCAGAAAGCGGTCCAGCTAATGTCCCGTGGTCCCATTCCCAATACAGACCTCTCACCAGCTGCTGCTGCTTCAGACTGTAGATGCCTAACCCGGGAACAGGACCAAGTGCATTCAGCCATCATCCGAATCAAATCCCTGAGCCGTCTCTTCAGAGGAGCTGTCCTTGTGGATTCGTCCGTCACTCTTCATACTGTTGAAGGTTTTTTTGAAAGCCACCATCATGGCGTGAGCCAGCTTTTTGGCCTCTAACTTGCTTTCACACTCCACAGCATGGCAATCCATTTGGTAGGTCAGGTCATCATTGATTTCTCTGTAAACCCAGGCAAAGATGTTGGGGCTGACATTGTGATCTGCTGTGCAGTAAGCAATTCTGGCCACCTGGAATGTGTCCATATGAACAGTAGCCTCACCCTTGATGTCTTGGTGATGAAGTCGCACTTGGAAAGGACGGATTTCGAGGATGGTGTTGGAGGGGAACACATCTTCTCTGGCCAAAGTGTGCTTTTTCCACAATTCAATCACTGGTTGTTCTGTGCATCCAGATGAAAACTGAACTCCTGTTGCAGATACCTTTCCCAGATAGGTCACCTGAAACAACAAAAGATGACAAATCATTGACATATACAGTATGTCACCTCTAAAAACATACCTCATTAGCAAGCCAAGGTTTGGGATGCCAATAATCTATCCTGAAAAAAAAAAAAAGAGAATAACTTACAGTAAATTAATAGAAATGTAACAAGAATTATTTGGTCTTGGTGAGAATCAATGCACTAAAGGCAAATGATCAATTGCTAGAAGGGGGAAATTATCCATTATGTAATATAGAGAGGCTGAGCAGAAGTACAAGCCCTTTTAAAAGTTTTTTTTTCAGATTTGTACTTACCTAGGTGGATGCAGCATCGCTGCAATGCTGCACCTGCCCCCCCGGCGTCTGTACACTGAGAACCGAGCCATCAAACACCACTGATGGCTCGGTTCTCACAGATCCCTGAGAGGAGAGCTGCTGGCTGTCAATCAGCAGCTCTCTTCTCTGCTCCCCCATGCTCACTGGAGCGCTGAGCTGTGGAGGGGCAGTAATCGGCTGTCTCAGGCGCTCATCGGCTCGCTGGGTGGCTGAGACGGCTGTCGGTCCAGGCACCTGGCGGATCCCAACTCCTGGAATCATGATGACGCGGTGCCTGTCCCGACTCCAGGGACGTCAGCAGAGAGCGCACTTTAATCCGCTCTCTGCTGAAAACGGGTCACAGGAGTGCAAAACGGATTGCACTCCTGTGACCCATAGGAGAAGTATGGCCAAATGAGCTCAGGCAAAACTTCTCCTTTAAAAGGACACAAAAATTTAAAGTGATATTAAAGTCTCATTTATTTTTGTTTAAATATAACAAGTTATACTTACAGTGCCTTGAAAAATTATTCATACCCCTTGAAATGTTCCACATTTTATCATGTTACAACCAAAAACATAAATGTATTTTATTTGGCTTTTATGTGATAGACCAACACAAAGTGGCACATAATTGTGAAGTGGAAGGAAAATGATAAATGGTTTTTAAAATGTTTTACAAATAAATATCTGAAAAGTTTGGCGTGCATCTGTTTTGGTTTCAGCTTTGCTTTTTGGGTATGTCTTTACCAGTTTTGCACATCTAGAGTGACATTTTTGCCTATTCTTTGCAAAATAGCTCAAGCTCTGTCTGGGCCATTCTAACATGAATATGCTGTGATCTAAACCACAGGTCTCCAAACTTTTCAAACAAAGGGCCAGTTTACGTTCCTTCAGGCTTTAGGGGGGCCAGATTGTTGTCAGCTGGGGTAGAAAAAGTCCTGGGCCCAGCATTGGTGAGAATAAACCTGGCTTCAGGGTTGGTGGTTAGAAGGAGGTGGAGTAGTGCCCCATCATTGGTATCAGTGGGAGGAATGGTGCCCCATCATTGGCAACAGTAGGAGGAATGGTGCCCCATCATTGGTATCAGTGGGAGGAATTGATGCTCCATCATTGGTATCAGTGGGAGGATTAGTGCATCATCATTGCTATTAATGGAAAAAGCAGTGCCCAGTTGTCAATGTCAGTGAGGAATAGTGCCCCAAGGGCCGGATAAAGGCTAGCAAAGGACCACATCCACCCCTAGGGCCACAGTTTGGAGACCCCTGATCTAAGCCATTCCATTGTAGCTCTGGCTGTATGTTTAGGGTTGTTGTCCTGCTGGAAGGTGAACCTCTGCCCCAGTCTCACATCTTTTGCAGTCTAACAGGTCTTCTTCTAAGATTGCCCTGTATTTGGCTCCATTCATCTGCTCATCAACTCTGACCAGCTTCCCTGTCCCTGCTGAAGAAAAGCATCCCCACAACATGCTGCTGCCACCACCATGTTTCACGGTAGGGATGGTGTGATCAGGGTGATGTGCAGTGTTAGTTTTCTGCCACAAATAGTTTTGCTTTTAGGCCAAAAAGTTAAATTTTGGTCTCATCTGACCAGAACACCTTCTACGCGTTTGCTGTGTACCCCACATGGCTTCTTGCAAACTGAACTTCTTATGACTTTCTTTCAACAATGGCTTTCTTTTTGCTACTCTTCCATAAAGGCCAGATTTGTGGAGTGCACAACTAATAGTCGCCCTGTGGACAGATTTTCCCACCTGAGCTGTGGATCTCTGCAGCGCCTCCAGAATTATTATGGGCCTCTTGGCTGCTTCTCTGATTAATGCTCTCCTTGCCCGGCCTGTCAGTTTAGGTGGACAGTCATGTCTTGGTAGGTTTGCAGTTGCGCCATACTCTTTCCATTTTCGGATGATGGATTGAACAGTGATCCATGAGATGTTCAAAGCTTGTGGTTTTTTTTTTTTAGAACCTAACCCTGCTTTAAATTTCTCTACAACTTTATCTCTGACCTGTCTGGTGTGTTCCTTGGCCTTCATGATGCTGTTATTTTCACTAAGGTTCTCAAACTTCTGAGGGCTTCACAGAACAGCTGTATTTATGCAGAGATTAAAATTACATACAGGTGGATTCTATTTACTAATTAGGTGTCTCTCCGTGGGGACACCCGATGAAAACGAGGAGTCAGGAGCGCCGCCAGGACACCCCATAACCTTTACAATCACTTTAACCACTTCAGCCCTGGAAGAATTTGCCCCCTTAATGACCAGGCCATTTTTTCGATACAGCATTGAGTCACTTTAACCGACAATTGCGCGGTCGTGCGGCGTTGTACCCAAACAAAATTGACGTCCTTTTTTCCCCACAAATAGAGCTTTCTTTTGGTGGTATTTTGCGCTATAAACAAATAGCGACAGTTTTGGGAAAAAAAAATTCTCTTCTTTACTTTTTGCTCTAATACATACCAAAAAATAATAATAATAATAATTATATATATATATATATATATATATATATATATATATATATATACACACACACACACACACATACATATATATATATATACACACATACATACAACAGATAAACAAAAGATTCATCAGTTTAGGCCAAACTATATTCTTCTGCATATTTTTGGTAAATAAAATTGCAATAAGCGTATATGGTTTGGTTTGCGCAAAAGTTACTGCATCCAAAAAATAGGGGATATACTTATGGCATTTTTATAATTTTTTTTACTAGTAATGGCGACGGTCAGCGATTTTGACACTTTTTTGGTACTAATGACATTATTACATTGATCAGTGTTATAAAAATGCAGTGATCAATGTAAAAATGACACTGGCAGGGAAGGGGTTAAACTCTTGGGGTGGGAGGGATCAAGGGGTTAACTGTGTTCCCTAGGCGTGTTTTAACTGTAGGGGGATGGGTTGGCTGGGACATTACAGATCTCCCTGTTTCTGATCAATGGGAACAGTAGATCACTCATGTCCCCTATCAGAACGGGGATCTGCCTTGTTTACTTTGGAAGGCAAATGTTGAAGGCGATCGCGGGTCGCCGTCCGACATTGAGTCGGCCTGACTCGCGGGCACGCTCACACAGCTCCCGCCCGCAACTGCACTTGCGCGAGCCGCCATACAGCTACGGTGATTTGTGCAGGAGAACCGACCTGCCGCTGTACAATGATGGCAGCTGGTGGGCAAGCGTTTAAGATTAAAAAACATTCTGCCTTAAGAACCACTTTAAGATGGTCATAGACAGATTGAAATATGTCTAGTTCTATCCACCTCTGTGTGGATGGAGGAATCTGCTCATTTTTTCTTTTCAGGCTTGTGGGAAAAAAAAAACAAAACAAAAAAAACCACACCTACCCTTTATGGCCAGCAATAGGTTAGCTATAACACGTATGAATACACATGGCTCTTGTACTTAGCCAATGATTCTTTAGCCTGGATTTCAGCTTTAAAGTCACTGATCTCAAATCCTCTGGGGAATAAACCTCTGCAGGAAATAAATGAATAAAAAAGAAAGAAGTACATGTGGAGTCCTCTCCCACCACCATAATCATCCTAAACAAACCAGACTGCAATTTACGCAAATCCTCAGATACTGGGGATCTTTTGGGCCTCTTTATATTCAGCCCTCCCTCATTACATGGTGTGACACTACACTGTGTACATGCACCGCAAGATATACACAACCAACACTAGGCCAGCAGATGGTACACAATTGGTGACATTCCAACCTCAGATGCATAAACCATTCCAGTATTCTCCATATAGGCAGCGGATGGGTGTCCAGTCAAACAATGGATTATATCCCTTATACAAGATGAGTAATAATCCGTATATATATATATATATATATATATATATATATATGTGTGTATTTGGGGAGTAAGCCATTTGTGCAGTTTGTAACATGCAGGGAAGAGATCCTGATTGTATGCTAGAAGCAGTGTTGTAATTGACACTTCATATGCAGTAGATGTAGGGAATCCAGGCACCTCATACATCACAGTGCACATATAAACAGACATGTTAGCATGGAAAAACACCATTTTATGAGCCATAAAAGTCCAACACTAACAAGAAGCAGCAGCAGCAACACTGGTGATGTGAGAAAAGTGTCACAAAGCTTCATCTGTTAAGGGAATCTTTCCACAGGGCAAGGGCAGACAAGAAAATAAGTTGACAAAAAGGGATATGTTTTAGCCCTGCCAACCTAGACAACACTTCAGCTGTGGGGAAAATGTGCAAACTGACCCCTTTCATTCTATGGTGGCCAGAGTTGGCAAGCGACACAGTAATGACAATTTACATTCCTCTGGTTTCTCCTGCTGGCAGGAGAAGAGTGGCAGCAATGTCTGTTGAGAGATGTGACTAGAGATGGGAGAAGGATGATTAAACATGACCCGTCACCAGCAGGGAGCATAGGCAACCATCCTTGGTCTGAACTAATAAAAGTAAAAAAGCAGCCAATGAAAACAGCAGGACAATAGGCCATATATATATATATATATATATATATATATATATACATATACATATATACATATATATACATACAGAATGGGTGAAAAAAAGTGTTTGTGTTGGCCATTGCCAATTGGATCATTTCACTCTATAATCTGCAACAGAAGAAAAGCAGCTGAAAAGAATTTAACTCCAGTTTTCTCTTTATTGGTATTAAGACCCAATTAAGTACAGATTTGAAAGCTGTTGAAAAGAAAACATACCTTGCATATCACCAAAAAAAATTCCTGAATGGTTAAAGCAGGTTTGCTCTATTAAAAGACCCCCAAAGTCCAATCAACTTCAAAAGGCAATTTGAAATCTAAAAGCTGTTGTTTAACCGCCTCAGGAATGCCCACCGTCAAATGACGGCGGAGCGGTCCTGCTCTCACAGCGGGTGGACGTCATATGACGTCCTCCCTTTAAGCCGGGATTGCGCGCGCGCATCCCGGCTCTGTCGGTGTCGGCGTGTCCACCGACAGGGGTGAACAGCCATTGGTTATGGCTGTTCACCACGTGATCGGCTGTGACGAAGTCACAGCTGATCACAAACGGCACGCCCGCAGTTCGCACGGCGCATGCGCGCGATCGGGAGCGCGCTGCGCGTGCTTGTCGTTGGCGGCGTGTTCCTGGGGAACACTGCCTGTCACCGACACAGGTATCAGCCGCCGGCCGGCGGCTGATACCTTGTGATCGGCTGTGATCTACTTCACGGCCAATCACATACAGTGTAAACAGAGCGGTAACTCACTGTTACCAGCTCTTCTCTCCTCACACAGAGTCCAGTGTGAGGAGAGAAGAGCTGGGATCAGTGAGTTACTGATCTGCACAGTACAATCACACTGACACTGACCCCCCCTGCCCCCCCAATGCACCTGTCACCCCAACAGTCACCACATATGCCCCCATAAAGGGTACCTGTCATCATAAAGTGTACCTGTCATCAGACTGCCATCATAAAGAGCACCTGTCACCCATCACCCGTCAGTGACCGTGGCATGTCACCCGTCACTGACCACCGCCAGTCACCCGTCACCCATCACTGACCACCGCCAGTCACCCATCACCCATCACTGACCACCACCCGTCACACATCACTGACCACCGCCAGTCACCCGTCACCAATCAGTGATCACCGCCAGTCACCCGTCACCCTTCAGTGACCACCGCCAGTCACCCGTCACCCATCAGTGACCACCACCAGTCACCTGTCACACATAGGTGACCACCGCCACTCATCTGTCACGCATCTGTGACCACCACCAGACACCAGGCACCCATCAGTGTGCACCGCCAGTCACCCATCAGTAACCACCACCACACACCCGGCACCCACCAGTCACCCATGACCCATCAGTGACCACCGCTAGTCACCCGTCACCCATCAGTGACCTCCACCAGTCACCCATCAATGACCACCACCAGACACCAGTCACCCATCAGTGACCACCACCAGAGACCCGTCACCCATCAGTGACCACCACCAGTCACCCATCACCTATCCGTGACCACAGCCAGTCACCCATCACCTATCAGTGACCACCGCCAGTCACCCGTCACCCATCAGTGACCACGGCCAGTCACCTATCACCCATCAGTGACCACCACCAGTCACCCATCACCTATCAGTGACCACAGCCAGTCACCCGTCACCTATCAGTGACTACCACCAGAGACCCGTCACCCATCAGTGACCACCACCAGTCACCCATCAGTGACCACAGCCAGTCACCCGTCACCTATCAGTGACCACCGCCAGTCACCCATCACCCATCAGTGACCACGGCCAGTCACCTATCACCCATCAGTGACCACCACCAGACACCCTCACCCATCAGTGACCACCACCAGACACCCATCACCCATCAGTGACCACCGCCAGTCACCCATCAGTGCCCATCGCCAATCACCTGTCAGTGACTGTCACACCCATGAGTAAACATCACCTGTAAAAGTCTCACACATGTGGTATCGCCATACTCGGGGGGAGTAGTAGAATGTATTTTGGGGTGTCATTTTTGCTATGTACATGCTATGTGTTGGAAATATCATATAAATGGACAACTTTGTGTAAAAATAAAAGAGTTTTCATTTTTTTCCACATTTTCCAAAAAACTTCTGGAAAAAAAATGACATGTTCAAAAGACTCATTATGCCTCAT
>BLSH010023164.1:296359-320696 GCA_018402905.1 Glandirana rugosa
GGACCCTATCAACCCCCGAACTTTATAGTGTTCTATATCGGGACGTATCCGACCTCACGTAAGAACCCTCTAGGCCGATAGGGTGGACGTGATGGATATTCGTAACCTTCGACTCGAGTTATCACAAAAACAAAACAAACAAACAAAAAAAAACAAAAAAAAAAAGAAATTGGTGTTGTCATGGACCGTGCTTTTGGGGGAAGGACAGGTCCGGTAAAAAGTCGAAAGTCGCGATAGTGTGAAACTTACTGTTAATGAGTCAGTACGTTGTGCCATGGGTATACTTTAGACGCAGGAAAAAAAAGTGTGTTTATCTCGAAAGAAAACCACCATAAAAAAGGCATTTTTTCAAAAAAATTTCAATTTTTTTATTTATAGCACAAAAAATAAACCCCCTCCTAGTGATTAAATACCACCAAAAGAAAGCTCTATTTGTGTGAAAAAAAAGGACGCAGATTTCATATGGGTACCGTGTTGCATGACTGAGTAATTGTCATTCAAAGTGTGATAGCGCTGAAAGCTGAAAAATGGCCTGGACAGGAAGGGGGTTTTCGTGCCAGGTACTGTTGTGGTTAAAGAAAAAAAAAAACAAAAAAAAACAAACAAACAAAACAAAAACACTATTGAGCTCAGCTTCCAATGCTTATAGGTAGTGCAGGTGGGATAGCCGGATCTCCCAAGAATGCACTCCAGCCTATGCAGGGCTATATCTTGTGATATTTCAAGCCCCCAACTATCCCAGGAGGTAGAATTTAAGCATTCTGACAACCACACCTCCTGAAAGTGTCAGAAGCCAGGGTTTTTTTTTTCTTGCAACAGCTTTAAGTTTTAAATCCCCTCTGCAGGGGATTTAACTTTAGGATGGGGTGCTTTAAATGGTTTCCAGAATACCAAACTCCAGACCTGCATTTATTATGCATTGGGGACTGCATTACGGACAAAAAATATGAAATGAAAGACCACTATAAATTTAGAGAAAAGTATCATTCTTAAAATTTTGGGGGTACACATTGCTGTCACTGAGATGCAATGCAAAACTCCAATAAGACTTTTCCAGCCCCCTTGTACATCACTACTGGCAGGTCTAAGTTACTCCATAGGCACAAATAATATTTTTAAGTGTTACTTATAACACAACAAATCTTGAGATCAGTTCCACTGTGATTAGCCTTGTTTCTAATACAGTAGCAATATTTAATGGCTAGCTGTTAGCGTTACACTTTAAGTCCACTGAAACCCAAATTTCAGGTAGGGACTTAAAGGAGTTATAAAGTCAGAAGGTCTGTTTTATCTTTTTTTTTTTTTTAAAGTATGTTTTTATTAATTTTTGACAAAGTATAATTACAATAGTTACATTAGTCGTAAAAACACATGGCAAGGAGATATACAGATTACAACCAAACCAGGGCCGAACATGGCCAACAACATATCTCACAGTAATAGTCCGCCATCCCCTTTGTAAAAGGGGGGCGGTTAGAGGAGTTTAACCAAAACCTGCCCCTCCGACCCAGCCGGATCGGTACAGGAGGTCAAAGGAGTGTACAGAAACACAAAAACTATACTATACTATAACCCAAAAAAACAAAAAATAAATTTCAACTAACACTCATCCACACACACACCATCCACTCTTCAGGTCCTCACCCATACACCTCACCTCACCAGCTCCTTGCCGTTATAGGAAAACTCCCCCAACAAAGGGGGAGGCAGGAAAATGACAGACGTCTTCAACCGACCCCATTACACAGTCACCCAGGCACTAGTCAGCCGTCCACTACCCCCCTACTGCTGGGACAACGGGGTGTCCTCCCAAAAGGAATCCCCAATGTCCAGCCAAGGTTGCCAGATCTTGTAAAATTTTTTAGGACACGCTCTGCCCGCATAGATAAGCTTATATATGGGTAAGGCTTTATTTACCATGCGATATAATAGTTGCACATCGGGGGCTAATGCATCTTTCCATTTCATTAAAATCAATTTCCTAGCAAAAAATAACAATACACGCAGTAGTGTTCTAGCATGAGTCCGTTGTACCAGTTCATTTAATACGCCAAGTAGACCAACCTCCAGGGTTTGTGGAACAGGTATTTCCAGGGTATGTTCGAAAAAGGAGAAGAGCGCAGTCCAGTAAGGGCGTAGAACCGGACAGGACCAGAACATGTGCAGACAGTCAGCATACATTATATCACATCTAGGACATGAGGCAGCAGTGGCAAAACCCATACGTGCCAATCTAGCAGGGGTATAGAGGTCTGTTTTATCTTAATGCATGAAGATATAAAGCCTTCTGTAGGGGACATGGTTTCCGCAGAGATGGCCGGTTGCACTTAGTGGAGGCTCCGGGACAAGCTTCTAAAATTCTGCAATAACCTGCACATTACGGTGACCCTATACACATTGGGAACCGGAATACCCCCTGAGGCTGAACATCTTGTCGCCAAAGGACAATCTGCTGCGGAAAAAATTGAAAGAATTTTCCCTCTCCAACAAGCAAGATGGCCGCAGCCCTCCTCACACCAGGAGCGGAGGACAAGCGGCCTGGTACACTCCCAAGGCATCTACTTCTCAGACGGAGAAACACCATAAAATGACGCTTGAGCAGGTACACACACAACTGATGGCAGCTATTACATATAACAACTGCTCATTAACTGGGAAGATGGAGGAGATTAAGGTGGATATCGGCCTTCTCAGGCAAGACGTGCAAAACATAAGGGAGAGGGTGGCAGAGATAGAGCACAGAATTTCAGCAGTTGAGGATGAGCTGGCCCCTCTTCCCAGGAAAATCACTGCTAATGAAAAGCAAATCTCCTTATACCAGAAAGCAGATGATTTAGAGAATAGACTGAGAAGGAACAACATCAGGATTGTAGGCCTCCCAGAACAGGCTGAGGGCCAAAACCCAGGGGTGTTTGTGGAACAATGGCTGCGTGACATTCCTTGAAGCTGCCTTTACTTCTGCCTTTGCAGTGGAGAGGGCACATTGGGTCCCAGCAAAGCCCCCGGCGCCCGGAGAGCCCCCTGGACCCCTGCTGGCCCTTCTCAACTGTGAAGACAGTGACTTGATCCTGCGCAAAAACGCGCCAAAAGGCACGATCCGCCATGACAACATCGTTGTCTCCATATTCCCTGATTTTTCTGTTGAACTGCAGAAACAACGTGCTACTTTTACTGATGTGAAACGGAGGATGAGAGAGCGCAATGTGATCTACTCTATGGCTTACCCTGCCAGGCTGTGGGTGGTAGATCATGGCAAAGTCATATTCTTCAACACCCTGGATCAGGCTGAGGACTGGCTTTGCATGCAGCGCAGACACCCAGACTAAAATACATTGCAACGGAGAAATGAACACCTCATCTGGTATGTGTTGTTGCCGGTTATAACCTCTAAGGGTTAAGTTGGTGCTGGATCAGGAAATTCCCCCGTTGACCATCAACACTATGTTCCTTTCCATCAATTGCCCCTCTCATAACTCCCAAGCCGCTCTCTGATGTCTGCACGAGTCCCACCTAAACAAGAGGAATTACATGTAACCATTAACAGCCCATGGCGACTCGGCTCATATGCTATGCAGCAGAGCACAGTGAGGTAAACTTACCGGTTTCAGCACGCTTCCATATGCTTTTGGAGAGGTACTATGGAAGTTGTTAGTCCCACGTATTGTCCGCATGGATGCCATTGCACAGTGCAGATGATGCCCTATTACTTGAACTACTATTTGTTAGGTTACGTCTGTTTCTTTGTTTTAGGACAGTCAAGCATACAGTATCTTAGCAAGAATTTAATGGATACAAGGGGTCGTTGAAACATGAGTATGGTAAGGGAGCTGTACTGCACAATGGAGATGTTCATACGTGCTTTAGCATAAGTAACCCGACATAATGGCAGACTTGTCATGGAACGTTTGGGGGCTTGGAACTTCCCTAAAAGCACATTCAAGTGTTTAATACCATTAAACACTCTAAGGCTACCCTCATCTGTCTGCAAGAGACACATTTGACCAAGGACACAATTTCTTATTTGCATAAGCCCTGGTTCCAATGGTCCTCCCACTCTTGGCATACCTCTTACTCTAGGGGGGTGTCTTTAATGGTTCACCAGTCCGTGTCATGGGAATTCATTACCACACAAATTTCTATTTGTGTATGCTAAACTGTACTCTAAGCCGTATGTTATTATATGTATCTATAATCCTTCCCCTGCCACCCTTGGAGTGGTAAGGGAAGCAATTCTATTTGTGGCTCAATACCCACAGGCTATTGTACTATGTCTGGGTGATTTTAACCTGGTACAGAACCTGGCAATGGATAGACATGGGGGAGAGGGATTGGATCAGAATTCTGGACCCACAACCTTCTCCCACCTTCTGTCTGAAGTAGGCTGGTACGATATCTGGCAAACTCACAACCCCAGCACCAGGTCATACTCATGATCCGCTCCGGGTAGGGGTAGGTTATCCCGTATAGACTTGGTCTTGGGCAATGATAAATTACTACCTCTAATTTACTCCATCAGTTATATGCCTAGGGGGATATCGGACCATTCCCCAGTAAATGTATCTATCAATAGACCCCCAGGGACCCAAACCTAATTGGAAGGTGCACTCCTTTTGGCTGGCACAGATAGAGTCTAATGACCATATACCGGATCAACTCTAGGTGTTTGAGGCACATGCAGACGCGACAATGACTGGGGTGTTCTGGGATACCTTGAAGGCTTACCTGAGAGGTGCACTTAAATCATCCATTGCCTATATTAAATGCTCCTCCAGGGAGGAGGAGGAATCACTACGGGATTAGGGCAGACTAGTGCAGCAATCACTACAGGATTAGGGCAGAAATCACCTTTATGCATAACCCCTCTGAGTGTAATCGAAAACACTGGGAAAATGTTTCTAGAATGTATGCTACTTTGCATGAGGCAAATTCCAAAAGGAAATTATTCTTCTATCGCCAGTCCAACTGTGAACAAGGCAACCAATCCAGTAAACTGCTAGCCTATTTGGCGAAGCAGCAGTCTGAGCACCTCAATATCTAAGGTTAGGACTGCAGATGGAAGAATAGTACATTCAAATCCAGAAATTGTAGAATGCTTTTATCGTTTCTACTATGATATGTACACATCCACACTGAGGTATACATCAGATGAGATAACAGAATATCTCTCGGATATAGTTTTTCCTACCCTATTTGATGAACAGGTTCCCCTGATGGATAGAGACATAACTGAAAGAGGAAGTAAACCCAGATGGGGTTTACTTCCTCTATGTCCCCCTGTAAAGGAGAAACATAATGGACTACTATGCATCATATAGTAACCCATTATGTGCCACTTACCTGCAAACGCAGCCTGCGGCGTCCAACGATGTCCCCTCTCCTGGCGGCGTCCATCTTCTGCCCCTCTTTCTTCCGGGGCTGGTCACAGTGGAGGAACGCCACACAGGCCGTTCCTTCACTGCGCATGTGCCAACATGATGTCGGCACAGCTTCAACACTGCATATCTCCTCAACCGTACAGGTTTGGGAGATATGCAGTGCACCTACAGGTAAGCCTTATCATAGGTTTACCTGTAGGTTAAAGTGGTTGTCACAAGTTGACAACCACTTGAACAGGAAGTGAGAGATGCTATGGCACTACTGGTGAAAGGGAAAGAATACCTCTTGAGGTGTACATCAGATATATTGATGTGCTAGCTCCTATTCTGACTAAAATATACAAAGAGGTCTACAAAAGTGATGCACCCTCCCCCCCCCCCACAATGTATGCTGCCACTGTTATACTATTATTCAAACCAGACAAAGACCTGTTGGAATGCTCTTCATACAGACCCATCTCTCTCCTAAACTTAGACTATAAAATACTGGCTAAAATTCTTGCCCTTAGGCTGAATGAGGCGATTCTGTTGGTCATCCATCCGGGCCAAACCGGATTCATGCCTGGTAAATCTACTTCTATAAATATTAGGAGAATCCAGATAATAGCCCAACTAACTGAATATATTCCACGTCTTTAGACACAGCCAAGGCATTCGACTTTTGAGTGGCCCTTTTTGCAGGCTGCTCTGCAGTGCTTTGTTGAAACATTTAGAAGGTGGGTGTCCATTTTATATGCCCAACCCACGTCTAATCTAATAGTGAATGGCACTCTGTCACCCCTGTTGAACATGCATCGTGGCACGAGGCAGGGATGCCCACTTGCCCCATTACTATTCTCCCTAGCAATGGAGCCACGTGCCCTTAAAATTAGAGACAATCCCCCTTATTCCCAGGCATCACTATTAATAGCAACAATGAAAAACTGGGTCTCTATGCAGATGACCCGATTCTTTATCTGCCAGAGACAAACGCGTTGTTGGATGTTGCTATGCACATTAATGACTGCTATAGGGCCTACCTCAGGCCTGCATATCAATTGACAAAAGTCAGCTTTAATGCCCCTGGGCCCTAATCATCAAATTTCCGATCCTACAACCTCATCACTAAAAGTAGTAAACATGTTCAAATTCCTAGGTATATGGATCACAGATACCCCAAATAATGCTCTAGAGGTTAATGTAGCCCCACTTATAAAAACAGTTCAGGCCAAGTTGGCAATCTGGACCAAACTTCCGCTATCAATAGTTGGCAGGATTAACCTGATTAAAATGGTACTCCTGCCTAAATGTTAATACATACTTATGCATTCACCTGTCATTGTTCCAAAATCCATTTTTAAAACTCTACACTCACTATTCACCTTTATCTGGGCGAAATCCAGATGTAAACCACTCTGCAAAGGCCTAAAACTGAGACCAGTATGGCACTACCAGACATCTACTTGTATTATTTAGCAGGTCAACGCCACCACATTCAATCATGGGTCTCCACAGACCCTCTCCCGAGGGGGCGGCAATACCTATCCTGCACGTATTACAATTATCTAACCTCCTAGTGGGCTTGGAAGTACCAATATCTCACAAATTCATGACCAGACTTCCCATCTTGAATCTTGCCAGATCAGTATGGCGAGAAGAAAGAAAACTAGCGAGGTACAATGATACCCCCCAGGAACTTCCTTTATGGGACAACCTAATGTTTCCTCACCTTGCAGCTTTGGAGGACAAACTGGTTGGGTAGAGAGCGGGATATCAACCCTATCGGATGTCACAGACAATGGTACAGTGCAAACTTTTGAGCATAATCGTGTATGTTTTGAGATAGCCAACAGCTCCTTTTACCTTATCTGAGACTCAGATATGCTTACCATGCCCAATTTGGTTCCCAAAATCTCCAACTATCCATTAATAGGAATACTTAGATCACAGGGCCCAAAGTGATTAATCTCCAGCATTATTCACATCTATTGAATCTTAACCACTTCAAGACCGAGCCTGTTTTTTTGGGTTTGGTGTTCACGAGTTAAAACCATTTTTTTTTTTGCTATAAAATTACTCAGAAAAAAAACAATATATAATGTTTGGGGGTTCTAACACCCTAAAGAATAAAATGGCAGCCGTTGCAAAACTTTATGTCACATCGTATTTGGGCAGCGGTCTTACAAGCGCGATTTGTTTTTTTTTGAAAAAAAATCAGTTTTACGAGTTAAAAAATAAGACATCCGTAAAGTTAGGCCAATTTTTTTCCATATTGTGAAAGAATGTTACGCCGAGTAAAATGGTACTAAACATGTCATGCTTCAAAATTGCGTCCGCTCGTGGAATGGCGACAAACTTTGCAACATAAAAATCTCCATTGGCGACGTTTAAAAAATCCTACAGGTTAGCATTTTTGAGTTGCAGAGGAGGTCTAGTGCTAGAATTATTGCTCTCACTCTAACGATCGCGGCGATACTTCACATGTGTGGTTTGAACACCGTTTTCATATGTGGGTGGGACTTCAGTATGCGTTTGCTTCTGCGCACGAGCTTGCGGGGACAGGGCGCTTTAAAAATTTTTTTTAATTATTTATTTTACTTTTTAAATTTTATTTTTTTTTTTTTTTTTTTTTTACACAAAAAAATTGATCACTCTTAGTCCTATTAATAAAGAGTTCTTGTGGCGTATCCGCCGCTGAGACTACTTTTTCTTGTGCAGAATCGCCTGCACTAAAAGAAGATACCGGGGTTATGGTAGCTATCTGCTACCATGACGACGGTAATCCACTTCATGACGGTGTTGGTCCGGAAGTGGTTAAGACTTGCGCTGTGCCCCTCCAAGCCAGGGAGGGCTGGCAAGAAATATATTCAGACCTGGAAGATGAGGCTTGGGATGAAATATGTGCTTCTCACTTGATAGCCTTTCCGGCAGCCAATAAACTGGTCCAACTATACATCATACACCAAACCTACCTTACTCCGGTGCGCCTACACGCAATGGGTCGACTTCCCTCCTCAACGTGTTTGCGTTGTTGACAATTGGGGCAGTTTTCAACCACTTGATGTGGTTGTGTCCAGTGATTGTGGCTTATTGGACACAGGTTACAAATCTGATGTCTAGGCTTCTCTCCATGCCAATAGCACTTACACCAGAGATAGGTCTTTTGGGCTAACTGGATGAGGAGTTGAGGACCCGACCATTGAGAACACTAATACATGAAACGGTTTTTTGCCCGAAAACAAATTGCTCTTAAATGGATGCAGCCTCACCTTCCGTCTGTGGTGCAATGGCTACAGGCAGTAAACCAAATACTACCATATGTAAAAATTTTGTATAAACACAGAAGATGCCCACATAAATATGATAAGGTATGGCACGTCTGGTATTCCTCTGCTTTAACCAACAATGTGGGATAGATGAACAATTCATAAATGAGACTCTCATTGAAATGCATTTTTTTCTTTCTTTGATGAGACCCTCACAGTTATTTGTATGTGTAATCTGGAGATATAAATTCATTCTGAATACCTTTCGGTCAGCTTTTGTCGAAGGATCATAAGTCTACCTGTCATTGTTAGTTTGCTATTGTGAGATGCATTATGATCTTTGATGAATAAAACATCTATACAATGTAAAGTGATCCAATGTCCATAATGCATTATTTTTGTATGTTGCATATTTTTGCAATAAAATGCATTTTAAAAAAAAACCTTTTGTGTGCAGCAGCCCTCCTAATACTTACCTGAGCCCCCTCTCAGTCCATATGTCCATAAATTTCTCAGCCGTCTGAGACTCTCCCTCCTGATTGGCTGAGACACAGCAGCAGCACCACTGGCTCCCGCTGCTGTCAAAGTCAGTCAGCCAATCAGGAGAGAAAGAGGGGATGGGGCAAGGCTGCAGCTCCTTGTCAATGGACACGGGGAGCTGTGACTCAGCTCGGGTGCCCCCATAGCAAGCTGCTTGCTGTGGGGGCACTTGACAGGAGGGAGGGGCCAAGAGAGCCTAAGAGGGACCCGAGAAGAGAAGGATCGGGGCTGCTCTGTCTGGACAGACCAAGTATGTATAACATGTTTATTATTTTTATAGGAAAAAAAAAAAACCACAAGACTTTAGCATCATTTTAAGCTTAGTACATACGAGACGAATGTCTGGTAGCATTGGCCAGTTCACTAGAGACCGGCAGACATTCGGCTTGTGTATACAGCAGGCGGTCTGACAGAAGCCGGTTGAAGGGTCATAACCGAAAAAGGTCTGCTGACCGGCTCCCGATCAGCGCTCTCAACCAATGGCTGGCTGCCTTCCTGTCAAAACACTATATCACAGCAGGGGAGATCGCTGTACTAACATCGGATTGTTAGTACAGTGGCTCTGACATGAGCTGTCCATTTTTTTTTTTTTTCAACCTGCTGGCTTGAATGAAAAAAAAAAAAAAAAAAAAAAAAAAGCAGCGTGTACGAGGCTTCATGGTGGTGGGCTATGTTATCTACTACACCCTTTTCTATCTCTTTTCAGTGAACAGTCTATGACCCCCCACCATATCTAACTACTTCTGCTGCTACCTCCTGGGTGGGGAAGTCTGGGAACTCATGAGTAAATAGGTCACTGTTCGGGTGGATTGACACGGACCTTTTTGCCTTGATGCAAATCCCAGTGGCAGGAATCCAATTCCTGCTGCTGGGTTAGACAGCTGTACAGCTTTCCGAGACCACAGCTATTCATGGTTGTTTGCAAAGCCAGTGATCACCTGAGGTGGTCACAATTGGATGCACACAAAATGTGTTCAGCCACGATCACCACAGGTAAATCGCTAGCAGTTCAAATCGCCTGTGCAAATACCCTTAAGCCTGTGCAAGTACCCTTAAGCTGGCAACACACACACCTCTTTTGTTCTGCCTGCAGGTTGAACAAAATAAATCCAACAGATTCCTCCATCCATGCCAAACAGGACAGATGGACGAAATGACTGCAACAGATTAAATGTGGTCACTGTTCATCCGACAGCTTTTCACCTGGCTCCTTCGACAAAAGCTGACCGAAGCGTATTCAGAATGAATCAGCTAAAATTTGAGCTGTGTATGGCCAGCTTTACTGTCCAAGACAGGTAAAGGATGGTGCTAATATATTTGATCTGTCAGCATCTACTGATTGAGCACAAAAATTAAACACCTATATTCAAGTTTTAAGACCCATGGCTTCAAAAATGTCTGAAGGCCCTTTATAATGTGCCCTAAACGCTAAAGTAGTCAGTCTGTTATTTTGATACAAAAAAAAAAAAAAAAAAAAAAAAAAAAAAAAAAAAAAAAAAAATCAGACATTAGGTCAGTTTCCGTTTCTCATCTGTTTTCCTTCTTGATGAACGCTTACAGGGAACAAAACAGCTTTTATGAGCCCTACGCGACACCTGAGTAGACACATCCTGGCACGTCAAGCTTCTTCAGGAGTGGAAAGTGTTAAAAGCTGCAGCTGAAATTTTGTCTGTGTTAGAAGATACTACCACAAAGCTCTATACAAGAAAAAAAAAAAACCTAAAACATCTGGCGGGAGCTCCTGTGGAGTCAAAATATTGGATCCAGTTCTACATTCCAAAAGCAAACGCACTCAAATGCCCCCAACTATTAACCCAAAGTGTACCAGGCAGCCAACAAATTCTACCTGTGTGCGGTCACCATAATTTGTTAGATGAACATACAAGGCTCAGTTATAATGCACCCAGAGCCTGCAGGGGGTTAATACATCAGATGTTTTTTTTGTACTAAATTGCAGGAATTGCAGAAGAATCTGATGTATATTATGTGCCAATTATAGTTCTATATTCCTTCTGTACTGTTTTGTACAAAGTCAATAGTTTTAGTCCTTTTAAATAAGTAACATGAACGCAGATTTTTTTCCTGACAAGGAAGAGAGAAGAAATACTGTTTTGCACAATGAAGTACATCCATGAATTACGGTACACACTTTCTGCTGTTTCGAGGTATCCTCAGATAGGAACAATGTCAGGAACGCTGAGCAGTTCTGGGCTGGCAGCACCAGAAAAATGGAAAGCTGATGCATTAGGAGGAGTGTGTGTTATTGAACAGGAGCCTAGGGGTCTTCACGCATTAAAGAAATGGCCAACACAGGTAGATTTATCAACATTACAGGAGGAAAAGAACACGGGGGAAGTTTGATCAAAAAGAACTTTCAGCCTGGGTTCACACCATTGCGATGCGGGAACCAGCACGGTGCCATCTCCCCCTGAAGGCAGTTCACACTGCCCTCTGCGAACCGCTACAGGTGTCAATACAATGTTAATGACACCCCCAGATCGCAGTGCAAAAGTGCAAACTGAATTCGGACAGTAATCGGATTGCATGGGTGTGAACACCCATGCAATCCGATTCCAGTGTGGGGGGTAAGGTTCTTGCACCTTTTTTGTGCGAATCCAATGTGAGTTCAGACATACGACTGAATTCGCATTGCACAGACCTCGCATGTGATTTGCACAACAATGCGGGCGCGAATCACATGCAATGTCTATGTTTGCAGTAGTGTGAACCCAAGCTCAGTCCCAAAAAGGGACCTGACTTTCAGTTTCAAGTGGATGTAAACCCGATTTGTGAAATTTGAGTTGGACACACTTGTAGTGTTTTCTTATCTCGCTTCAAAGGGCTATGTCCCATAGCCGTCTCTTCCTACTTAGCTCTGTTATCAGCCTGATAAGTTCGCACACGTTCTGGGAGACGGGACATAGAATTTAGAGACGGAGGAGGTTGCTAAAAATAGATTAGCAGCCAGCTAAACAATACAGACACGGCTCTAAAGAGGCATGTGTGGGAAGGGGGTGTGTGCCTTTCCTCCAATCAGCTTTCGCACAGTCTCTCACAGCATCTAGCAATCATCTCCTTCTACATAGGAACGAAGAAGTGAAAAATATAACAGAATGTGCATTTTCTAAACAATATATCAAGCTGAGACAGAAGATATACATGTAAGGCTTACACAGAGATGAAACAAATCTCCCTATACATCTTCTGTGGCTGTTTACTTCACTGGGTATATGGAGGGTTTACATCCACTTTAAGGCATTTCAGCGCATCACACACAGGTTTTTTTTTTTTTTGCACAAACGTTATTCGAAGTGTACAAAAGTACAGTGCCATGCGATTCTGTAATGTAAGCTGCAGTAAAATGTAGAATGTCTGCAGTACAGCTCCGGCCTGCATTGCAGTGTGAACGGGGCAAACCAAAGAATTGATTTCTGTGTCTCCTTGCGGTGAAAGATGTTTTACAATGCAGTGCGTGTGAATTCACCCTTAATGTCCACCAACTTCTTGCTCCTTTCTGAGACAGGCCCTCTGTCAATCAGATTTTACCAATTCAGCTGGTATGTACGGAGAGTGAAGATTTTTTTTTTCGTTGGCTCCCTGCACACGCCTTTCAAATCCGTTGATCCACCTCTCGCTTGCAAACGATTTAGGCTCTCCTGGCCACAAAGTCATTGCTCTTCAGCCTGGGGAGTAGACAGGTCATGTCTGTTAGAGCTAAAAGGCTGGTGAAAACTGATAACTGTGTTGACCAAGCAAGTACTTCTTGAAAAAGTGCCACCGTCCTAGTAACAATAGAAAACACACATATGTGGGTGATCCCCACAGAAAATGGACGTTTTACAATTTTGGGCACATCACGAGATGACACAGATAAAAATTATACAAATTTTATTCTCACAAGTTGTGAACAATTATATAAACAAAACAGAGTAAAAACAAATATGCTGTGTTGGACCCCAAGCACAAAGTTGGGTCCTAACGGGAATAAACCCTATACAGATACCATTGATAGCAGCCCAACCTATTGTGTGTAAAACCTCTGACCTCTGCATGTGTGTTTTACACACAATAGGTTGGGCTGCGATCATCTCGTGATGTGCCCATAATTGTAAAACGTCCATTTTCTGTGGGGATCACCCACATATGTGTGTTTTCTATGATAACTGTGTTGGTGGAGGCTGACAAGTGGTAGGTTTGAACAGCCTGATAGTTACGATTGCCCTTTGAGTAGTTCTCGTCAGGACATGGCTAGGATTTTGAACTACATTTTTGGAGCAATGTACAGCACCTCTATATAACTTGTTCTATTGGACTGGTATCCGTGCCTAAACAGATTGTTCACCCCAGGGAGAATTAGATCTGCCATTTATCCCCAGCTCACAAATATACACACGGTCTCACAAAAGTGAGTACACACCTCATATTTTTGTATTACACCTTTTCATGTGACAACACTGAAGAAATGACACTTTGCTACAATGTAAAGTAGTGAGTGCACAGCTTGTATAACAGTGTAAATTTGCTGTCCCCTCAAAATAACTCCACACAGCCATTAATGTCTAAACTGCTGGCAAAAGTGAGGACACCCCTAAGACCCCTTGGAGGCAGTTTTCAGGCATTTTAGAGCTAGAAATAACGCCTGTAAAGCGACTGAAAGCTGCCTCCCATGCCGCCCGAGTGCTTGCACACTGGGGTGGTGCGCTTGCGGGACGGGAAAAAAAGTCCTGCAAGCAGCTTCTTTGGGGCGGGTTGGGAGCGCTGTATACAGCGCTCCCAAACCAGCCCTTACCCATTGGAATGAATGGGTAGCGCTTCCGAAACGCCTGAAAAGCGATTCGGAAACGCCGGAACACAGGAGTTTTTAACCCCTTCTCTGGGATTAAAAGCAACCCGCTAGCAGCTGAAAAGCTTCACTTAAACAGCTTTAATGAGCCACTAAAACGAGCTGCGCTTTACCGTGAACATGGCCCAATGCGAAAGGGGTCTAAGTGAAAATGTCCAAAGTGTCAATACTTTGTGTGGCCACCATTATTTTCCAGCACTGCCTAAACCCTCTTGGGCATGGAGTTCACCAGAGCTTCACAGGTTGCCACTAGAGTCCTCTTCCATTCCTCCTTGACGACATCACGGAGCTGGTGGATGTTAGAGACCTTGCGCTCCTCCACCTTCCATTTGAGGATGCTCAATAGGGTTTAGGTCTGGAGACATGCTTGGCTAGCCCATCACCTTTACCCTCAACTTCTTTAGCAAGTCAGTGGTTGTCTTGGAGGCGTGTTTGGGGTCGTTATGTTGGAATACTGCCCTGCAGCCCAGTCTCCAAAGGGAGGGGATCATGCTCTGCTTCAGTATGTCACAATACATGTTAGCATTCATGGTTCCCTCAATGAACTGTAGCTCCTCAGTGCCGGCAGCACTCCAACCCCAGACCATGACACTCCCACCTTGACTCTAGGCAAGACACACTTGTCTTTTACTCCTCACCTGGTTGAAGCCACACATGCTTGACACCATCTGAACCTAATAAGTTCATCTTTGCCTCATCAGACCACAGGTCATGGTTCCAGTAATCCATGCCCTTTGTCTGCTTGTCTTCAGCAAAACGGATTGTGGGCTCTCTTGTGCATCATCTTTAGAAGAGGCTTCCTTCTGGGACAACAGCCATGCAGACCATTTTGATGCAGTGTACGGTGTATGGTCTAAGCACAGACAGGCTGACCCTCACTACTTCAATCGCTGCAGCAATGCTGGCAGCACTTATATGTCTATTTCCCAAAGACAACCTCTGGATATGTCGCTGAGCACATTCACTCAACTTCTTTGATCGACCATGGCGAGGCCTGTTCTGAGTGGAACCTGTCCTGTTAAACCGCTGTATGGTCTTGGCCACTGTACTGCAGCTCAGTTTCAGGGTCTTGGCAATCTTCTTATAGCCTAGGCCATATTTATGTAGAGCAACATTTCTTTTTTTCAGATCCTCAGAGTTCTTTGCCATGAGGTGTCATGTTGAACTTTTAGTGACCAGTAAGAGTGAGCGATAACACCAAATTTAAACACACCTGCTCCTCATTCACACCTGAGACCTTGTAACACTAATGAGTCATATGACACCGGGGAGGGAAAATGGCTAATTGGGCCCAATTTGGTCACTTAGGGATGTACTTACTGTTGTTGCCAGTGGTTTAGACATTAATGGCTGTGTGTTGAGTTATTTTGAGGGGACAGCAAATGTACACGGTTATACAAGCTGTAAACCCACTACTTTACATTGTAGTAAAGTGTCACTTCATTTCTTCAGTGCTGTCACACGAAAAGATATAATAAAATATTTACTAAAATGTGAGCGGGGTACTCACTTTTGTGAGATGCTGTGTGTAAATATATATATATTATATACACACACACACACACACACACACACACACACACACACACACACACAGATATATAAACATAGACATACTTTAAAAAAGTGTGTGTGTACATCTAACACACACACTGTATCTGCACAGGGTGCAGAATGGACAAAACCCATCAGGTTTTTGCCATCTGTGCCTCATTAGGGAGATTTTTTTCCCCTTCACTTCCTGTCCTGTAGACTAAACAAAAAGTGAGGATATCATGCCAATGTGAGAGATAGAGATATTCCACTCTTGGACAGTTTATCTTGGGAACAAGTGTCCCTATTAGAAGACTTGCCCTCTATTCTTGTAGCAACTCAAAATTTTGGATTTACCCGCTTTCATTCCTGGTGACATTGGTGATTAGGACAATTAGGGAAAATGTCCCTAGGAACACAGACAACAAAAAACAAACAAAAACCTGACAGTGGTTCTAACCCCTTAACCCCTCATAAAAACTTATTTTTTAACAAAGTATATTTCCACCTTTGCTGCCAAATTGGGATAATACCCACTTTATATTTGTTACATGTTCCCATTCACATACCATAACTTAAAGATTGCAGCTTACTTTTTAAGATATTCTGTTCTGGAACCTCTAGCACTGTAAAATCCTATTTTAGTTCTTTTTATTTGAAAGGGCTGGGTAACTGTTTGCCATAATTAAAGGGGTTGTAAAGTCTCAAGGGTTTTCACCTTAATCATTACATGCATTAAGGTGAAAAACCTTTTTTGTTGCAGCTGCCCCCCAGAGCCGGTTTACTTACTTGAGCCCGATTGTTCCCGTGCTGGGGACAGGCCTAGCAGCTCCAGCCGCAGGCTCCGGTCCTCATTTGATTGATAGCAGGGGAGCCATTGGCTCCCGCTGCTGTCAATCAAGTCCAATGACGCAGGAGCCAGGGCCAAGTTCTGTTGTCTGTGCCAATGGACGCAGCCACAGGATTAGGGAGCACGCCTGTATGGGTGCCCCCAGGGAGAACGCTCCTCCAATGGGGCACTCGATGTGGGGAGGAGTCAGGAGCACCGTGAAGGGACCCCAGAAGAGGAGGATCAGGGGCACTCTGTGCAAACCCTTGCACAGAGGAGATAAGTATAACAGGTTTGTTATTTTAAGTATATAAATATTTAACCACTTCCCTACTGGCCCCTTTTACCCCTTTCCTGCCCAGGCCAATTTTTAGCTTTCAGCACAGTCACACTTTGAATGACAATTGCACGGTCAGGCAACACTGTACACACATGAAATTTTTATCATTTTTTCACACAAGCAGAGCTTTCTTTTGGTAGTATTTAAATCACCACTGTTTTTTTTTTTTTTCTGCTAAACAAATGAAAACAAAAAAACAGAAAACTGAAAAAACACACACACACACACACACACACACACACTTTTCATAGTTTGTTATAAAATTTTGCAAACAGGTCATCCCCCCCCCCCCCCCCCCTTCACTGATGTGTGTTGATGAGGCTGCACTGATAGAAAGCACTGATGAGGAGGCACTGGTGGGCACAGATTGGCAGCACTGGTGAGCCTGCACTGATAATCAGGACACTGATTATCAGTGCCCGATTATCAGTACCTATGTCCCTTTAACACAAGCTAACGGCTTTCTTCTTCTTTCCTCACACTGTCAGAGTGAGGAAAGAAAAGCCGACTTGTGTTTACATCCTGTAATCAGCTGTCATTGGGAGAACGGGACGCCCTCCCGGCAAACTAAGCCTGCACTGTAGCCATCTTTTAGTTATAGCGCTGGCAGGAAGTGGTTACTTTTTAGTATGCTGTGTGAAAGGGAACACATAGTAGTGTTTTCTCAAATTTGACTGCAAAAGTGCAAACACTTTAGGTCTACCATACACCAGTAAAATTTAATGTGGTCAAATCGACAACTGTTTTCAAACATAGTGATGAGAAAAGTCAAAAGAGAAAGGTTAGAAAATTTTAAACATAATAAAAACATAACGGACTATGGCTTTTGTCTGGGAAAAAACATTACTGAATGTAAAGGACACTGGCACGCAAATCAAAACGTTTCAGGGTTTTCATCTGACATGTATTGGTATTACTGAATGCTCCAACATTTTATTTGGAATTTCTGTACAAACATTAGGCAAGTTCAAGATAGATTTCAAATGGTTTCTATGGGTACTGAACTTTGTATTTAGCTTCCCTACACTGAATTTTTAACCACTTCAGCCCCGGAAGGATTTCCCAGGTTAGGACCAGAGCACTTTTTGCGATTTGGCACTGCATCATTTTAACTGCCAATTGCACGGCCATGCAATGTTGTACCCAGACTAAATTTGTGTCCTTTTTTTCCCCACAAATAGAGCTTTCTTTTGGTTGTATTTGATCACCTCTGCATCATTTCTGATTGCCGCTATAAACAAAGAAAGAGCGACAATTTCGCAAAAAAACAAAACAAAAAAAAAAACAAAAAAAACAAAACAAAACAAAAAAACAAACAGTTTTCTTATTTTTTTTTTGCTAAAATACAAATCCAAAAACAAAAAAATAAAAAATATTTTTTTTCATCGGGTTTGGCCGATTTATGTTCCTCATATTTTTGGTAAAAAAAAAAAAAAAAAAATTGCAATCAGGGTTTTTGATTGGTTTGCGCAAAAGTTGCCGCATTTACGGATGATGAGAATTAATTTCTGGGGTTTCTATTTATTTAATTTTTTTTTTACTAGTAATGGCGGCGATCTGCGATTTTTAGCGGCACTGCAATATTGCAGCGGACATGTCGGACATTTTTTTTGGGACCAATGACATTTATACAGCGATCAGAAATGTAAATGTCCACTGATTACTGTATAAATGTCATTGGCAGTGAAGGGGTTAACCTTCAAGGGGAGATCTAGGGGTTAACTGTGTTCCCTAGGTGTGTTCTAAATGTGGGGGGGGCATAAGAGATCTAACCGATCCCAGGGACAGGGATCAGTAGATCTCCTATGCCCGCACTGGCAGAGCGGGGAACCGCCGTGTTTACATTGGCGGTTCCCCGTTCTTTTGCTGTGGCCGCTCATCGCGGCTCTCCGGCGTAAATCGGGCCCGTCCAAGCTGCGGGCACACTCCTCCCGGAGTATGGTGGCGCCCCCTAGCGGCCACTCCGCAAATTTTGCGCTGTTTATTTACGGTGATTCGCGGGACATGTCCCCACTGCTGCAGTAAATATACTGCGCGTGGTGTGGAAGTGGTTATACACACCCATTAATTTTCAATCGTTAAAGATTTCTTCAGTTGCACAAAAACAGAATGCCAGATTCCCTCTTTGTAAACCACAAAAAATGGGTTTGTGCACATTGGAATAGAGGAAATAAGTACTGTAAAGTTGTGGTCACACAAGCACGACCTTGAAGCAGGAACTCACTCCCTCAATCAACATTTGACTATTTTTAATCCTTTTGCTGCAAGCATTGGTAAATAGATAAGTATATCATATTTACTTTTATAAACTTTTTTTTTTTTACATTTCTTCAGTTACTTTCTGGTTTACATGCCTAGGCAAATTAGATCATACATTACAGTTGCCGTTGGGAGGGATAGAGGGATTTTCTCAGTTAAGCACTTCCCCCCCGTCTGCATGCCTGGGGTAAGAGCAGATGGATTCCAGAGAGTTAATGCTACATGAATCATCTGCACTTACTCAAGATGGCCAGGCCCAGAAATGCTAAGGAGTGTTTTTCAAATTAAAGGGGATGTAAGCGGCAGGAGGGGAGGGTCGGAGAGGAGACGGCTCACTACACAGAGCTGACAGGGAGAGAGGGAGGGGGAGAGAGGATAGCAGTGGGATGACAGAGGCACTCAAACTGACCACAGTAATTAGGGATCAGCAGCCATGATTACCGTGGTCAGCACAGTAAGGGGGGCACAGGAACAGGCAGGATCAAGCAGGTATATTACAACATACAAAAGGGACAAATTACAACACTGCAGTTTAACATGCTTTAAAAGAAACCACCTTAACCACTTCAGCCCAGAAGGCTTTACCCCCTTAATGACTAGGCCATTTTTTGCGATACGGCACTGCGTTATTTTAACTGACAATTGTGCGGTCGTGCGATGCGGTACCAAAATAAAATTGATGTCCTTTTTTCCCCACAAATAGAGCTTTCATTTGGTGGTATTTGATCACCTTTGTGGTTTTCCTTTTTTTGCGCTATAAACAAAAAAAGGACAAATTTTGAAGAAAAAATAAAAAAAAATGATATTATATTATTATAATATATATATATATTAGAGCTGCACGATTCTGGCCAAAATGAGAATCACGTTTTTTTTTTGCTTAGAATAAAGATCATGATTCTCTCACGATTCTCACGGCGTAATATATTAAATATACCAAAAAATTTTAAAAGTCCGCTGCGCAAACAGCGTGTGACATAAAATATTGTAACAACCGCCATCTTATTCTCTAGGGTCTCTGCTAAAAAAAAATATATGTTTGGGGGTTCTAAGTCATTTTCTAGCACAAAACAATGGATTTTTATTTGTAAACAGCAAGTGTCAGGAAAGATTTAGTCTTTAAATGGTTAAGCCAAAAATCTATACAAGGGGAGTTCACTCAGAGTTCAATGCCTTTGAAGTAAATTACTTTGTATCTTTTCTCAGAAGTTGGCTCTCTGCCCAGACTTGGCTGTCTCCCCTGAGACTCAAGTTGCTCCGACTTAGTAAAGACTTCAGGCGACTTGCATTAACATTTGTTACTGTCAAGTCGCGCTGAGTCGCCCCGCAAGTCGGACCCCATTAACTGCACTGAAAAATCGCGGTAATGCCCAATGGAGATCGGGGGGTAGATCGAGATTTTAATACGATTAATCGTGCAGCTCTAATATATATATATATATAAAAAAATATAATACACACACACCTATCTTTCTGCTATAAAACATATCCAATAAGTAAAAAAGGAAAAAAAAAAAATAATCAAAATTATTTCATCAATTTAGGCCAATATGTATTCTGCTACATATTTTTGGTAAAAAAATCCCAATAAGCTTACATTGATCGGTTTGCGTAAAAGTTATAGCGTCTACAGACTATGGGATATTTTTATGGCATTTTTTTCACACTAGTAATGGTGGCGATCAGCAATTTAGCAGGACTGCGACAGTGCGGCGGACAAATCGGACACCTGACACTTTTTTGGGAACCAGTGACATTACACTGTTTCTGTACTAATGACACTGGCAGGGAAGGAGTTAACATCAGGGGCAATGAAAGGGTTAACTGCGTGCTTGCTAACTGTGTGGGGGTTGCTCTGACTGAGCTTAGACAGATCTGTGTTCCTGCCTAGCAGGAACACAAGATCTCTATCTTCTCCCCTGTCAGATCGCCATTCTGCCTCTCCTGGGAATAATCTTGGGTGGCTAGAAGACAACGGGTCCGCCAGACCCGCTGATTGGCATCCCGTGTCCAATCAGTGGCTATTGCATGAAATGACGTACCGGTACGTAATTTGGCGCAATAGAGCTGACCTGCTGCAGTAAATCTGTCGGCAAGTGGTTAAAGGGGTTGTAAAGGCAGAAGGTTTTTTATCTTAATGCACGAAGATAAAAAAACCTTGTGTGTGTAGCAGCCCCCCTAATACTTACCTGAGCTCCATCTCTATCCAGCGATCTCAACGAGCCTCTCGGCTGTCCGAGACTCTCCCTCCTGATTGGCTGACACACAGCAGCAGCGCCATTGGCTCCCGCTGCTGTCAAAGTCAGTTAGCCAATCAGGAGAGGGGGCGGGCCGAACCGCAGCTCTGTGTCTGAATGGACACAGAGCTGCAGCTCTGCTCCGGTGCCCCCATACCAAGCTGCTTGATGTGGGGGCACTCAACAGGAGGGAGGGGCCAGAAGCAGTGAAGAGGGACCGGAGAAGAGGAGGATTGGGGCTGCTCTATGCAAATCTACTGCAACAGAGCAGGTAAGTAACGTTTGTTATTTAAAAAAATAAAAATAAATGAGACTTTACACTTTAATTTGTCAGCAAAATAAAGCACAGGGCCATGGATGGATGGGCGACTGCTTTGAATATTGAAAATTAATTAAATATTCTTGGGGGGGGGGGGGGGGGGTGATAAGGAGAGGGCTGTGTTTGTTGCAATGTATCAGGAACAAAGTAGGCAGGGCGGACAACATGTGCTTTGGAACTCAGGTAGAGCCACACCATTTTCTGGCAGAATAGTTGTTTTTCTGTGCTTACAGCAGGTTTAAATCAAAAAATCATGAGGAAATGTGCATGCATTACATAAATATAAGAAAAATGCTTTGTATTTTGCCTTGACATATACTTTAAATCAGTCACCCGTATCCTTATTGAACATTGTGTGGCTCACGCTCAAAGAATGCATGAGAAGAGCTCAGTCAAATTAGGAATATATTTATAAGGCACTGAATTTTGCACTCACATGTGGTTAATCAGGTTATGTAATTTAAAAACACATGCACACTGTTACATATGCTGCTTTATAAATATGCCCCTCCTTTTCACATTACAATTAATTCATAACCATTTTTTTTTATTTTAGCAAAAAAAAAAAAAAAAAAAAAGGAATTAAAAAAAACAAAAAAAAAAACCGCACAATAAAACACATGGTTATTAGTAAGACTGGACATCTCAGAACCATCCCCATATGTTCCCAAGTGTTCCTCACATTAAAAGGGATTGTAAGCGGCAGGAGGGGAGGGGAGGAGACGGCTCACTACACAGAGCTGACAGGGAGAGAGGGAGGGGGAGAGAGGATAGCAGTGGGATGACAGAGGCACTCAAACTGACCACAGTAATTAGGGATCAGCAGCCATAATTACCGTGGTCAGCACAGTAAGGGGGGCACAGGAACAGGCAGGATCAAGCAGGTATATTACAACATACAAAAGGGACAAATTACAACACTGCAGTTTAACATGCTTTAAAAGAAACAGGTTTTTTTTTTCCTTTAGGGTTACAACCACCTTAACCACTTCAGCCCAGAAGGCTTTACCCCTTTAATGACTAGGCCATTTTTTGCGATACGGCACTGCGTTATTTTAACTGACAATTGTGCAAAGTCAGAAGGTTTTTTTTATCTAAATGCATTCTATGATAAAGATGAAAAGCCTTGTGTGCAGCAGCCATCCTTCAGCCCCTACTTACCTGAGGCCCATCTAGATCCAGCGATGCTGTAGGAGTGTCTTGGCTGCCCAGGACTCCCCTCCTCATTGGCTGAGACAGCAGCGTGGCGCCATTGGCTCCCACTGCTATCAAAGTAAGTCAGCCAGCGAGTTGAGAAAGGGGACGGGGCAAGACCACAGCTCTGTGTCTGAATGGACACAGGGAGCTGCGGCTTGGGTTCCCCCATAGCAAGCTGCTCGCTGTGGGGGGCGCTCAACAGGAGAGAGGGGACAGGAGCGCCCAAGGAGGTACCCAAGGAGGATCTGGGCTGCTCTGTACAAAACCACTGCACAGAGAAGGCAAGTATAACATGTTTGTTATTTTTAACTAAACAAAAAACAAGACTTTAGTATCACTTTAATCTGACCAGCAGTAGTAGATTACACAGCCAATTATTGATGCATGCCACCATATTAAATTAGAAGGACTGTATGATATTTTTCAGAACTGGAAAATAATTTGTGGAATGTAGCCATGTTTTATATTTTTAGAATTCTAAAAGTCTATCAGCAGTATTCCTGTTGAGATGTACAAAGTCCTATCCCATGAGATCATTATACTATCACACACTCCATATCACCCCCTCTGGTCCTGTGGAGGGAACGATGATGATGATCAGAACAAAGCTGAATCTCCAGTATATGGAGGGGTTTGTTGTCACAGGTGCTAGTGACACAAATGGAATAGCCATGCTGAAAGGCTGACCTCAAGCTTTTTGCAATCAAAATCCAAACTTTATTTCTAGGTGTGGGATTAATTTCAGGGCAAAAAAAAAAGTATTATCAACATGCATAGTTGGGTAGCAACCACAAAGCTTCATTTCGTTTTATTCTATGTTCTACTCCTGAGTAGACATGGCAAGAGGAGTATACAGGAGCAGTGTGGGAATAAAAACACAAGGAAAAAAGGTTAATTTGAACCGCAAACCTATATGTTTTGCCAAAAAAAAAAAGTTGACATCTACTTGTCAAAATATGGGCAATTCAAACTAAGCACATGAAAAAAAGGGATTTTATTAAAACTTACCGTAAAATCCTTTTCTCCGAGTTCACTGACAGACGCAGCTCTTCATGACTTTGTGGGGTTTTATGTTCGTCCTACCAGGAGTTAACTAGGCAGGGAAAAGAATCAGCTGGCCCCTCCCCTGGGGGCCGTCCTCTTTTCCTACATTAAACCCCCCTCACAGAATAGCTCTCCAGTTTGTACACAAGCCGTACCAAAATAGAGCCCAGAGGGGTGGGTGCTGCGTCTGTCAGTGAACTCGGAGAAAAGGATTTTACAGTAAGTTTTAATAAAATCCCTTTTTCTCCTACGTTCACTGACAGACGCAGCTCTTCATGACTTTGTGGGGACGTCCCCAAGCTGTGTCAAAAAAGAGGGGTGGGTAAACGCAAACAACTGTACCGAACTGAACCTCTGAGGAGGCGCCAGACGCGCCTACACTGCCGCCTGCAGAACTTTGCGGCCAAAAGCAGCATCCGAAGATGCAAACACATCAACTTTGTAAAACTTAGTGAAAGTGTGAACCGAGGCCCAAGTGGCCGCCTTGCACACCTGTGACACCGAGGCCTGGTGTCTGAAGGCCCAGGAAGTACTAACCGCCCGGGTAGAATGAGCCGTGACCGGAAAAGGGGGAAC
>BLSH010023164.1:332890-349692 GCA_018402905.1 Glandirana rugosa
GGGGGATTGTCACAAAACTTTGTAAATAAGTATTATTTCTCCTTCACTGACGGGCACTGATGGGACTGATGAGGCACTTATATGCAGCACTCATGGGCACTCATAGGGAGGCACTGGCAGGCATCACATATGGGCAGTGTCATCCCTATAGTACACTATATGCCCCTTACCTGGTGATCTAGGGTGGCCTCCCTGGTGGTCCCTGGGTGGCCTCCAGATTGTCTTCCTGGTGGTCCCTGGGTGGGCTCCCTGGTAGTCCTGGGTGGCGGGGGAACTGCACTGATAAACAATCAGCGTAGACCCCCAGTCAGAAGAGCCGCCGATCGGCTCTCCTCTACTCGTGTCTGCAGACGCAAGAGTATAGGAAAAGCAGATACATGGCTCTTCCTGTTTACACTGTGACCGGCCGTGATTGGTCACGGCTGATCATGTGGTAACGCGCTTCCGACGGAGGCTCTTTACCGAGATTGGTAATGCAGTGTGTCAGACTGACAAACCACACCACCGATAGCCGCGCTGCGCACCTCCATGGGTGTGCGATCGCAGGTTATTCTGGCGGACATCATATAACGTCCAGTGAGGATAACTGAACCACCGCCCGGCCGTCATTTGTCTATAGGCCAGTTGGGAAGTGGTTAAAGTAGGGCCTAAACAACTAATTGATTAAAAGCGGTTGTCTACCCTTTGGAGGGATTTTTACCTACAGGTAAGCCTACAAGGCTTACCTGTAGGTAAAATGAATATCTTCTAAACCTGTGCGGTTTAGGAGATATTCCCCCTCCAAGCAGCTGCGGCGTCACTGCGCATGCACCATGTATGTCCCGGCGCCGGACCTTGCCAAAAAGAAGGGCTCCCGTGCGCATGCACAGAAGTGACGTCTTGCGGCTCCGGCGAGTCACAGCGCTGGAGCCGCGTACCCAGCAAGATCCAAGGGAAGATGTTCGCTCCCTCAGAGGGGATTGAGCAGCCGGTTGGATCTTCGTTTCAAGGTGAGTATTTCATAATGAACTAGTATGCGGTGCACTTTTTTTTCTTTTTTCTTCACAGGGTAGACAACCGCTTTAATTGACACCTAATCGATTATGAAAATAGTTGTCAACCATTTTCACAATCGATTAATCGGCCAGCCCATTAGTTGGTCTGCATGCAGAATGCATTTTTTATTTACATATGAGGAAATACAGTGCACATACAGCTCAGTACACCATCCATGCATGTCAGTGCCTGAGAACTTGTGAATGTGAGGAGCAATGCCTCATGGGACATGTAGTCCTGGGCAGAAAGTGCTTGGTTCTAAAGGCAGAAGATTTTTTACCTTGCTACAGGGGCACTCTGAAGGCAGGAGGAGCCAGAAGCGTCTGTGGGGGACCCCAGAAGAGGAGAATCTGGGCTGCTCTGTGCAAAACCATTACAAAGAGCAAGCTTAACATATTGGGGGGGGGGGGGGGAATTGCAATAGGCATATATTAATTGGTTTGCGCAAAAGTTACTGCATCTACAAACTATGGGCTAGATTTAGAGACTTTTTTAAAATAGTTTTTACTGGTAATGGAGGTAATATGCGATTTTTAGTGGGACTGCGACATTGCGGCAGACAAATTTGACCCCATATGATGCTTTTTGGGGTCCAGTGACATTATTCCATTGATCAGTGCTATATATACACTGATTAATGTAAAAATGACACCGGCAGGGAAGGGGTTAACATTAGGAGGCGATCAAGGGGTTAAGTGTGTTCCCTGGGTGTGTTCTGTAGGAGCGATGGGCTTACTGGGACATGACAGATCACTGCTACCGATCACTGGGAACAGTAGATCTGTTGTGTCATCTTGCAGAACAGGGATCCACCTTATTTACATAAGCAGATCCCCGTCCTGCCTCTACAAGGCAATCGCGGGTCGCCGGCGGACAGAGTTCGCTGGACCCGCTACCATGGCGTGCACCCGCCATCGTGCATGGGCGAGCCACTGTACAGCTACGGCGGTTTGTGCGCGAGAGCCGACCTGCCGTAGTAAAAGGGCGGTGGTGGGTCGGCAAGCGGTTAAAGACTCAGTGGAAGAGGACTCCAGTGGCAACCTGTGAAGCTCTGGTGAACTCCATGCCCAAGAGGGTTAAGGCAGTGCTGGAAAATAAATGGTGGCCACACAAAATATTGACACTTTGGGCACAATTTGTGCATTTTCACTTAGGGGTGTACTCACTTTTGTTGCCAGGAGTTTAGACATTAATTGCCGTGTGTTGAGTTATTTTGAGGGGAGAGCTAATTTACACTGTTATACAAGCTGTACACTCACTACTTTACATTGTTGCAAAGTGTCATTTCTTCAGTGTTGTCACATGAAAAGATAGAATAAAAGAATTACAAAAATGTAAGGGGTCTACTCACTTTTGTGAGATACTGCAGGGCTTGACAAATTTGCCTTGAATCTAGGAGCCGGCTAAAAAAGTTAGGAGCCAATTTTTTATAGCGTATTGTGGGGTTGTCAGCGCCAGGACAAGTAATTTGCGCCCCTAACCCTAACTTACTCACAGCAGAGCAGCCAGTCAATAACTCCACCATTACATCAGGGTTATAGGCTGGCCAGAAAGAGTGACACTAAAAAATCTTATGGGGGAAACTCCTTATTATGCCAAATGCATAGTGACTGCAGCATGTAAAACGCCCTCATCTCCTGCCTAATGGAGCTTAAGGGTGGCAAAAACATGTCTCTACTGCACATTATTACCACCCAACTTGCACATCTAAACAAAGCCTTAGTGACATTGTAAATAAAATACAAAAAAAAAAAAAAAAAGGTGAAAAGTATTCCAGCGCTGCTGATCTTCTGCTGCCTCTTTGCAGCCACTTCCTGCCTACATGTGTGTCCCCCACAGTGACTTTTCATTGCTCTGGTGGGTTTGCGGTCACCATGAAATACTGGAGCCCAGCTGCACATAGAGTGGTAATTGTTGATGGTACACAGGGCTTTATCACAATTTTGTTGCTTAGCATAAAGGTCACGTTTCTCGCGGTGTGACATCATCTTTCATATTATACAAAAAAATAATGGGCTAACTTTACTGTTTAGTTTTTTTTTTTATTCATTAAAAGTGTATTTTTTTTCCAAAAAATTGCGCTTGAAAGACCTCTGCGCAAATACCATGGGACATAAAATATTGCAGCAACCGCCATTTTATTCTCTAGGGTCTCTGCTAAAAAATAATATATAATGTTTGGGGGTTCCAAGCAATTTTCTAGCAGAAAACACTGGATATTTAATTGTAAGCCACTAATGTGAGAGAGGGTTTAGTCTATAAATGGTTAAACTTTCCTGATAACCCGGAGATAATACCTTTGAAAGAAGAAGATACATTTGTTACTTTTCTTCATTCTAAGTAGAAACAAATATCCCAGGCCGGCCAAGTTTAACAGCTGTTAGATTAAGCAGAGAACTCTCGGCTCTCGCTGAATCGGTTTTAACATGGGGAGAGAAGAAACGGCAGTCACTCGCCAGGACACGATTTCTGGTCGCCATGGCGACCTGGCGCCCGGGGTTTGTCGAGGCCTGAGATACTGTATATAGGATATAAGTAATATATTTTAGTACTTTCATTGTTTCGCAGTATAAACGAACCCCTTATAGTAGCAATTATCTGCTCTTTGTATACTATAAAAGGCTAATTTTAGTTTTTTTTCAACCCCATTATGACAGGTGATACAAATAAAAGCATGCTGCTGCTACTAAATGTCTTAGGCCTGGTTCACACATGTGTTTTTTTGGTGCTTTTTGCAGAAACGCACTACAGTTCATTTAACATGGTTTCCTATGGGATTCACATCTATGCTTTTTTCAGACGCTGCGTATTTGGAAAGGGTCAAGGATTTTTTTCAACGCAAAATGGTGCTTTTTTTTTGCCACGATTTGCAGTTTTTAATCTGCCCAACAACAAATGCTACAAAAAAAAAAAAAAAAGCATAAAAATAGCACAAAGCAAATGACTGCAAAATTGCATGTGCAAAAAAAATTTGCGAAAGAATGACGTATGAAAATTTCTCTTGCTTTTAACATTCAGTTTTAAAAATTAATTTAATTTCTGAACAAAAACCACATACATTGTCTGAAAATTCCTTTGACCAAGAAGTTTTCTATTCTGCTCCTTCGAATTTTCCCGTCACTGTGGGAAAAACGAATGTCGATTTGACCCCACTAACGATTAGAAAAGAGAACAAATGGTCTTAAAATTACATTTTTTTAAGGAAAACATTGTATTTGTTTGGCCAGCATAAGTGACAACAGGCACAGGGTAGCTTTTATCAAGCCACCTGCCTATGACAAGGGAGTCTGTCATACATATTACAGTTTTGCCTGAAAATCTGCAAAAAACAAAGTCTTCAATTTTTTTTATTTAACCACTTCAAGACCGAGCCTCTTTTTTGGGTTCGGTGCTTATGAGTTAAAACCATTTTTTTTGCCATAAAATTACTTAGAAAAAAATATATAAAATGTTTGGGGGTTCTAACACCCTAGAGAATAAAATGGCGGTCGTTGCAAAACTATGTCACACAAATAAATAAATTGCTGCTTCTGTCCCTTTAATGTGCAATTAGCAGCATGGTGATTTTGCTTTTTAAAAATTATCCCTCTGTATCCCCTAGAACAGGGATATGCAATTAGCGGACCTCCAGATGTTGCAGAACTACAAATCCCAAGAGGCATAGCAAGACTCTGACAGCCGCAAGCATGACACCCAGAGGCATGATGGGACTTGTAGTTTTGCAACAGCTATCGGTTTGAAAATGCCAGGTCCTGACTCCCCTGTCTAAGTGCAGACTCTGATCATCACATTAGCTGATCCTGAGAGCCCGTGGTCTGTGCATGTCTGTCGCTCACAGCTCTCCTATTCTCCTGTGCCTGTCTTCAGCTCCACCCCTCTCCCTCTTCAGGTTAACACGTAGCTTCTCTCCGCTCTCGTGGTTAACTTTAAGGCCTCATACACACGGACATTTTTACAGTCGTGTTTGTGAACTTTTTTTTACAGCTTAAAAACGCCTCTCCGTGTTATTCAATGGACACACACTTTTGAGCTGTAAGTGGCATAGGTGTTTTTAAGCTCCAAAAAAACCCCCAGGGTCAGCGCGTTCTAAAGCTCCAGCGCTAGAGCTGCTTTGACGCTGAAGCCGCTAAAAGCTCAATAACGTAGTCTAACGTTGCACAGCGATAAGCCTCAGTCAGACGTTTGTCTCTATTCAAAATCAATGGTTCCCTATGGGAGCCCATTGATTTCAATAGAATTCTCACCAGAAGTTGGATCACGATGACACTTGTGTGCTGAGGATCTTGAAGGGGAGCCCCCGCAAAAAAAACCAAAGCACCTTGTCACCATGTTGATGAGGTTAAGGGCCGCTTCTTGTCAACCCTGGCCAGTGTCAAAAAACAAAACAAAAAAAAAAAAAGCACACACTACACAGTATTTTAAAGTATTTTTATTAAATCAGCTCTGGCGTCCTCTCCCTCTTCGGCTCTCCTCCCTCCTCTGGCGTCTTCTTTCTTCTGCAGGGTCTTCTTTTCTCTGCTCTTTTGCCGGGTCTTGGGTCTTCTCCCTCTAATGTTGACACAACATAATCTCCCGGACTAATGCTGGCTCCGCGCTCTGCATTGACTTGTATTGGCATGGGGCGGGGCAACCCGCTGACGTCAACTAGAGGCCCCGACCCCTTATAACGACACTGCCCAATGCATGATGGGGCAGTGATGTCATAAGGGGTGGGGCCTCTGGGTGACATCAGCGGGTGGCCCTGCCCCATGCCACTGTAAGTCAATGAAGACCCGAGCCCTGCCAATAGAGCAGAAGAAAGAAGATGCCAGAGGAGGGAGAAGAGCCAGAGAGGGAGAAGACGCCGCAGCGGATTTAATAAAATACTTTAAAAACCTGTGTAGTGTTGTTTTTTTTTTTGGTGAATGGGTAGGGGTACAATGTACCCCATACTCATTCACATAGGGTGGGGGTCGGGATCTGGGCCAGGGTTGTCGGGAAGAAGGCCTTGTCCTCATCAACAAGGGGTAAAGGTGCTTTGGGGTGGGCCTGCCGGGCTGCGAGCTTGGATAAGGGCTGGTATAAAGTTTGGGGGGGCCCACGCCATTTTTTTGGCATCGGGTTTCCCCTTAAAATCCACACCAGACCAAAGGGCCTGGTACATCTTGGGGGGGGGGGGGGCCACACGCAATTTTTTTTTTCCATTTTCGCGGGGGTTCCTCTTAAAGATCCTTGCGGTGCAAGTCGGATCATCATGGGCAGACTACTATTCAAAATCAATGGGCTCCCATAGGGAACCCTTGATTTTGAATAGAGACAGAGAATTGCGGCTTAAAGCTACCACGGAAAAAACGCACATTGATGCCAATACAAAAATGATAAAATAGCTTTAACGTGGCTGCTTTCCTGGCGTCGGTACTAGCTTTACAGCGCATTTTTCATAACGCCCGTGTATATATAGTCTTAAAGCTCCCATCTCCTCTGTATTAGAACAAGAAGTTACCCGTGTCATATCATAAATATGCTTATCTGTATAGATAACACACCAGCTTCCTACACACAGCACTAGAAGAGGAGAAAAAACATCTGATAGTAGGAAGAATCGGTTATCAGTACAGATAAGCATATTTATGTTATAACACAGACACAGGGGAACTTCTTGTTCTAATACAGAGGGGATGGGAGCATTTTATACAAGTGGCTTAACCGCTTTAAGAATAAATTGCCTTTTATTTTAAACTTTACATATTAACTAAATTATAAGTATATATATTATGTATCTGCGCTCCCGGTTTGAAGGAATTCTATAATCAAATCACAAGCTGCTATGCATATATAAGGATACACAACCTATACCGATAATCAAGAACATTTAATAAATTATGCAGCGCTAGTTCTACCCAAGGCAAGGTAAACGAAAAAATTGCATTAAAAGTGTGAATACCCTTATGCAAATTATATAACCATATTCAGCTGAATCCTCAGCGGATTAATGCATGATAATGTCCCAATAATAGAAACGTACTGGTCAATCTGGAGATTAGCACAAGATAAGTGATATACCACTACTGGAAACCAGGTGGTAATAGGCGGTGATACTTTCACAGAACAGTTAAATGTGTATAAAAGCAAAAAGTTAAAGATGTAGTCCCAGTCCACCAATGAGTAGTATAAGCCAGGGAAGATGAAAAACACCTCTGTGTGCACTCTTCCCTTACCAAGCTGTAGGTCCCAAATTCTTAGGCTGATGGGTTAGGTGAGGGAATGATCTCAAAGCCACAGGTAATAGTCCTAGTGATCCTCAGCGTTGATTGTCATCATATAAATAGAGACATAAGAAAGCATAGTGTAAAACTGCTATGGGTGATGACTGGGGTGGGGGTGGTTATGCACTTACATGTACTAGATGTAATAGGGCTTATATTGGCCGTCTGCCACCCTCTTCAGTTCCCAGTCAAATTCCTCTGCACTGATATGAACTCTGGCTCCTGTGTGTGCGCTGTGCTAGGGATGATTAGCAGCTCAGTTGCTCAGCTGGTCCCGGCTAGAGTGAAGGCTCCACTTCCCATATGGAGGAGTTATTTCAAACTGCAGGTCCCAAATACTTAGGATAATGGGTTAGGGTTAGTTGGTGAGGGAATGATCTCAAAGCCACAGGTAATAGTCCTAGTGATCCTCAGTGTCGATTGTCATCATATAAAATAGACAAAATAAAAAACATAGTATAAAACTGCTATGGATAGTGACTGGGGTGGGGGTGGTTATGCACTTACACATACTAGGTGTAATAGCACTTATATTGGCCGTCTGCCATCCTCTTCACTTTCCAATCAAATTCCTCTGCACTAGTATAGACTCTGGCTCCTGTGTGTGCACTGTCCTAGGCATGATTAGCAGCTCAGTTGCTCAGCTGGTCCCGGCTAGAGTGAAGGCTCCAATTCCCATGTGGGGGGGGGGTTACCCCTCATTCCGCATGTAAAATATAAGGGCCAACATGGTATAAAATCCTTAAACAATTTTATTAAGTAAAAACGTATAAATCCAAACTCACATGTGTTTAAAAGCAATGAAGTACAGCTCGGCCATCGGACCCCACACTCACGCCTACTTTTTTTATTATACCATTTTAGTGTAAATATGAGATCTGAGGTCTCTTTGACCCCAGATCTCATATTTAAGAGGTCCTGGCATGCTTTGTTCTATTACAAGGAATTTTTACATTTCTTGTAAGAGGAATAAAAGTGATCAAAAATTATTATAATTTTTTTTTAAAGGAATGTGTAAAAATAAAAATAAATAATAAGGAAAAAAAAAAAAAAAAAAAAAAAAGGAAGCAAACGCATACGAGAGTCCCGCCCACGTATGAAAACGGTGTCCAAACGACACGCGAGGTATCGCCGTGATGATTAGAGCGAGAGCAATAATTTTAGCTCTAACTCAAAACTGGTAACCTGTAGGAATTTTTAAATGTCGCCGATGGAGATTTTTAAGTGCCAATGTTTGTCGCAATTCCACGAGCGGGCGCAATTTTGAAGCATGACATGTTGGGTATCAATTTACTCAGCGTAACATTATCTTTCACAATATGGTAAAAAACTTAAAGTGAATTTTTCCCCCAAAAAATTGCGCTTGTAGGACTGCTGCGCAAATAAGGTGTGACAAATTGTTGCAACGACCGCCATTTTATTCCCTAGGGTATTCAAAAAAAAAAAATATTTATTTATTTATTTTTTTATTTTTTTATAGCAAAAAAAAAAAAAATTATTTTAACTTGTAAGCACTGACTCTCAAAAAAAGGTTCAGTCCTTAAGTGGTTAAAGGTTGCTTTGTCATGTTTTTACTGGTTGTACATCTTATCTTATGGTAATATCCCCAAGAGGGGAATGTCCTCCTGGGGAAATAAGGTATGTGTCTGGGTTTCAATAAACAGTTATTCCTTTGATTTTACCTCAACATCTTGTCTGTGTATGATGCCTGGGGTAAAGGGCTGGTATTAGCTACCGGTCTGCTGGAAGGGTTTGGATGGCAGGAGGCACAGTTTGGTGGAGGCACCCAGTCGGGGTGCCGGGCGGTCCGCCACAAGGGCGGGCACTAACGGTATTGGAAAAAGCATATATAATTTAAGGCTTTATCCACCAGTGATTTTGTGGGACACAGCCCACCTTTTTATCAAGGTTGCATATGCCTTGAGTGTGCAACCAGGACTATGTCTGTGTAAATTACACACACCCCAACAGCTTAAAACACCGAACCTTGGCTCTAAACTCCTTAGAGGACCACAGATGAATTTGGTCATCTCAGTCACAGTTAAGGGAAGCTAAATTTCAAATTCCCATCAGGAATTTGTGCTGAATGCACTGACCACACAATATGCCAGTCAGCAATAAAAATCATAGCAGTCACGTAGTCTGTTCTATAGATGTTGTAACTAGAAAATATTTTCTTTGGCTCATAACAGTAACCAAAAACTTTACTTTGTTGCTTATTGACCCTATTGAGCAATCCCAAACTTCAACTTTTCTTTGACAAAAACAATCCAACGGGTTTTAGTTAAAGTGGTATTAAACCCAAAAGCAAACATTTATTATATTACAGTTTACCAATTCTTAAGATGTGATGGCTGCACTTATTTTCTTTAGGCTTTATTTTTCTTCTATTTTCATCTGGTGATCTGGCCAATAAGTTTTTCAAAACAACAAGCCATCTCCACCGGAAGAAGACCGTGATTATTGTTACCGGCTATAGCAGCCGCTAGCAATGATCACAGGTAAAACCCAGCATGCTGTTTGTACCCAAGTTGATTGAATGATCCACTTTGTACATGCAGCCTGCCCATACAGGTTTCAAATCTGATTCAAACTGTGTATGGCCTGAAAAGAATACTGATGCAGCCACCATATCTAATGGCTGGTAAGCTGCAATATATTACACTTTTGGTTACAGGTTTAATATTGATCTAAAGCTTAAAATGGCAGTAAATTGTTTGTGTTTTTAGAAAGAGTTTAACATTTCAGCCAGGTTTTAAATTGGTCTGTATCCCCATTGAGATTTTCCCTCACGGCACCCATACAGAAAACCTTTGCGAAAGGAAGGCACTGACAGCCTAACTTCCTCATGCTATTAGAAAGGTGTGTGTTTCTCTGTGTCCCTGTTGAGGAGCTTTCCTATCATTTCTTGTTCTGAAAGCAGGAAAACTACCCAGCAAGGACAGTAAGTAATAAAAACCTGAGAGGGGCTTCAACCTTTCCCAGCTCTAGTCAAAAAACAAGGCATTCTGGCTGGAGCTAGGCCTTAAGCAAATCAAAAAACACCTTTTAATTTGGTTAGGCGTGCACGCATACACACAAACTGTAAACACAAGAGCCAAAGCCTTTCTTCAGTTCTGGATAGGGAAGCGAAAGGCTAAAACGTCTGTCAGCTCATCTTTTTTTCTGGGAAAATTTAATCTCACTTTCTGTCTTGGAGAAAACAGGAAGTGAGGAAAAATCTCTCCAAACGGGGAATTTCCCTTCGTTGCAGAGGCAAAATGTGCACACATTACTGCAATGCATAAAATGTTAATCGTCCCAAAATATTTGATCAGCAACATCATGGGCTATATACCTTCAAGTGATTGGACAGGTATGTCAAAATTCCCCCCCACCCAACCTCCCCCTTATACTTACCTGAGCCCGATCTTGATCCAGCATTGTGCCCGATAGCAGAGCCGCTCTCTCCTCACTAGAGATCACAGCCAAGGAGGAGATAGCGGGAAGGGTATGCCGAAATGCACCCGTGGATCTATGGACCCCCATAGCAAGTGGTTTACTATCTATGAGGGCACTCAGGGGTGTGTGGAGGTGCCAGGAGTGCTGGTGGGGGACCCAGGCTGCTCTGTGGAAAACCATTGCACAGAGCAGGTAAGTATGACACGATTATTTTTTTAATTCTTTAGAATCACTTTTAATTCTACAGTACAGGACTTGATTCCTCCACCATGGGACATCCCCAAGCAATAATATGAGGGGTGACCAATAAAAAGACAAGGGGCAACTGACCAAAACAGACAGTCAATAGCACAAGCACCTTGAAGTCGAAGTATGGAACAAAGCAGAGGCTCAAATAGCCAGCTGTGCAAAAAAAAAAAAAGGTTTTGAAAAGATGGAGAAAAACAGGCGGTGGCCCTGCTACTAAACAAGGACAGATGCAAGATGCTGTAAAAACCCCATCTCTAGGAAAATGGACTCAGGTATGGTAGGAGGGATTTGTTCACCGGGAAGTCTAGAAAATAACCACTCAGCTAGGAAGAGGAGGGAAGAATCCCACAGAAGGACTGCCCTGTGGAGAGGGGGGGGGGGGGGGTCGGTTAGCAAAGGAATATGTAGGACGTAGCCATAGACGGTCCTGATCCCACCCACAAGGTAGATTATAATTGATAGGCCTTCGAGAAAAGACATGGTGAGGGAGAATAACATTCCCACAGCAGAGCCCCAGGGAAGCAAGAAAGGCTGATTTTCAGGACACTTTGTCCCCATGTAGTGCAAGTAAAGGAGGGGGAGCCAAAGCAGAGCTACAGCTGCCAAAACAATGGGAGAAAAAGAAGAAGTTTTCATTCTTACAGTGGCTCTTTTAAAGGAAGTAACCCCTTTGAGCACAAAAGGAGGGGTTTATGTGGACAAGAGCAGCTGAGAGAAAAAAAAAAACAAAAAAAAATAAAGTCGCAATGAGCAACGAAGCAGAGCAACTTCTTGTAAAAAAAAAAAAAAGTGAGCACAAGAAGTGCAAAAGCCAAGACATTAGGAAGAGGATATATAGAAGGCCTAACCAATACCTGCAGGGTACCAAGGTTAAGAATTTGGCAATTCCAAAATAAAGAAGTTGCAGGATCAGGAACTGGAACCATTTCTAGGATGGAACTAACACTAAGCGAGAACTACACCTGACAGATTGCAGACATGGGGGAAGAGCGATCTGCATATCCCCAGGTGAGCAAGGCACCCACTTAACTGGGAAAAAAAAAAAAAAAATCTGTAAATTAGAGATGCTGGGAGATCTCTGGGTGCGAGTTTGTAGAGCAGTCACAACCGAAGATGCTTTGTGAGAGAAGGAAAGTGCCAGGGCAGCAACAGACCTATGAGGAGAGGAAAGAAATGCATTTGGGAAGTACTGAAACCAAGGGCAATGCGACCCTGGATGGGACCAACGATGTGGACAAGATAAGATTGCCCTCAGATTCTGCTCAGAGTTTTGATATGCTCTTCCTCCTGCAAAATTCCTGCATGCAGGACTCTAGATGCGCTTTTCAGAAAACCACCTGATTTAATGGAAGTCTATAGCAAAGCGTGGGTTACCCAAAACAAAAACAGTGGGCATATTGCACTGCAGAGAAACCACAGTGGAGCAGTGTGAAAGGCGCCTTACGGTGGTTAGAGCAGAATGAGTTCTCAGATTGCAAAACAGGCAACTGGGTAATCCGAATCCCCCATATGGGGAGGAAGGGCATATCAAAACCTGAGGGCAATCCTCTCTTACCTTGTCCACATCGTTGGTCCTGTCCAAGTTTCTCTTGTCACAGTCGGTATACCCATGAAGGGGGCCTTCAGGGTCTGGGTGCCATAATAATAAATTTTATTTTATATAGTGCCTTTAAAAGGTGGCTTCTCAAAGCGCTTTACAAGGAAAACACAAGAAATACAAAGGATAACCTAACATAAGGGATAAAGGGACAATTAAGTGAAAGCTTGTCTAAAGAAAAAAGTTTTTAGATTTGATTTGGATGAGATTAGAGAAGAGGACTCTGACATTCTTAGGAAGTGAATTCCATAGCTCTGGAGCAGAGCAGAAGGCTCGGTCCCCCATTGAGTGTAGGTGAGTAGAGGGGACACACAGTAGACCAGAATTTGAGGAGCGGCAGTTACCGGGGGGAGGGTGTTGGGGAGTAAGTTGCAAAAAGTTCAGAGAGATAAATGGGGTGCTAAGCCATGAAGAGCCTTGTAGGTGAGCAAGAGGATCTTAAAGTCTATGCAAAACCTGACGGGTAGACAGTGCCAGGACTACAGGATAGAGGTAATATGATCACTTGTACCAGACCTAGTCAGGATTCTGGCTGCAGAATTTTGAACATGTTGGAGCCGATATATGATGGATTTAGGTGCACCAGCAAGTAAAGCATTGCAGTAGTGAAGTTGGGAGAACACAAATGTATGGATCAGCTTTTCAGCTACAGTGTATGATAGCATGGGACGCAGCCGAGCAATGTTTCTCAAGGGGGAAAAAAAGCTGTTCTGACAAAATTTTGTACATGTGGCTCAAAAGGTTAGACTAGCTTCAAATATCACCCCTAGATTTTTCAGTTTGGACTGAAGCTCAAGTACAGTGCCAAGTACAGATAAGCTATTTGGACTGGCCATCCGTAATTGATGGGGGGTGCCAATACGCATGACTTCAGTCTTGTCACAGTTTAATTGGAGATTATGGGCCATCCAAGTTTTTATATCACTAATACAGTTAGATAGGAGAGAAGCAGCCAAGGTAGAATCTGGTTTAGTGTGGATGTACTGTATATCTGAGTGTCATCAGCATAGAAGTGATGCTTGAGCCCATGTGATCTAAGCAGTTGGCCAAGTAGAAACAAGTATATGCTAAAAAGTAAGGGACCCAAAATTGAGCCTTGAGGAACACTGTACTTGACTGGGACAGATTCAAACTTGAATCCACCAAGAGAAACAAAGTGACAGCGATCAGTGAGATATGACTTAATCCATTTCAGAGCCAATGGAATGGATCACAGACCTGGACCTATATAGAACCTGCTGCTAACACACTCATTGCACCATGTACAAAGGCAAGCACCAAAGTCAGGATTCAGCACCAAAAACATTACAGGCTGGCCGCTCTGCTGCAGGGTCTGGGTATGGTAGAAGTGACAGTCAGAAGGAAAGGAAAACAAAGGAAAAAAAAAAAAAAATACAACACTCATGTCCAATGGCAGAAAAGGTCCATCATCTAAGGACAATAGCAAAAAACTGGAGCCTCACGGGTGGGTAGGGTTATATGGGTACACTGGGGGCAGCTTCCCAGCAAAGCTTTTGCCAGCATCCAATCACCTAAAAACACAGCATAAAACCCACAGTCTAAAAAGCAATTCCTGTGTCATGTACCGTAGGATTAAGATACTGAAATTCATATTTTTTTTTCTTTTTTAGTTTCTTTATTCAAACGAACAACATAAGCAATGCAATTTGTATTCACATCAAGGGTAACACCATGGCAGAAAGGAACTAGTAATTACAACAAAGCCATATATGCTCAGAAATACAGAGAGCCGTTGTAAAAGAACCAGACAGGAGCCACTGGTGATCTACAGAGTGATGAAATTCAGATTTAGTTTTAACAGTAGTGCAAAATTTACAGACTGCCTATAGCAAGCAGACGGCAATGTATGTTTTCTTTACAGATCAGGAAATTGAAAAAAACTAGAGAAAAAAAAAAAAAAAAGGAAGTAGGAAAAAATAGCTGAGGGGAGGGTTTGTGAAACCTGCATTTAACAGGTTAAAAATCAGTCATATTTCCGGCACGTGCCGGAAATGTAACACTCCCATTGGTTGTGCTCTAAACCAAACTGTCAAACCATCCAATGGCTGGTGTCATAGCTGATCACATGTGCAGCATCATGGCAGTTGTAGATTAAACAGAGGCAAAGATGGCAGCTTCCTTGGCTGAAAATGATAGGAGGGTTTACTACCACTTTAACAAAAACGTGCAAAAAAAAACACAAGCTTAATGCCTGTAAAAGCAGCTTTTTTTGAGCTGCAGTGTGCATGAGCCCTTATTTTAAAAGTGGGCAGAATTTTCTGCTATGAGAGGTAGTGGAAATCAATACACAAGAAAACAATTCAGTTAGTTCTTGCCATTTTCTTCCCTTTATCAAAAAGATTTTGCGCCTCTTGAGTGAAGATTTTACTGTTATGGGGAACACTTAGAAACGCTTTTTCAGGGTATTGCTTACTTACCAATTTTTTTCTTTACTTTAATTTATCCTGCAAATAGCATAGTGCTTTATGGTTTGAGGGTGCCTAGGCCTATGTTATATCTGCAGTCAGATCTAGGAAGATACTGCCTCTGCCTGCTTAGTCTTTGAAAAAGATTTACAATAACATTTGGGGATGTCACAACTGTGCTGCTCACCAACTACCAAGATGGCTGCTTCCATACAGAGACAGTGCAGAAGAAGGCAACGCAAGTCAGTTAAGTGGGAATTATCAGCTACAGGGGGATCACAAGGAATATTAGTGACTAGTCCATTGCCCTTTGCCTGCCTTTTTTGGACATAGCTTATACAGTTTAGTTTATCTTTATTCAGTTGCCTACTGGGTACGTTTACCCCCTTCCTGCCCAGGCCAATTTTCAGCGCCATTACACTTTGAATGACAATTGTGCAGTCATTAAGCACTGTACCCAAATTAAAATGCTATTTTTTTGACAAAAAAGGGATTTTATTAAAACTTACCGTAAAATCCTTTTCTCCGAGTTCACTGACAGACGCAGCTCTTCATGACTTTGTGGGGTTTTATGTTCGTCCTACCAGGAGTTAACTAGGCAGGGAAAAGAAATCAGCTGGCCCCTCCCCTGGGGGCCGTCCTCTTTTCGAACATTAAAACCCCCCTCACAGAGGAGCTCTCCAGTTTGTACACAAGCCGTACCAAAATAGAGCCCAGAGGGGTGGGTGCTGCGTCTGTCAGTGAACTCGGAGAAAAGGATTTTACGGTAAGTTTTAATAAAATCCCTTTTTCTCCTACGTTCACTGACAGACGCAGCTCTTCATGACTTTGTGGGGACGTCCCCAAGCTGTGTCAAAAAAGAGGGGTGGGTAAACGCAAAACAACTGTACCCAACTGAACCTCTGAGGAGGCGCCAGACGCTCCTACACTGCCGCCTGCAGAACTTTGTGGCCAAAAGCAGCATCCGAAGATGCAAACACATCAACTTTGTAAAACTTAGTGAAAGTGTGAACCGAGGCCCAAGTGGCCGCCTTGCACACCTGTGACACCGAAGCCTGGTGTCTGAAGGCCCAGGAAGTACTAACTGCCCGGGTAGAATGAGCCGTGACCGGAAAAGGGGGAACCTTGCCCCGAACAGAATACGCATGGGTCACGGTTTTTCTAATCCACTGAGAAATCGTAGCCGAAGAGGCCGCCAAACCTTTGCGCGGGCCCTCTGGCAGAACAAACAGGGCGTCAGCTTTTCGAAAAGAAGCTGTAGCAGCCAAGTACACCCGTAAGGCCCTAACTACGTCCAAGGCATGCAACTCGAATTCCTTCGGGTGCAATGGACGAGGGCACAATGAAGGTAGAACAATATCTTCATTGATATGAAAAGAAGAGACTACCTTTGGAAGAAAGGACGGAAGGGGTCGCAAGACCGCCTTATCCTTATGTATCACCAAATAAGGAGACTTGCACGATAGGGCAGCCAATTCCGACACTCGTCTGGCAGAAGTGATGGCAACCAAAAAGGCCACCTTCTGCGACAGAAGTTGTAAGGGGATCTCCCTGATCTTTTCATAAGGTGGTTTTTGAAGAACAGAAAGCACCAGATTCAGATCCCATGGGGCCATCGGGCATCTCACCCGAGGCGCCACATGTCGCACACCTTGTACAAAGGTACGAATCAGAGAGTGTGAAGCCAAAGGTCTCTGAAAAAGTATGGCTAAGGCCGAGATCTGGCCCTTAAGAGTACTCAAAGCCAACTGCTTATTCAGACCCTGCTGAAGAAAAGTCAGTACCCTGGAGACTACAAACGAACGGGGG